>JAJMQU010000017.1:0-212218 GCA_030444895.1 Metschnikowia sp. yHMJ9 | reverse complement strand
CGCACATCTTGCTTGTTTAGTGGGTTAGACATTTCTGCCCAACTAATGTGCAAGTATACATTGTGTCAAGTACCTTCCTATTGTTTAGTCCCCGTTGTGACGAACCGAAGTTTACCCTGCAGCTTACCGAAAATAGTTGCAGCATACAATGATGGCATACATGGTAAGGCTATATAATGTGACAAATTCCCCTGCTGTCGTTTCTTTTTTTCCTTATTAAAATGAATTTTAAGATCTACCTCGTTTTGTTTGCTTCCAATTTGGTGGCGAGTGCCGCCATGTTGAGTCCCGTTGGGTCTGGGATTGAACCCTACAGCGCTGATGTTGAGCGCAAGGCAATTTCGGACGACACTATCCAGCTTTCGAAAAGAGCGCCAGATCTGGCAGAGGTTGAACGGCTCGGAACTAATTTCGATGCGCTCGTAGCCGAATCCGAAGCGTGCTTGCAGTTAATCGGGGGTTGCGTTGAAAGCGGGGAATTTAACGAGAGTACGTGGTGGTCTAACTACCCCCATTTTCTAAAACAATTCGTGTGCATTCATGCTGCCGCCGCGGAGTATTGGAAGGGAAAGACAGAGGCCCCAAACGTCCACACAGCGCTAGAAGTATTGAACAAGTATCACGCTACTTTGTACCTCATGCTTGAGGCAGTAATGAGACTCAGACAGAGGCAGCTGCTCTCGTATAAGACAGATGTGGCCAGTAGGTCCATTGACGAGGCTCTTATCAAGACTGGTATTCTTGACCTTAGCTTTATTCCATTCTTCCGTCCGGACGGCAGCATCGTTACGCTCAAGGACCAGTGGGCCAGCATCAGACCGACGGTAGAACAAAAGCTTGAGGAACTATGTCTTGTTTCCAGGTTTTCAAGAGATGGCAGGAAAGCGATGTTGTTGACGGCGTTGACGGAGAGGGTAAAAGCAGATTACAGAAAAATCGACGATGCTCATTCTACTGCGAAAGTCTAGGCTATGGTCCCTCCTGAGAAAGATCAGAACGAAATGCTGGGTATGGATGCTCGTAAGACATTTGAGTCGTTTGAAGGCTTATATACTCAATTTTTTTTTCATGCGTTGAAACATTAGTGAGTAAATATGGTTTATTCGAATTACTACTCTTCGATCAGACCCAGAGTCCTTTATTTGAGAAAGTAATTGCACGAGGCACTCCCATATTGTGTCTCGTAGCCCAAATTTTTGAAAATCGCAAGAACCCGTATCGTGTTTGTGAAGTGCGCAGAGGCATTAGAAGAGTTGGCAAGTTTACATCACGCTAAATGGGCCAAGAACTGAAAAACTGTACGTGCTAATGTTGACGCTGACACTACTCTCACAGAGTCCGACTGGAAGGTGTTTCAGGCGTGAGCTAAATCTTGGAAGAAACCTCGTCGTTGATCGAATTTTTTGACTTTACAGTCGATGTTGTCGGAGAAAGCGCCAGATGGGAGGAGAAAAAGAAGGCTATTGATGAATGTTTAACGGAGGCCAGGAAACTCGTGTCGATTCTCGGGCAAAGCCGGATCCTTTGAGAAAGAATTTTGGACTCGAGGTATTAGAACGCAGTCTCCTAGATGACTACGAAATGGTGGACAAGGTGCTTGGCGTAGCACATAGAAGCACAAAGAATAATTGGGAGCGAGACAGTGACTGTCTCACGGAAGTAAGCAGTGACGAATTCGCTAAGGGACCGCAGAGAAGGTAGGCAGGTATGGGTATATAGTGAGATTCAGAAGTGTCCAATCGAATTTGGTCCCGGGTAATGACTTACAATCGGTGATTGGGTGGCTGTCAAGGTTATAGTAGAGGATCTACAGTGTCCAACTGACCTTGCATATACGCTTTCAAGTAACAATAATCGAACGGTGAGGTATCTCACAATGACGCGGCAAAGCGAAACCGGGACAATGGTTTTAAATATTACAAGCCTGCGCAGCGCACATCTTGCTTATTTTCACAGTGGGTTAGACATTTCTGCCCAACCAATGCGGAAGTATACATTGTCTCAAATAACTTCCTATTGTTTAGTCCCCGTTGTGACGAGCCAAAGTTTACCCTGCAGCTTACCGAAAATGGTGGCAGCATACAATGATGGCATACATGGTAAGGCTATATAATGTGACAAATTCCCCTGCTGTCGTTTCTTTTTTTCCTCATTAAAATGAATTTTAAAATCTACCTCGTTTTGTTTGCTTCCAATTTGGTGGCGAGTGCCGCCATGCTGAGCCCCGTTGGGTTTGGGATTGAACCCTACAGGGTTGATGTTGAGCGCAAGGCAATTTCGGACGACACTATCCAGCTTTCGAAAAGAGCGCCAGATCTGGCAGAGGTTTACCGGCTCGGAACTAATTTCGAAGCGTTCGTAGCCGAATCCGAAGCTTGCTTGCAGTTAATCTGGGGTTGCGTTGAAAGCGGGGAATTTAACGAGGATACGTGGAGGTCTAACGGCGGCCATTTTATGACAAAATTGAATTGCATTCATGCTGCCGCCGCGGGGTATTGGGAGGGCAAGACAGAGGCCCCATACGTCCGCACAGCGCTAGAAGTATTGGACAAGTATTACACTACTGTGTACGACATGGCTGAGGCAGCAAGCAGACTCAGAGAGAACTCGGATCACACAGATGTGGCCTTCGACGAGGGTGTTATCAAGGCTGGTGTTCTCGAGCTTAGCTTTATTCCATTCTTCCGTCCAGACGGTAGCGTCGTTATGAACAAGGACCAGTGGTACAGAATCAGATCGTCGGTACACAGAAAGCTTGGGGAAGTAGGGGTTGGTACCTGGGGTGTGAGATATAGCGAGAAAGCGGAGTTGGTGAGGGTGATGAAGGAGAGGGTAAACGCAGATTACAATAAAATCGACGAAGTTTACAGAAAACTCGACGATGCTCATTCTACTGCGAAAGTCTAGGCTATGGCCCCTGCTGAGAAAGATGAGAACGAAATGCTGGGTATGGATGCTCGTAAGACATTTGAGTCGTTTGAAGGCTTATATACTCATTTTTTTTCATGCGTTGAAACATTCGTGAGAGTAAATATGGATAATTCGAATTACTACTCTTCGTTCAGACCCAGAGTCCTTTCTTTGAGAAAGTAGTTGCGCTAGGCATTCCCATATTGGGTCTCTCGTAGCCCAAATTTTTGAAAATCGCAAGAACCCGTATCGTGTTTGTGAAGTACGCAGAGGCATTAGAAGAGTTAGCAAGTTTACATCACGCTAAATGGGCCAAGAACTGAAAAACTGTACGCGCTAATGTTGACGCTGACACTATTCGCACGGAGTCCGACCGGCAGGTGTTTCACGCGCGAGTTAAATCTTGGAAAAGACTTCGTCGTTGATCGAATTTTTTGACTTTACAGGCGATGTTGTCGGAGAAAGCGACAGATGGGAGGAGAAAAAGAAGGCTATTGATGTATGTTTAACGGTGGCCAGGATACTCGTGTCGATTCTTGGGCAAAGCCCACTGGCAGCGCGTTTGCATCCACACCTGCATACAACGACCAAAGTTACCCGGCCGCATGCTCATCGACTATAAAAACCGCGCGGGTTCCTGCTCCATGTTTTTGCAAACTACCATCAGTAGTGGTTATACTACTCTACATAAGTATAACTTAGTGCTTCGGCACACTACGATAAGGGCCTTAGTTCTACCCTAAGTACACCGCATTAGCGTTTGTGTGAACTGGGTAGCAACGTTCAGCTAAGAGTATACCTGACCTATTTAACAGATTGGCCACAGGATACTTTTCGTTTCGGTTCTTTAGAGCTTTGCATTTCCAGGTTCTAGGACGGCTCTGCTTCAGCCGCGCTAATGCGGGGCAATTGAATGCAGACTAGAGCCTGATGCTACATCTCCGTAAACCGTAGCCGCCGTAGACAAACCCGACCAAAGAAAAACACTCGAGCAAAACCACTGGAAGAGCGAGAATGGATCACGTGATTATAAGATGTGTCCAAACACGTGATATACGTGCACGTGACCCTCCACTTAACGGCGGCCCGCGCAAAAAAACTCCTACCACAACGATGGCACACAGATTGCTCGTGAACGTGATTTTCACCGGCGCCACGGTGTTCGGCCGTGCGTTCACCGAGGCTTACAAACAGGCGGCACGGGCCTCCGCCAGCGCCCAGGCCACCGGCGCCACCAAGGCAAAGTCTGTGGGCGGCGTGCCATTGGAAGAGGCGCTTAAGATCTTGGATATCGACCGCAAGGACCTCACCATGGCGGAGATTGACAAAAAATACGAGTACTTGTTCGGCGTGAACTCCAAGGAGCAGGGCAACTCGTTTTACTTGCAGTCCAAGGTGTACTATGCGATGGACGCGTTGAAGAAAGAGCTAGAGTATCTACAGAAGGTGAAGGAGAATGCGGGCGAGGACAAAGCAGCGCCGTAGGAAGGAGGAGCAGATCACAGGAAGCACAGCATGGCGGGCGCCGCCACGAGATTGTAAATATGGATAATAGCAGGCCGGAGCGCCAGCACCGCAGACATATTTCATAGCCAGGCACGGGTCTTTTAGCCGGCCACAGGTTTTTCGTAGGTCACATCATAGACAACACCATTTCAACACCATTTCAACACCATTTCAACACCACATCGTTCCCACCATACCCAGCCTTCCCTCCTCGGACAGCGCTGAAGTCGCCCGGACCTATTTATACAGAATACAGCTGCCCTCTGCTCCGTTCGTCGGCCTAGACCCTCGTATAATCCACCGCGTCACGTGACACACAACGACAAGCCGCTCTTTCTTTCTCACGCTCGTATAGCTCCCGCCACCTCTCAGCACCGCCATGAGCAACGGCCAAGACGATAAACAGCTCCTCGAGGACGCGTCCACGCTCCTCATGTTTGCGTCCGCGGCCGCCCGCGAGCGCTCCCCCGGCCCCGTGCCTGATACAAACTTTGCTTCCGCTGGCGGTTTCCAGCGGGCTGTTTCTGCGCAAAAAAGCGGCAATCTACGGCCCCTGGGCGCCGAGCGCCTCGGCCAGGCTGAGAATTCGCTGCCGGCTGTGCTGGGAGACCACCTAGGAGTAGCGTCTCACGCGAACTCCGTGAAATCGCCGCCCATGCATCTGCCACCGTCGTTTAGCGGTATGGCAGCTTCTTCGCTCCCTCCGCCTCACCGAGGGCCCGGCCCGGGAATGCTGCACACACTTCCATCCCTTGGGCAGCACCACCTACTGTTTGCGAGCCCGTTACATGCCCATAGCGGGTATTCGTTCCCTGTTTCTCAGGCACAGGCACAGGCACAGGCACTATATTTGCCACATTCTTCAACGCACACGGCGGCGTTTTCTGACGCTGCGCCACTGCTACTGCACGGGTCTCGCCAGACACAGAGCGCCAGCCCACGGGATAAGCCGGGCGAGCTGCGCCCGGCGTTGGCGCCGCTGCTGGAACAAAACTCGCCGCCTGAAGCCGTAAAACCGCTAGATTCGTCTCCCAGGTACCGCAACATCGCCGCCCGCGTGCCGCCCGTGGTGCACAGGCGCAGCGTGTCCGAGGGGACGCCGTTGCGCAAGCCGACTAGCCCGTCAATGTCGCCTGGCCCGGCCAGCGTGGCGCTTTCACGCGGAATTAGCATGGAATCGGGCAAGCGTAGAACCGACAACGCCATGATCGCCGCTGCGGCGTTGGCTGCGGCCGCGGATATCCCGCTTCCGCCGAGAAAGAACGACGACAAGCCCGAAAAGCCCGTCCTACGACTGGAGCTTGCACTGGCTGAGCGGGCAGCGGAAGGCAATTCCCCGTACGTTGCTGGTGCGCCTGAACCTGCGACTGCGGCTCCTATTTCCGAGTCAAAGGCTGATGTAGGCGCCTCGGGACTTGAGGATGACGAAAACGGGACCGAGGACGAGCCTTTGCTGTCCACGGCAGGTGGTGCTTCGCCTCTAGGCTATGAATCGGCGAGTTTTGGTCCCAGGGACCAAAAATCTTCTGATTTCAAGAGAGAAAAGGCACACAACATGCTGCCAAAGCACGAAGACGGCGCTATGGCGGCTAATGCTACTAGTTCAAGCGCTGATGCTACTGCTGGTGTCACTTCGTCTACTCCGACTGCCTCTTCTGCTTCAGCTACTACTGCAGCTGCCTCTGTTACCGCTGCTTCGGCTTCTTCCGCTTCTGCAGCGGCTGGCATGGAGTCGCGCGACGGACCCCCGCCTCTCGCTTCGTTCAAAGTCGATCCCGATGCCGGTACAATCGGGTGCATCTGCGGTATTGAAGAAGACGATGGCTTCACCATCCAGTGCGACATTTGCTTCCGCTGGCAGCACTGCTCTTGTATGGGGTACGTGACCAGCGAGGAAGTCCCCGAAGACGAGTACAAGTGCTACTACTGTGACGAACTGAAATGGAACAAGTTCCTGCCCGAGGCGTGCAAGGCAGCGACCATCGAGCGGCTCGAGATGGAAAAGTCCAACGAGCCGCCAAAGGCTCCGCCTGCTCCCAAGCGCAAGTCACTGAACCCGTCAAATGAGGACAAGAAAAGAAGGAAGTCCGAGAAGGACGTGAAGAGCGCGGCCGAGCGGCCGCCCAACGAGAAAAGGAAGTCCTCGGCTGCCCTGTCGCCAATTGTCACGCCCGTAGCCAAATTTGAGCCTAACAACAAAGACAACCCGCTTTTGATGGGTGGCATGACTGCGGAGGGGTACGAGGGTGTCTACTACAAGCTCGAAGAAAACGACTACAAGACCCCAGATGTCAAGCAATTTCTCGCTGACGTGTCACAGGCCACGCCAAAAAGCAGCACCGGCATGCCTCCGTTCGAGGTCATGTCGCCAAGCCAGTACAAGCATATCAAATTCAGCAAAATCATTCTTCCCAACCACCAGAAGTACTTGCAGGAAAGAAACGAACTCAAGAAGTCCAAGGGATTCAACAAAACAGCGATAAAAGTCAAAATGTACAGTGAGAACCCTAAACAGAAGTTTGTGACTATCCCAAAAGTCGGTCTATATATCAGCGACATTTCCAGCTTGCCAGGCACCGAAACCGTCATCCCTCCGGGTACCCCGGTTATCGAGTATCTAGGGGAACTTGATTTTTGGTCGCTGCACATTAATAACTTGACAAACCAGTACCTTTTATGGGGTACCGTCAAGCCCAAGGTTGCTAAAGTCGGTGTGCCGACTCCTTCTGGCGACTCGGCCAAAGTTGTCATCGACTCGAGGTTTGTTGGCAATGAAGCGAGGTTTATAAGAAAGTCCTGCCCCTCTTCGGCAAATTGTGAGATCAGAGCCATCAACCTCCCTCTACTTCGCAAAGTCAAGTTCATCGTCGCCACTACAAGACCAATTGTCTTGAACGACGACAAGACCGACGAGGAGTTGCGACTCCCGTGGGAGTGGGATCCGTCCCATCCGATAAACGAAATGTTCGTGGTGAACGCAGACGGGGAGTATGTGGAAGGAAAGAAGTTTGAGGACTTCAGCGACGAGGACAAAGCACGTTTAGTCACTGGAATTGACACGATTCTCAATTTCGTCGAATGTGCATGCAACACAAGCACGTCGAATCTGCAGTGCTCAATATTCAAAGTCAAAAAGGCTACGTCTTACCTACTTCGGTCAACCAGGAAAGCCATCACCCTTGCTAACCCCAACTTCAGCAAGTCGAAGGAGGAGTTGATCATCCCCAAGCAGGTGAAAAACTACGTGTCGTGGAAACAGAGATTGATTGAGAGAGATAACTTACTCCAGGAAAGCATATTTCACGTGAATGCCTCCGACTTACGTGGAGATGACTCTGTTTCTAACGATCAACATGCCTTGGCTGACATTAGTGCTGGTGCGGACCTCAACTCGAAAGAGTCACAAATGGCATTTGAGAGCAAGATTCATACGATCTCCCGTCGCAACCAAATTTTGGAGCAAAGCAAGAAGTTTGCGTCCCGACATTATGAAGTGAGTTCTGGAATCTCAGAGGAGATAGATGTGCAGAATATCAAAGAAGACGAGGACCAACCAGTGTTGGCTGTGCCACTCACAAATGAGGCCATGGCTAAGATTAAAGACCAGGTTGCTGAGTCCTTCATGCCATTGAACAAGATCTCAAGCAACATCGACGTTAAGGAGCAGGAAGTGAAAAGCGATGAGACGATGACAAAGTTAAAGTCATTATCGCCTGCTACAAAACATGTTGTCGCCGAGGAGACCTCGACAAAGGAGAAGCCACACGTTGTGAAGAAATTGTCATTCGCAGACTACAAAAAGAAGATGAAATAAATCATTGGTTGGATCGCCTCCATTATAGAGAGTTCGCCTTGGTCGGCAAACGATTGGATGATACATAAGTGTGTCTCAATCGACTGGACAGTGTGACATCGGTATATAAATTCATTAATAAATATGCACTAAAACTAATTTTTAATAAATCAAACCACACCGCTCCCAGCACCCATATTAAGTACTTTTCGAGAATCCAATTTTCTTGAAATCCTCCGCGACGATTTTCGATTTTTGACACATTTGAGCGAAGATGCTGTTCGTCAGGTTGAACAAGTTCCATGGTGTGTCAAATTCCTTAATCTCACCTTTGTCTAACACAAGAATTCTGTCGTAATTCAAAATCGTTTTCAATCTGTGAGCAATACACAAAATTGTACAGTCACTAAACTCTCGGAGAATGGTTGCCTGAATTTTGCTGTCCGTTTCGTAATCCACTGAAGAGGTAGCTTCATCCAAAATCAAAATCTTAGACTCTCTCACCAACGCTCTGGCAAATGAGATAAGCTGTCTTTCTCCCAATGAGAAGTTGGAACCGTCATCCTCAACCTCTCTTTCCAAGTGAAACTTGTGAAGGTTTTCACTCTCGGTGCTTTGTGCCATAATAGTTGGCAACTTGCCGCTTTCGATCAAGCCGGCTCTCACTAAACAGCTCCATAGTTGTTCATCTGAGCACGTGTCAAATGGGTCCAAGTTTCTCCGAATCGTTCCTTGGAAGAGAACTGGATCTTGAGGAATTATAGACAACTTAGAGCGAAGACTGTGTAATCCGAGTGTGGAAATGTCAATTCCATCAATCTCGATCTTTCCACTCAGCAACTCAGTCAACCTAAAGAGTGCCGTCATGATCGACGACTTACCAGCTCCAGTTCTGCCACACACACCAATCTTTTCAGAAGGACGTATGTCAGCATTCAAATTTTTCAACACAAGAGGCAATCCTTCTCTGTAGGCCAAAGAGGCATTTTCAAAACGAATAGCTCCTTGCGCGGGCCAGTCTTCACGAGGGGTAGTCTCCGAGATAAGCTCTGGTGCCTCCTGAGGCAAATTAAACGCATATTCAGATATACGCTCTACTGAATTGAGCTCGTTCTCGACTTGCGTGAGCATTCTGATCAAAAGGGACAACTGCCCTGCGATCTGCAACACATAAGACAACAACAAACCGACTGCAGAAGCGCCAATGTTGAAAACTCTGAAAACACAAAGGAACGAAATAACAATCGACATGACCGTGGCAACCAAGTCCAAATGAATGGCCAACCAACGCTGATTTGAGATCGTGATATAGTATGCCTCATTCATTCTGTTTACGAATGCGTTGTTTTTCTCAACAAACATTGTCTCTTTCTTGTAGGCTTTGATTGTGTCCATTCCGCTCAATGTTTCACTGAAGTTATTGTAAACCAAAGACCGCTGCACGGCCTCCAAACGTTTAATTTCTCTACCAGATGCCTGATAAAAATTAGCAACTGCAACGAAAATTGCGACCAAGGCTGGAATGGCGATTGCAAACCATGGAAGATAAATCACACACAAGATGAGGATACCAACTATGTTGCTAGCAATGTAGAGGGCCATACGCAATTGATTTCCAATCTCGTTATCCAAAGTGTCAGTGTCCTTTGTGAATCTGTTAAGTATTCTTCCCATGGGGGTCGTGTCCATAAATGCCATTGGAACACGTAAAACTTTCTTCACAGCCATAATGTTCAAGGTAGTCGACGAAGTAATTGTCATGTATGCAAGTACGGTGAACTGCACAGCAGTGAAAATGAAGGCCAAAACGGTAAACATGACGTAGAATCCAATGTAGAATCCATTTGTCTCGTCGCGGAACTTGTAAGAAGTCCAGAAAGACAACCACACATTAGTGAACAATTGGCAGAATGTAGCAATAATAGTGAGGAAAGCAATAACCCCAACAATCGAGTAGTGTTTGAAGACACCGGAGCCATATTTCACATAGTTTTTGAGGACTTCAAAGCCGATGGCATTGACGGCTTTTTCCTCTTCAGAAATCAAGCGACCGTCTTTGCCCTCGTTTACGCCGTAATCATAATGAGCAACTTCCTCGTCAACAGGCGCAGATCGCTGGGTTAACTGTCTCGCAATGAGACTTTTTTCTTCATCGAGGATGTCAGAAGCATCTTCCGCTTCTTCCTCTTCTTCTTCCTTCTTGGACTCCGAATTGTACGTCATTAACTCTCGGAAACCATCGTTTCTCGCTTTCAACTCATCCAAGGAGCCAACGTCGATGGTGCCATCTCCGTTCAAATACACGACACGGTCCGCATCTGTGATCAAAGACAACTGGTGTGTAGCCATGATTCTGGTTTTGTGCTTCAAAATGCCCAACAAACAGGTGTTCACGATGTGCTTTCCCACTCTGGCGTCAACTGCACTCAAAACATCATCCAATAAGATGGTATCGGAGTTGTAGTACACAGCTCTAGCCAAATTGATACGGGCTTTCTGTCCACCGGACAATGTGATTCCCCTTTCACCGATCTCGGTTTGGTCACCAGCTGGCAATATCTCCAAGTCACTCTCAAGGGAGCAGGCGTAAATCACATCCTTGTATTTCTTTTCGTCGAACTTGCTACCGAAAAGAATGTTGTCCTTCACGGTGGCGTTTTGAACCCATGGCACAGAACAGAGTAAAACGGAGCCCAATGTGCTCATTTCGCCTTCTTCTCTTTTCATGAAACCCGCGAGGGCATTCAAGAGGGAAGTTTTTCCCGTACCAATGATACCTGTGATGGCAATGAACTCTCCCTTTTTGATTTCAAGGTTGATGTCGCGCAAAGAATGAAATATAGTAGCCTCGAGGGCGGATGTGGAGGATGATGCGTCAGACGCGCCCAGTTTCTCGCTTGCGGACTTTTCGTAGACCATCTTCAGCTTCTCCACTTCTTTCAAGTCGTCGGGTTTCTTTTCAGTTAACGTGTCCGAGTCCTCGGAGTCATGCAGCGAGCCCTCGAAAGAATCCCATTTGAATGTTGCATCAGTAACTTTGAGGGCCAAATCTTTCTTTTCCATGTACTCACGTACTTCTCCGGTTGCTTCGGACTTCAACGATTGTGGGTCGACCTCAGAAGATGCTAAATATTGCGAGCATCTCTTGGCGCCGGACGCAGCGTCGGCGGCAGAGCTCAAAGCCAATGGAAGCATGAAAATAGACTGCGTCAACGAGCCAAACAAGGAGAGGGACGAGAAAATGTTGGCTGGATTGCCTACGTTGTTGCTGGTAGCGTACACAACCAAGAAGGACGCCAAAGACGAAAACAAGTTCAAGGAAATGGCGACGGAAACAACGACATTACGCATAAGCTGCATCATGAAGATGATGCTCATTTCCTTGTTTCTGTTCTTGGTGATCTCCGCGTAGTAGGGATTCTCCCAGGAGTAGAATTTGATCATTTTCAAGTTCGTCAAAACCTCCTTCATGTACTTGACTCTCTTGTCTGTGAAAAAATTTGCCTTCTCTCTATAGGCAAACATCTTCTTCGTGGCGAGCCCCAACACCGCGATAAACAAGAAAGTCACACCAATACCAACCATAGCGGGGCCACCGATGTTGTTGCACAAGATACCGATGGCCACAGCTATGGTAATGGGGAAGGAAACGATAAACGGTTGGAAACCCAACGCGAAGTCGATTCTTGCTAGATCAGTGCCCATCAAGGACGTGATTTTGGACGCGGGAAACTCGTGTCTGCCCTTTCCGTCGAGCTTGAAGGACTTGTCCAAAAGAGCCTTAGTCAAAACGGCTTTCGCCTGTGCACCGGTCAACATGGAGTTTTGGAAGGCGTGGTTCATTAGGAGACCCGTGAGAAACACGAGGATCGAGCACGCCACGGCATAGCCAACACCTGGCCCCATCCTGGGCTCCAAGCCCAACGTGCGGTTCTCAACGAAGGCAATGAGTTTCTTGGACACCAAAGGCAAAACTGTCAGGCCACCGGTGCCCAACACCAAGTTGATGCACGCAAGCGAGTACTGCCAGCGAAATGTGCGAAAAAGCGAGAGCACGAGAAGGATGTGCGTGGCCTCGAAGTCCCGCAAGTCTTCTTCCTCGGACACGGACGAGGACGCTAGGGTTTCGCCTCTCTTCTTGATTTTTTTCAAGATGTGATTTTTGCGGGCGCGCTCCAAGCGGGCTTCGAAGTCCTCCTGGAAAGTTTTGGTCATGGTCTCCACGATGATGTCGTCGTTGAGCCGGAACATGTCTGCGGGCACCAACGTCCGCTTGTAGCCGACCTTCATGATCGGGTGCAACCACCAGAACATGGTGTACGAGAGCGGATTCACCTTTTTCGGGTACTCCAAGCGCTCTTCGGGCTCCGGCACCGGCGGCACCTTCTTGGAGAGGAGCGGGGTCAAGAGACGCCGTTGTAGCGTCAAGTCAGCCATTAGTAAATTTGCGATGTGATGAGTGGCTGGCCGCTCTGCTGTGTAGGCGAACGTCACTGTTCTTATATAAGCCTAGCTGCCTGCGCGGACGTAGCCCAAAGAGGAAGCCGCGGACGGCAGCCTTTCCGCGCCCTAAAGGCGGTCCCCGCCGCACACTCGCAACCAGCGTGCGGCTGATGGCGGTGGCAATCTTTTTTTAGGGTTGGTGACTCACGACAACAACATGGTAAAGCTCTAGATCCCAGCACTTACGGCTGTGCACGGCTCTTGGTAGACTGCGTGCCCGTTTTAGCCTAAAAAAACTGGCTGGTGTACTGGCGCTTAGCCCTGCGTTCTGGTGCCAAAAAACGTCACTTCCCCAGGTGCAGCACGAAAAGTCCGAGCCGTGCAGCCAGGGCCCACAGCGATACACCCTGGTAAGATGGGCTGGCAATGTTTAGGGGTATACGTACCATTCGTCGTCAATTGAGTTTTAGCAAAACGCTGGGGGTCTGGCCCGCAGAACAGCGCCGTGCGAGAGTGGCAAAAACGTCGCCGGCTATCTCGACGTCACCAAAGGGGCCGCGTGCGGTAGCGGCATTGCGAAACATGCGAAACAGCACGATCCGGCACACAACCCGGCATTTCGATTCCAAAAAAAGCAACGAACTGGCGTGGCGTGGTTCGGCGAGTACGTGTGTTGGCCGATACGTGGATCCGCGGAGGGTAGGTCCCGAGAGACAACCACCACCTTCTGGTTGTGTCAAGGTCATATCACGTTTGCGTGTGCCGTTTTGCGGCCGCATGCCGTCGCACATTCGGCATCTCGGAATAACGTAGCTTCCGGAAAACGTCTACCTGCAGGATCGAGAAACTGGCTGCCCTTCGGTGCATTGGTAATCAAGTGAGCATGTACGCTATTCGCCGCTGGGACTGGTGCAAGGGCCTAGCAGTCGACCTGCTGAGGTGGGTGTGCGCTGCTCAAACGGCGTGTAAGATTCGTGGACATTCGGGGCCGCGAGCGAGCCGCTCGCGGTTCGCGGTGCGCGATGTTTCGGCTACCCCACAGAAACTTCAGGAAGAACGCTCTTCCGCATCGTCTATATATCGTTGGACCAATGCCCACCGATCTGCGCCCACAGCGCTAACAGATGTCCCACATACTCAAGAAGTCTGCCTCCGACATTGTCGTCCTCGCTGCGCAGCGCACGCCCGTCACCAAGGCCATCAAGGGCGGCCTCGCCAAGCTCTATCCCGAAGAGCTTCTCCAGCAAGTGATCAAAGGCACTTTGGAAAAATCTAACGTGGACCGGAACTTGATAGACGACGTCTTGGTCGGCACTGTGTGCCAGGCATTGGGCGGCCAGAAGGCGTCGGCGTTGGCGGTGAAGTCGCTCGACTTCCCCATCAAAACCACCGTCAACACCATCAACAGGCAGTGTGCGTCGTCTGCGCAGGCCGCCACGTACTCCGCCGGTACTTTGTTGACTGGCGAAAACGCCTTCACGATTGCTGCGGGTGTCGAGTCTATGACGCACGACTACTTTGCCACCCGAGGCATCCCGGCCAGAATCTACCAGCCGTTGAAAGACGCCGCCAGCGACGACGCTCAGGCGGTGCTCATGCCCATGGGAATCACCAGCGAGAACGTTGCGCGCAAGTACGGGATCAGCCGTGAAGACCAGGACCGCTTTGCCGTGGACTCCCACTTGAAGGCTGCTGCTGCCACCGAGTCCGGGCACTTCGCCCACGAGATTGTACCGGTGAAAGCACGCACCAACACGGACGAGGAGCCCTTGAATGAGGTTATCGTCGACAAAGACGACGGTGTGCGCGGCAGCTCGACGTACGAGAAGTTGGCCACGTTGAAGCCGGTTTTCGCCGAGGACGGCACGACCACCGCCGGAAACTCGTCGCAAATCTCCGACGGTGCCTCGTGCATGATCTTGACGACGAGGGAAAACGCAGAGAAGCATGGCTACAAGCCCATCGCGCGCTTCGTCGGGTCGTCTGTGGCGGGCGTGCCATCTGCGTACATGGGCATTGGCCCGGCGTTTGCAGTGCCACAGCTTTTGGAGCGGTTTAAGCTTACCAAGGACGACATCGACATCTACGAGTTGAACGAGGCGTTTGCCTCCCAGTCCTTGCATTGCATCCGCGAGTTGGACCTTGACATGGGCAAGGTCAACCCCTACGGAGGCGCCATTGCTTTGGGACATCCATTGGGAGCCACGGGTGCAAGAGTGGGCGCCACCTTGTTGAACGGTTTGAGGGCTCAGGGCAAGGAGTTCGGTGTTCTCTCGATGTGCACCTCCACAGGACAAGGCTACGCTGCTCTCTACGTCAACGAAGCTTGAGAATAAAAAGCGAACGGGACAGGTGTATTCTACGGCCTAACACGAAAACTGAGTGGGCAAAACATACCCTCCACCGAAGAGCACTTACTCTAACATACACACTCTACGTACAAACCCTTTCTCTCTACCCACTTTACGATACTACACGTTTGCACATAGAAAGACATGTAATTATAAATAAGGACGATATCTGCCGTGGGCCCAACCCTATCTACGGCACGCCCAAATGAGCGCAGTCAACCCGACAGAGCTCAACACAGGAATGGTGAAGTTGTCGTCGAGGCCCGCCACGTCGATCGCCTCTGATACGGACACAATGAGCCCCGTGGCCAACGCGTACACGTGGAGGTTCATCACGCTCGTTTCCGCGGTCCATGAAATGGCGCCAGGGAAGTTCACTGCGCTATACTCAGGCACTAAGTACCCGTAAAAGAGGTAGCAAACGGCCGCGCCAACAGCCGCGCTGCCCAAGCAGCCCGCCAAGGACTTGCCCGACGAAAGCTGTGGCGTGTACCGCCCATAGGCTCTTCCAACCGTCGACGCCGCGGTATCGGCCCAGCTGAGGAGCACCGTGCTCACCACCGCCACGTCCTTGGACGCGAAGGTCATTACAAGCGCTACACCCGCCAAGTAGAACGTGATTCCGTTCCACAGGTGTCGCTCCAGCGGACGCATGATGTACTTGACGAAAGGCAAGAGCATGCGATTGACCGCGGGGAGCCTGAGGCGCACAGCGTCGAGCACAAACGCAATAGCGAATGCCGCCCAGATAGGGGGCACGATGTCCTCCGTCTGGAAGCCCATAGCGTAGAGCAGGACCACAAGCACGCCTTGCACGGAGTGGAAAACCTTGCGGGGGACCTCGTTCTTCAACAAAAACCGCTCCACGGCGGAGCCCTCGGCACGCACGTGCTTCTCTTTTAGCGCCATCCTATTGTCGGCGTCCACGACAACCTGGCTGCGAATGTTGGCCATGTCCAAGTCCGAGTCTGTGTCGCTCTCTAACAGATCGTCGGAGGAGCCGCTTTCGGACACCACGTACGTCTCGTCATGGTCGTCAAACAGCGAGTCGATGAATGCTTTGGTACCAGGAGACCTGCGGGCAACGCCAGACTGCATGTCTAATTGCGCCGGGATCAGAGGGATGCTCATCTGCGAGCAGTAGCGTGTGGGCGAGCCGCAGCCTCGTTGTTTTCTTTGGCCGCTGGATGTGGTGTCACGTGACCGCGTGATTTCGGAGGGCAAGGCGGTAATCGGCTTTCTTCGGTTGGGGCGTGGGTGGCTAAGGCTGTGGGTGTGCGCTTGTTGCTGGCTGATGTGTTTCTGGGGCTTCTGTTTTCCGTGGGTTTCCTGCGCTTTTGGCGGACTTTTGCTGTGGCTCGGTTGGTGGGCATTGGTGACGTCGCACATGCTGCGCCGCGGGCCGCTCATACTTTTTGCACCCAAAACCTGCCCATTTGCGGAGCACAGCAAGTGTGTAAGATACTCAACGCCTTGCAATCGGGCAGACAAAGCACACAGAGTGACACGCCACAAAGGACTAACAGCGGTAGAAATCAATATTGCACCCGCTGCCCCGAAAATCACCCAGCAGCACCCGACACTGTGCGATAGCGGCGAGCCTGGTCACAGAAGAGAATGAGAAACTCGTGGGTGGTGTTCCCGACTCTTGTACTACCGGCACTCTCCGTTTCGCTTGGCGACACCGCCAGGAAAGAACGTTTAAATGATCGCCTTAGCATTCTCCGGCTGGTCCTCGGTGACAAAGAATCGTTCCTACTGCTGGGGCTCTTGCCACAGGTAATCTCCGACGAAAGTGCGGAAAAAACGCCCACAGCAGCCACAACCAAGCCCGTAGACATTGACCAGCTGAACACGAATGACTTCAAGGAGACTGATGCTCCTAGCAGTGGCGCAGACGCTGGTCGAGTAGAGACAAGAACACTCATGGTCGGAGATGATGCAGGAGCGACGGATACGCCATCAACGGCGAGTTCCTTAGGACTGACGTCAACGCAGACAACGCCACTAAACGCTACACAAAGCGTCGGGGCCACGAGCAACAATGTCACGATTTTAGCCGCAGGTCCCACCGGTCGCACTTTCCTGTCGAATCATAAAAGTACCGGCACTGTGTTAGCGAATCCAGACACTCTGGAATCGACTTCAAGCACAGATACTGTTCTGTCGTACCCGACGGCGACAACTCTGGGGACAGAATACGGCCCCAGTGCCGGAGGCATAAAAAACAGAATCGTTATTAAGCTGCAAGACTCCGATGACAGCGACGCCGAGAGCGACGAAGACGCCGAGAGCGACGAAGATGCCGACGACACGCTCTCTGAGCTCGTGGCGCACGGGCTCATGCTGATGATAACGGGCTCTACCGAGGCTGGCCAGGTGCTAGAGTTACCTGTAGCGCGTGCACATCCGTCCTCAACTCTCAACTCCACGGACACACTCACGCCATCAGGGACACTTCTGGTGGTCGGAGACGCTCTGTTGACGGCCACCGAAGAAGAAGATGCGCTGGAAGAGACGCCCGTTGGCCGCGGTACAGGCGAGAAAAAGTCTAACATGAAAGCCGTACTTCATATGGCAGGTACATTCAGGAAGACCCTGCTGCTGCCACTGTCGGGCCACCGAGCGCCCAGACCAAAGGGGCCAAGCGAGTACCCGGAGGAGCCCAACCCCAGGGGAAAGCTCCATTTCAAAGACTTGGTGGAGAAAGGAACGGGCGTAATGACGATGACGGGCGAGCACGACCAAGCGACGTGGCTGGTGGCTGCGCAGGCAACGGCTTCAGCTGCAAATGCGACACCGACGCCCGCACCGGACCACTATGATGGCGTGCTCCGCGTGCTCCACGGACTCTTGCAGTCGCCCGACCATCCTGGAGCTGCCCCTTTGCTGCCGGAGGACGCGCAGGTAGTGGCGAGTTTGCTAGCGCTAATATCACCCGGAGTCTCGCGTCTGGCTTCGCAAACACTGACATCCAGGGAGCAGAACGCGACAGAAACAGCAAGGGCCGCGGACAATGGCACAATAAATGCAACCAGACGTAGCGGCTGGGCGCAGTCGACCGCAAGTTCGGTTACGGAAGCGGCGCCAAAGCGCAAGGCAGAAACCAAGACGGTTTTCCAGCGTCTCACGGACACGATCAACAAAATCATGGCAGACAAGTTCTTACAGACCCATTTCGGGCACGCCCGCACGAGCGACGCGGCTCCGCAGGCGGACCTGAAGCCGTCGGTCGTCGGAGCGGTGGTCCTCGTGCTAGTTATAGTCTTTTTGTAGAAACAGCACAGATTCCCACGGTAAAGAGGATACTTGCTCAATCGAGCGGGAGAATCCCACGGTAAAGGGCCGCACACTCAATCGAGCTTGCTCAAAACCCGGCGTGCAATGTCAATGTACGGCTCCAGGAGCACTGCGTCGTCCTGTGACGCCACCACGGGGCGGCCCATGTCGGACTGGCTGCAAATTCTCTCATTTAGCGGAATCGAGCCGAGCACGTCTAGGCCATGAGCCTCGGCCTCTCTGCGGGCGCCCTCCAGGCCAAAAATGTGCGACGTGTGGTGGCAGTTGGGGCACACAAAGTAGCTCATGTTCTGCACGAGCCCCAAGATCGGGATGTGCACCTTGTTGAACATGGCAATGCCCTTGACCGCGTCGATGAGCGCAATGTCCTGCGGCGTGGAGACAATGACAGCGCCGTCGACCTTGACCTGCTGTGCGATGGTGAGCTGTGTGTCGCCGGTTCCGGGCGGCATGTCCACGACCAAAACGTCCAAATCGGGCCACTCCACCTCGAACAAAAGCTGCTGCAACGCCTTCATCACCATGAGCCCTCGCCAGACAACGGGACTCTCCGGGGGCACCAAAAAGCCCATGGACATGGACGGCAAGCCGTAGTTTGTGAGCGGGATCAACCGCCCCGCGGCCGTGAGCCGAGGCTCTCCCAGCAATCGGAGCATCTTGGGAATGGACGGGCCGAAGAGGTCCACGTCGAGAATACCGCTCGAGCGGCCGAGTTTTTTGAGCGCCAACGCGACGTTCACGGCGACCGTGGACTTGCCAACGCCGCCTTTCGCTGACGACACCAAAACGACACGCTTCACGTTGGGGATGCGCTGTTTGACGGGCAAGCCTTTGGCCATGCGAGGCATCTCGGGCGCGTTCTTCGTCCGGGGAAGCCCCAACGGGTTTTCGTGGTTTTGGGGCGTTGCTGCGTGGATGTTTCTACCAAACGAGAGAATACACGAGTCGCGGGCCACTATACGGCTTGCGGCACGGAAAAGCTGTGTTGGTGGCATACTTACCGGGATTGTAAGTTGAGGCTTCGCAAGTCTGGGGAAGCGCTCTGCGATGGAACTGGCGCGAGACGGCGCGAGACGGCGCCTCGTTGGGCCGTGTGCAGCCAGCTCTGTCGCAACGATCTTCATGAACGAGCCTGCTACTAAAACAGCTCAACGTCAGGAAATTTAGATTTAGGGCTGATAATACTACTCAACCAAAAACTCTATAGAGCCCATTTAGACTGAATTTCTAAGGTTGTTCCGACTTTGGCTGGTGTTGCAAGCTCTGAAGTAAGCGCTGACTGCGGGCAATTGGGGCCGCGCACAGAGCACTGCGCGGCAGTAGATCTACGTTAACCAGCTAAGGGCACAGCAGTGAAAAAGGAGCTAATGACCGGTATTAAAAAACTAAAAGCACAATACACTTTCTCCTTTACTATAGTCAACGACACTAGCTGCATTGTGAACAAAACCTACTATTAAATGCTCATATGGCGTGTAGTCTCAGCTTCTGCGGCACCGCGCAGTTCTAGGGCCCTTGGCGCCGGCCCCGCGCCAGAACTTCACCTACCGGCCCTGCGCATCGCAGCTCCACCGCATGTCGAGGCCCACGATTTACGCCCTCTCGACCAAGCCCGGCCGTGCAGCGATCGGCGTTATTCGGGTATCTGGCCCCCATGCCGCTCACGTGTACCAGCGGCTCACAAAACGCCCTGCTTTGCCGGTGCACCGCAGGGCAAGCGTGCGGTCGCTCTACGGCTCCAACGGGCTCCTAGACCAGGCGTTGACGCTCTTTTTCAAGGGCCCCCGCTCGTACACCGGCGAGGACTTGCTCGAGATGCACGTGCACGGCGGCACGGCGATCGTCAAGGCGGTCATGGCCGCCGTGCAGAAGTTGCACCGGCCAGATGAGGGCATCCATGTGCGGTACGCACAGCAGGGCGAGTTTTCCCGGCGGGCGTTCATCAACGGGCGGTTCGACCTAACGGAAATCGAAGGAATTCGCGAGATGATCGACGCCGAGACCGAGACGCAGCGCGTTGGCGCGTTGGCCTCGCTCACGGGCGGAAACCGCCGCTTGATCGACGGCTGGCGGCTGCAAATCGTCCACAACGTCGCCTTGCTCACCACCGTGATCGACTTTGGCGAGGAGCACGACCTCGACGAGACCGCCCGGCTTTTTGGAGACGTCGCCGCAAACGTAGACTCGCTCATTGCAGAGATTAAGCAGTACCTTCGCAAGGTCCGGGACTCCGAGGTGTTGATGCGGGGCATCAAGGTCACGTTGATGGGCCCGCCGAACGCGGGCAAGCTGTCGCTCTTGAACTACTTGGCCAGCGAGGATGTCGCCATTGTCTCCACGGTCGCAGGCACCACGCGCGATGTTATCGACGTTCCGTTGGATGTCGCAGGCTACAAGGTCATCGTCGGCGACACCGCGGGCATCCGGAGCCTCGGCGACGCCGGCCAAATCGAGCAGGAAGGCATCCGGCGCGCCAAGCAGAAGGCTCTTCTCGGCGATATGGTGTTGGTTGTTGCCGCGGTCGACGAGCCGCTTTCACAGGACATAAAAGACCACGTGGCGCTCCTACACGACGCTCGCCGACCCGTGGTGGCCGTGCTCAACAAGGCGGACTTGGCGAAGGAGGGCGCCACCGCGCCCATGGCGCTGCAGTTGGCGCAGCAGCTTCGCATTGCACCAGAAAACGTGTTTGCAATCTCGTGTCTCTCTGGCGAGGGAATTAGCCGCCTACGGGACGAGTTGGTTGGCAGGTTCAAGCAGATATCCGAGTCCAGCAGCTCCGACCCCATCATCATCTCCAGCCGGGCGCAGGACTTGCTCGAGCACGACGTGCTCTACGGCTTGGAGCAGTTCAAGACCTGGAGCCAGGCCGACGACGTGGTATTGGCGCTGGAGTGCCTCCGCCAGTCGGTGGAGGGCATTGGCAAGATTACGGGCGACGCCGTCGGCGTCGAGGAGATTTTGGGGGTGGTGTTTTCCAGCTTTTGCATCGGCAAATGACGTAAACAGGTGCTACATAGACAACTTTTCTCGGGAATAGAAGCTTTTATTTGCGTGTCTTTCGACTTTAGTGTTTCGTTCGGCCGGGGCATGGCAGGGGTGCTGGTGTCGTGTGTGTGGGGGTGTCTAATATCCATTGCGGTGCCGGCCTGCGCTACGCGCCAAGCGACACCACAAACAACGTGAACTTCTCCACGTCCCAGTTGAGCTTGATCTGCTGCAACTGGTGCCTTGTGTGGCGGCCCGCCAACTCTTCCGGCTCGTGGTCGGCGCTCTTCTTCTTCAAGGTCTTCGATAAGCTGGGAGAGAGTCGCAACTCGAAGTTTAGCACATTAAGCCCGTAGCTCAACTTCAAGTCGTAGATCAAGTTGAGGAGCTTGGTCTCGTTGTCGGCAGGGTCGGTCTCCTCCACGATCTCGCAGCCGCCAGCAATCTCCTCGTCGTTCAAGTACAACGAGCACATGAAGTCCTCCTCCGTTTTCCCCTTGAGGAGGCCGTGGCCATCCGTCAAGTCGTCGCGCTTGATGTTGTAGATTAGCTCGTGCAACGCCACTTTGAAGTTCACCATGGGCGACGAGTCGTGGGGTAGCGTCACGGAGTACGCCTTGGACGAGAAGCCGAGCGGCTCGAACTGGTAGTCGAAAAACGTGGCGGCGTTGAAAGCAGGGATCTCGGGGTAAAACGCCTTCTTGAGTAGCTGTGCTTTCAGAAGTTGCTGCTTCGGTTGTGCCGCGAGGTTGGCCATAAACTGTGACGCCGCAGCGGGGGACGACGTGAATGCAACGCGTCTGATGAAAACCTCGTCGCTGGGTGGCATTACAGCGGATTTGCCCATGGCGAGCCGGTCCGCCGCCTGCAGCGCGGGGTCCTCGTCGTCTTCCTGTGCTGTTTCTTGCGGGGCTTCGCTTTCTTCCTTTTTGAGCCTGGCGGCCTCCT
This sequence comes from Metschnikowia sp. yHMJ9, assembly GCA_030444895.1. NCBI lineage: Eukaryota > Fungi > Ascomycota > Pichiomycetes > Serinales > Metschnikowiaceae > Metschnikowia > Metschnikowia sp. yHMJ9. The sequence continues at coordinate 189,979 of JAJMQU010000017.1, read as the reverse complement.
CGGCTGCCCTCCGCTGCTCCTCTTCAATGAGCTTTTTGGGCTTTCTTCCGCGGCGTTTTTTGGGCGGCGCGTCTGGCGGAGGCGGTGGAGTGGCGGCCGGCTTGTTTTTGAGGCTCAACTTGAGCTTCACGGGCTCCTTGGGAGACTTCAACGTTAGCTTCAAGCCCTGTTTCGAACCGCCCAAGAGCTCCTTCTTGAGCGCAGCAAACTTCTCCTCAAAGAGTTGCTCCAACTTCACCAGGTCCTCGTGAATCAAAGACGACGGGTCGTTGTACGCCTGGGCGTTTGAGAAAATCAACACCGTGGCGTCGTGGAAGGCCTGCAAATTCTCCTCTACGGACAAATCGTCGGCGAAAAGCGACCCTTCGACCTTGGACTTCACGTCGCTGAACGATGTGGGGTTCTCTATGAGCTGGAAGTAGTCGGGGAAATCGTCCGGGTTGACGTCCTCGACAAATGGCCCGCTCAAGGGCCCCTCGCCCGGAAAATCGTGGCTGATCACTTCGTCCAACAAGTCCACGCACAACTTCGGCAAGCTGGCAGCCTGCGCAGACTCTGACGCGGGATCTGCGGCATCCGAGACGCTGTCCTCGACGAATTGGAGAAGCTTTTTGGCGTCCTCGACAATCCAGGAGCTCGGGTCGTTATACTTTACGGCGTTGTCGTGCATGAGGCGGAAGTCGGCCACAAACAGCGCTGCGTCCGGGTACGCATCCTTGGCGACTTTTTTCTGGATCTCGTTTAGCGACACCGGGTCGTCGATTAGCGCGTAGTAGTCCGGGTATATTTTCTTAGAGGGGAGCTTGACAAACGCTGTGACAAGCTGGCGGGACTCAGCGTCGTCTTGTAGCGTGTCGAGCGTTTCGAGGATGCTGCTGTACAGGAGGGCAGTTTTTTGTTTTTTCGAGGCAGGCTCGTTGCCGGCTGCAGCCCGTTTCGTGCGAGGCATGTTGCGACACGTACAATAAGAGTTTTCTGTTGTTGATTATCAACGAGCGCACGTCGTGTGCGGCCGCGAGTGCGGCTCCACATACAAGACCAGTGGGTGCGGGCGGGCACTGGGCCACGGCGGGCGGCAGGCGGCGGGCTGCGCCCTCTATATGTGCTATATATGTTCGCGGTGTTTCAGTGTGGTTTCAGTGTTGTTTCAGCGACACTTCAGCATTGTATCAGCGTCGCCCGCAGTCCCGTTTCTGCGCAGCTGCAGCTGCCTCTCGGCGTTCTTTTGCGCCGCCAGTCTCCGGCCGTTTTCGCAGACCGTCCGGCGTGCGACCGGCTGCGCTGCCGCGCGGCGCGAACCGTACTGATGGGCCATTTCAGCGCAGCCTACGTACCAACCACCAACTACACCACAAGAAAAATACGCCGAATGGCCCCGGATTACCCCGCCACGAGCGTGACCATCCTCTTCGGAAGCGAGACGGGCAACGCCCAGGACTACGCGCACTATCTCGCGCGCAAGCTCCGCTACTACTCGCTCGCACCCACTGTGGCTGCGCTAAACGACTATCCGATGAAAAACCTCGTGACAGATACCAGGTTTTTGATCGTGGTGTGCTCCACAACGGGCCAGGGCGAGATCCCACGCAACGGCAAAAGCTTCTTCCGCTTTCTCTTGAAAAAAAAGCTTCCTCGCGACCTTTTGGACCACATCAAGATGACCGCGTTTGGGCTCGGCGACTCCTCGTACCCGAAATTCAACTACGCCATCAAGAAAATCCATACGCGCTTGCTCCAGCTCGGCTGCACGGAGCTAGCGCCGCGGTGCGAGAGTGACGAAATGGCCGCCGAGGGCGTGGACGGCTACTACTCGGAGTGGGTCAACACGTTGATTCCGGCACTCTGCGCGTACTTCCCGAATCTTCCCCAAATAGACGAGCAGACGCTCCTTCCGCCGGAGTACGTGGTTTCTGTGGACACGGACGCTGCAGACCGGCTGCCGCACGGCGATCTCGGTCTCACGCGTGGCGGCGCAGACCTCTGCGCCGGCACTATAGTAGAAAACGTGCGTTTGACCGCCGAGGACCATTTCCAGGACGTCAGGCACATCGTCATTGAAAGCGAAAAGAGCCTCAGCTACGTGCCCGGTGACACCGCCGCGTTGTACCCGGCGAACGACGACCGAAGCGTGCAGTTGCTACTCGAAGCGCAGCCGCACTGGCTAGAAATCGCAGATAAGCCGTTGACGATCCATGCAAACACCAAGCCAGAGGGTGGGTTTATCGATCCGGACAGCCTAACTTTGCGCACGCTCATCAAGAACCACTTGGACATCATGTCGATCCCACGGCGGTCGTTCTTCTCACTTCTTTTCCACTTCGTGGACGCGTCGTCCGACGACGGGCTCCGCGAGAAGGAAAAGCTCTTCGATTTCACCAAGCTTGACCAGAGCGAGGATCTCTACAACTACGCGAACCGGCCCAGACGGCTGATTCTTGAAACGATCATGGAGTTCGAGAAAAACTTGACCATTCCGGTCGCATACGTGCTCGACCTCTTCCCGTTGATCAAGGTGCGTCTCTTTCTGATTGCGTCGAGGCCCTCTGCCAACCATGTGGGCCTAGTCGTGGGGACGGTCGAGTACAAGACCATGTTGCGCAGAATCCGCCGGGGCTTGTGCACGAAGTGGCTCAAAAATGCCCAGCCCGGGGAAAGACTCGTGTTTTCCATACACAAGTCGAACCTCAAATTCCTGACCCCCGAGAATACGCACCCACCGGTGTTGATGATCGCGCCCGGCACGGGCATCGCTCCGATGAAGCTGTTGATAGAGGAGGTCGCAGGGATACAAGACTTGCACCTATTCTACGGGTGCCGCTACGCCGACAAAGACTACTTATTTGCGAACGTGTGGGAGCCTCTCCAGAAGGAAGGCAAATTGCACGTGTACCCTGCGATCTCGCGAAACCCGGACTATCCCTACAAGTACGTTCAAGACCATTTGTTTGCGCAAAAGGACTTGGTTTTGGACTTGTTGTTGAAAAGGGGCGCCATTGTCTTCGTGTGCGGCTCGAGCGGCAAAATGCCCACGCAAGTCCGCCTCACCCTCATGGAAATCCTACGCGACCACGCAGAAGACGTCGACCAGTTCATGCTAGACTTGGAGAACGCTGGCCGGTACATCCAAGAGACGTGGTGAGGCTGCTGTTGCGTGCAGGATGTTTCCGGCCAAATTTCACTTTGTCGCGGTTCGCAGTTGTCACTGGGCCAAGAGAGAGAGCGACTCTACTGTGCGTTATGATAACCTTAAGCAGCCGGGCGGCTGCTCTTCGCAGAGGTCTCAGTGCGATTTCTTTGTCACTTTCCTCTGTTAGGGCTTACGCGTCCAAGTTTCCGCCGCAAATCACCGTCAATGGGAAGTCGTACACCACCGATGAGTGGACAAACGTTCCGCAGCAGATTTTGGATTTGACCGGGCGCCAGCTCCACCAAAACCCCAATCACCCAATCGGTATCCTCCGCGACTTGATTGAGCAGAACTTCAAGGGTCTCGGTTATACGTTCTACAACGACTTCCGTCCCATTGTAACTACCTACGAAAACTTCGATGTTCTCGGGTTTCCCAAGGACCACCCGGGAAGATCCAAGCTGGACACGTACTACCTCAACAAGGACTATCTCCTAAGAACGCACACGTCCGCCCACGAAAACGAGTGCTTCCGTGTGTGCGAAACACCGGGCTATTTCATTACAGCCGACGTATACAGAAGAGACGAGATTGATCGCACGCACTATCCTGCTTTCCACCAAATGGAGGGTGCGAGGTTGTGGTCTAAGAGCAACCCTCGGCTCTTGGAGGAGTTGCAGAGAGATATATACTCCATTCCACAGACGAACATCATTGTGGACGATCCATTTCGCGAGGTGCCGTACAATGCTGAGAACCCCAAGCAGGCTTACATGAGCGATCCTGAGGTGAAGTTGATTGCTACGCATTTGAAGAAGACAGTGGAGTACTTGGTGAACTTGGTTTTTGAGAGAGCTCGCGAATCTGCGCTCAAGGCTGGATCGACGGAAGAGTACCTCAATGAGCCTCTCCGCATCAGGTGGGTCGAGGCGTATTTCCCCTGGACCTCACCTTCGTGGGAGATTGAGGTTTGGTGGAGAGGGGAGTGGCTCGAGTGCTGTGGCTGTGGAGTTGTGCAGCAGAGCATCTTGCTCAACTCGGGGCTCTCCGAGGACAAATTGGGCTGGGCGTTCGGCCTTGGCTTGGACCGCATAGCGATGCTCTTATTTGACATCCCCGACATTCGGCTTTTCTGGTCGTTGGACGAACGTTTCGCACGTCAATTTGTCCAGGGCCAGATTTCCACGTTCGAGCCGTACTCGAAGTTCCCTGGCGTGAAGCGGGACGTGAGCTACTGGCTTCCCTCGGACTCTCCGTTGCACACAAACGACGTGATGGAGGTTGTGCGGCAACACGGCGGCGACTTGGTTGAGAGTGTTGTGCTCAAGGACGATTTTGTGCATCCCAAGACAAAAAGGAAGAGTCAATGCTACGGAATACATTACCAGTCGATGGAGAGGAATTTGACGAACGAAGAGATTAACCATATCCACAAGTTGGTAGAGGACGAGCTCGAGAGAGTGCATGGAGTGGAGATCCGCTAACTGCAAGCACTAAAAGTGGCATCACCGGGACAGGCCTCCAGGCCAAGAAGTGCAAGAGCAAATTGTCTGCCGTCAGAAAATTGTCTGCCGTCAGCACGTACTGGTTGTCTTTTTCTCCACAGAAGCATTTGGACTTACGGAAATGTGGTTGTGCACACAGCGCGGACCCGGTGGGCGAGTGAAGAAAAAAACCCACGCACGCAATCCAACTACACCAAGCCCTTAACAAGCACACACAATGATAGGACTAGGACACGTGAGCAGGCTCGGCGTGGGCCGAGTGTTCACGCCGGCGTTTGTCATCAGCGTGGCACCAGTTCCAGCCGCGGCCGGCTTACTTGGCGCGGTGTTCAGAAGGTACAAGCACGAGTTTGCTCCAAGATTCAAGACGATCCGCAAGGCGTTCAAGGGCCGGGTCACGGTGAGGACGGGCGGGTCTGTGAAGGGCAACTCGTTAGAGTTTGGCGAGTACGGATTGCGGTTGAAGAGCAACGGTGTGCGCATGAGCGCCATCCAGCTCAAGGAGGCCGACAAGGTTATCACGCGAGAAATCCGGTCTACGGGAGCGTCGCTGGTCACGCGGTTCACGTGCAACATCCCTGTGTGTGTCAAGGGAAACCAGACCAGAATGGGTAAGGGTAAGGGCTCGTTCGACCACTGGGCGTGCCGGGTGCCCACGGGCAAGGTGATGTTTGAGATCTGCGGTAAGATCCACGACCGGGTGGCGCGGGAGGCGTTGCGCAAGGCGCTGGAGAAGTTGCCAGGTGTGTTTGAGATCATCACTGCGGACTCCAAGGTGCGGGTGAGTCTCACGGAGTTGATTGACAAGCCCGCGCCGGTGGACTACGTGGAGTTGATGGGCAAGCAGCCGTCCAAGAAGTGGACGAACATTCAGACGTCAAAGCTCCCGGAGTACAAGATGTTCCGGGGGCGCTAGTGTATATAGAAGTCTGTCTCAAGGCTGAAGCGAACGTTCATTTTGTTGTTCTGTGTTATCTCTTTCATTTTCTTATACTTCTGGACTCTCTTTTCGCAGAGTGCGACTGAACATGCACTGTAAGCAGAACTACCTACAAAACGGAACAGCCAAAACAGAACCACCTACAAAACAGGTCAGCCAAAGCAGAACACCACTCTTTTCTATGGCGCTGAACCACTCCGGCAGACTAATCTCCCACGCGCTCTCGCTGGCCCAGAAGGTGGCCGAGGCGGATACCGAGGTCTCCACAATCGACCTCAACCTCCTAGCAAACCTCAACACAAACCAGTTTCTCAACTATATAAAGCTTGAGCAGCAGTGCAACTCACTCGAGCAGGACTCGCAGAAGATGCTAGCGTTGAGGCACGAGCTCTCGCTGCTCCAGGACGATTTGGACCACATAGAAAAACAGGTGGACGCTGTGGTTGCCGTGACGGAAGAGCTCCGGCTGTGGTGCAAGGATGTGGAGGGGAAGTAGGCTCTATAGCTACGCTCTACGGTTTGATACTGTGTAAAAAAAAGGGTCCCAGAGCCAGGAGCTAGATGCAATGGCAATACACGCGGGCGCGAGCTGTGCCTGTCCCTCGTTCTATCAAGTGTCGTAATTTCCTTCCTGTTGTACGTTACCTCTTTTCTTTCTATTACTGCTGGTAGTTTCGCTCGTGTCCCTCCGCGTCCGTCGCGCGTGCGCACCAACAGGCGTGGGTGCAAAATGAGTTCCAGCCGCAAACACAACGCCATCAATATTGAGCCGGTTCTGCGCCGATAAACACGCGAGAACCTCTCTGAAGTGTTACCACTGCCGCATGTTCGTCCCCAGCGCCCTTATAGCACTAGTATTGCTCTCTCACGTGGTATTGTGCGAGAATCCGCACAAGGATATTCGCCACGTCCAGGACCACGCCTTCTTGGACAGCGTGGTCCGTTTCGCCCAGGAGTACGCTTCGTTGTCGACCTCAGCACCCGCGCCGCCAGTTATTTCGGGCGGAACTACGCAAGATGACCAGATGTCGCACGTTGTTGAGCCTTCCAGCGAGCAGGCCCCCGCGGAAGTCGACCAGAAGGCTGTCCATATCGGCTTGACAAAGGGCAAGGTGAAGTCGTACGACACCGAGTTCAGCTTGAGCCTAAAGTGGAGGCCGATGAGGTCCGTGCGCCGCGTGAGGCGCATACTCTCGTATCTCCCTAAGAGACTTGAAAACATCGCATTTGCGAAATGGAGGATGATGAGGCTGGCCACCTTCACAGAAAAGGGAGGCTGGAAGTCGCAGGCAGGGCAGAGAAAGGCGCGAAAGAATGCGAAAGATGCGCCTAAGCAGAGTCAAGGGGACGAGTCTCCAGAGGCGAGCACCGCCGTGCCACAAGATAGCACAGAGCCAGAAAAGACGGAACAGCAAGGTGCAGAAGTCGGAGAAATCCCAGAAGGCGCCGCGCCCGTGCCCACACCCGTGCTCACGCCGGTCGACGGCGGTTCTGATGCTGGTGGAGCGGAAACTCCTATAGTTTCCGGCAATGGTGACAGCCCCAGCGACAGGGTTGCCTCTGACTGGGAAGACTCTGGCAGTACTGATGACTCCGACGACACAGAGTGCTCTGACGACGAGTACTTCCAACAGAGCTGGGAGTATGACGACGGAGAGGAGGCTTCGGACTACTCCGACTATGACTCGGACGACCCAAACCAGTTTGCTAGTTCTCCGGCGGCAGATTCCAGTGCGAGCACAGAAGGTGAGATCGAAGGTGAAGGCGACGCCGACGACGACGCCGACGCCGACGACGACGACAAAGGCAAAGGAGAAGGCGAAGTCGACGAGGCAGAGACCGCGGAAGATACCTCGCAAAACGACACAGGCGAAGATGAGGGCAACGGCAGCCACCAAGACACTGAGAGCGCCGAGCTGGGAAAAAGCAGCCAGGTGCCGTTGTTCAGCGCGAGTACGTCCGTTGTCAGCGCCGCCCAGCTCGCCAGCATCGGCAACGAAACACGCAACGCCACGGCACCGCCCGAGAGGCCCAGAGTGCCACTGCCCAAGTTGCACAAAACTTCCAGAACCAGCTCGGCGCGCCGGCGTCTCGGTGCAAGAGCCACGCCGCGATATGTGCTTCTCGACTCGGACATCTTGGTCAACGTCATGTGCGAGCACATGGCCAACGACTTTCGGAGTAAGCCGCAGCTGTACGGCAAGAAGCGCATGGTGCAAATCCGCGTGGACAGCCCTAGCCACGCGCACAACAAGGCGATGCACTTTTTTCCTGGAGACCACGTGGCGTCACTGGCCCCCACGGTTGTCATAGCGGCGGCAGCGTCGCTTTTCTGCCTGCTCGCCGCGTTCTTATTTTGTTGAAGGAGTAGAACGGCTGCAGCGACGCACAAGTACAAACCGGCTCAGAGTAGCGCCTTTTTCAGCACGGTTTCGGCGCCGCCAGGCACCTAGGAGCAAAGCACAAGACATACCCTACAGTTTTACTCCTGGAGCGCGCGGAGCCGCTGCTGCATTTCGCTGAGCACACCCTCGTCCTCTTCTTCTAGCGGCAAAACGGGTTCGGGCTCCTCGGCCTGCGGCAACTGCGCCGCCGGCACCGCGTTTTCGGCCCGCGCGAGCTTCTCCTCCGTCAATTCCAGGATTATCCGGTTGACCTCCTCCTGGGACTCGTCTTCCAACTCGTCGTCGGCGTCCAAGTCCACCATGTCGTCCATCATCTCTTCTATTATGCCGGCGGTCATCAATTCCTTGGACAACTCGCGCATCGTGCCCGTAATGGCGCCCACGTGGATCAACAGGTTGACATCTTTCATTATCGTGGTCGACGACTTCATCGACTGCGAGAGCTTGCGCATCTGCCACTGTTCGTTGACGGCCATATTAATGGACTCCAACCGCGTCTTGGAAATGTGTAGTTTCTTGTACTGGCCGTTGATGAGGATCAACTCGCGAGCGTAGATCTTGGCCGCCTTGTAGTCGCCGGCCTTTGCCGCCTTTCGGATGAGCGCCTCGGTCTTTTTCTTGAGTGGCTGAAGCTGGTTGAGCGACCGGTCGAGCTCCCGCTTGTTTTTGCGGAGGAGCAGGTTGATCTTTCGCATCTGCGCGGTTAGTACTACGGCTTCTGGGTGTGCGGGCCAGTGGCGGCTACATACTTGCTCTCGGGGGTCTGGGCCCCATATTGCCTTTTTGACGTAGTCCATTGGCTGTCAGTGCTGTGAAGCTGTCTGGCTGGCGTGGTCTGCTGCGATAAGCGCTCGTTGTGCGGTGTACGGGTGCACCGCAATACCGGTAGTGATTAGTGCTTAGGCTTAACTTCTACGGAATGCTTGAACGTTGATGTTGATGATTGAGGGGTGGACTGGAACTTACGTGCCGCGGCTCAGCGGCGGCCGGTGGCGGGTGCCGAGAGTTTTAGGGCGCGGGCGCTTGTGTTTGGTAATCTGCGCTCGTCGTCTCGTCTGCTCCGCGGAACCCGAATACAAACATGCGGTGCTTGTCTCACCGTGCTTGTCTCGCCGTGCTCGTTTGGCACTATCCCTTCTCCTGCATGTCTTTGTACCTTCTTTGCGCTTCTCTATGTCTCCTCTGTGTCCTCTCTGTCTCACCTGTCATGTGGCTACCCTGTCTTGTGGCTTCCCTGTCTCCTTCGTCTCACCTCTCTTGTGGCTTCCCTTCACTCTTCCCAGGAAGCGTATGCTAATGTCATGCGGCAGACCTAACGGTATGGAGCGTCGGCGTCAATACAGTACTGCAATTCCTGCTCCCACTTGTCGCCGTTTGCCAACAACTTCTCCTTGTTGTACAACAACTCCTCGCGGGTCTCCGTGCTGTACTCGACGTTGGGCGACTCCACGATCGCGTCCACCGGACACGACTCCTGGCAGTACCCGCAGTAGATGCACTTGGTCATGTCTATGTCGTACTTGTACGTTCTTCTGGAGCCGTCAGCACGTTCCTCGGCCTCAATAGTGATGGCCTGCGCCGGGCACACCGCCTCGCACAACTTGCAGGCAATGCACCGTTCCTCGCCGCTCGGGTAACGTCTCAACGCGTGCTCGCCACGGAAACGGGGCGACACTGGGCCCTTTTCGTAAGGGTAGTAGATTGTGTAAGGGTTGCGGAAGTACATCTCCATGCATATGTACATTCCTCTGGCGATCTCGCTCAAGAAGAAGAACTTAGTTGCCTTTGACAACGCTGACTCGCTGCTCTCCTCCCACGTTTGGGGGCGGGCCTGTCTGAAGCCTTTTGGCCACACCGCTTGCGTGGAGCCGCCGGTGGTCAAGTATTCAGTGACGGGCGTGATGGGTGCGGCAGCGGCGGCAGGCTTAAGCGCTCTGGCGGAAAATGCTAGACCGCGGACGCTCGATCTGGCGACACACTGGAACATTTGGGGGGTAGTGGTGGGGTGTGTGGGCGCTGGCGAAGAAGTAGGAGTTTGGTTTTTAGCAGCGCATTTTCAGGCTCTCGTAACAGGAAAACAGTGTGCTGTGATTGGCCGCGGGGGCGACAATGTCGCGCGCGACAATTTTAACTGCGAGACGTGCGACTGGCGAAGTGCGACTGGGGAAGTGCGACATGGTGGCTGCGAGCGAAAAAGTGCGAGGCCGCGGGGGAAGCAGCACAGCGCACCGAAGGGCAGGGGACAGAGCTAGCAGATTGTAGCGCAGAGCATCGGGGCTCGAGCCGTCAGCTCTTTCTTGGCCCGTTGGGGCAGGTAGAAACGGCAGCAGTTGCCTCAACAGAAGTGAAACACATCACGTGGCTGAGGCGGGGCGGATGCCGCCCGCCCCTTTGTCAGCATTACTCACAGTTAGTCACTGGCGCCAGTAGTCTACACTATATTCGCACCGTTTCGCACTGTTTCGCACTCCTTCGCACTGCTTCGCACTGGTAAAATCCACACTAGATTCGCACGCACTGCTACAGCTTTTCGCCCCAGAATCCGCACTACTCGCTCGCGATTCGCACAACCGCACCACTCTGACTTTTCTCCCACCACGACATAAACGAACACTTACAAATTTCACACAATACCCACTACTAATACACAACAAAAAAAACCACACACACACTCCCACAATGCACACCCCAGTCCAGCCCGCGCCCCGGCGCAGCAGCGTGTTCGAAAACATGCCACTCGTCTCGCCCGCGCTCACGCCGTCTGTGGTGGTGCCGGAATCCCCCCAGAAACCACCGCACATCCCCCAGGAAGAGCGGGACAAACTCCCGATCCACGACAAGCTCCCGCGCGTGACGTGCATCGCCCGCGCGCGCATCCCCACGGTCCAGGGCCCCGAGATCTTCCTACATCTCTACGAAAACGAGCTAGATAACAAGGAGCACTTGGCTATCGTGTTTGGCGAGGACATCCGGTCCAAGTCGCTCTTCCGCCAGCGGCCCGGCGACACGCAGCAGGACCGTATGACCCGCGGCGCGTACGTCGGGAAGCTTTTCCCGGGCCGTTCGGGTGCCGACTACGACGAGCGTACCGGCGCTAGGCTCCGTTTCGACGAAAACGGCGATTTGGCCACCGACGACGCCTTGACGTTCACCGACGGCGTGTTGGCGCGCATCCACTCCGAGTGCTACACCGGCGAAACGGCGTGGTCCGCGCGCTGTGACTGCGGCGAGCAGTTTAACGAGGCCGGCCGGTTGATGGGCGAAAACGGCCACGGATGCATCGTGTATCTCCGGCAAGAGGGCCGCGGCATCGGCCTCGGCGAGAAGCTCAAGGCGTACAACTTGCAAGACTTGGGCGCCGACACCGTACAGGCGAACTTGTTGTTGCGGCACCCGGCCGACGGGCGCTCGTTTTCGTTGGCCACCGCGATCTTGGTGGACTTGAACTTGACCAAGGTCAAGCTCTTGACGAACAACCCGGATAAGATTGTGGCCGTGGAGGGCAAGAACCGCGATGTTGAGGTCGTGGAGCGGATCCCCATGGTGCCGTTGGCGTGGAAGACCGAGAACGGCATCAAGTCCTCGGAGATCGAGGGCTATTTGAGCACCAAGATCGAGCGCATGGGTCACTTGCTAGAGAAGCCCATCCGAATTTAGTAAAAAGAACCACTGCATTTCACAGAAAGATAGTGTCTGGGTTAGCCCAATAGGTGAGCCCAAGGTTGGTAGCACAAGAGTGCGAGTCTGTATTTACAAAAACTTTATCTTAATAGGACGAGATGTAAGTATGATAATGTTGCATGACCACAAGAGGGCCTGCTCTGGGCTGGTAGCACAACACTGTACCAATGTATGAGAATGTGCGCATGCGAATGTATGAGAATGTATGCGAATGTATGAGAGTGTAGATATGACAATGTTACAGGATAGCACAGAAACTGCAGCTGGCTCGTCGTTACGTACATACTTATAACCTCATCCCGTCTTCTCCGAAACTGGCGCCGCCGTTGTCTCGCTCTTGCTTGCATCGCCGGCCTTGCGCAACTCCGCCAACCGCAATGCCTCCTTGTGGACGTCCGCTGCCTCTTTCGACACTTGCCTGTAGAAGTCGTGCACCTTCGCACCATAAGGGTGGCTGGCAGCTTTCTCGTAGTAGTGTTGTAATTTCTGGCGATACGAGCTCTTCTGCACTTGGCTAGTGAGCGAGTTCAACAGGTTCTGCGCTTTGGTAATACCCTTCCCCGCTGTGGACTCGGGGTCCTGCGAGTGCAAGTACTTGGTGTCCAAGTCGGTCAAGAACGACTTGAAAGTGGCGCTGACGCCCTTGTCGTTGTCAAACTTGATCGCTTTGTTGATCAAGTCGTCCGACACCGTGTACCCCGAGGCCAAGAGCTGTGCCAAGATTGCCAGCTTGGGCTTCTCTTCCTGCGAAATATCGTCGTACGTCTGGTCTCCTGTGACTGTAGGAGTATCGTCGTGTTGAATCTTCTCGTCAGACACGTGCACATCTCCTCTGGCGGCTTCCTCATACGTGGGGAGGGTAGATTTCGTAACCTTAACAGGCACTGACTCCAACTCAGCATCGTTCAAAAGAAGTGCTGTGTCGACTGCCTTCTCCAGCGTGAAGTTCACTTGGTAGGTTTTGTTGCCATTGGCCTCTGTGCTGAGCTCATTGATCGACTTCACGTTTCCGCAGAAGCTGAAAAACTCCTGGAGCTTGTACAAGCTGACGTTCTTCGAGACGTTGGACACTGTGACAGCTGACATTGTTGGTAAATACTCTTTTTTATTCTGAATGGGTGTTCAATTGGCTTCTGAAAAAGAAAAGTGCCTGGGGATCTCATTCAAGGATCCTAACGCCTTAAGTACCGCACTTTACTGCCCCCACTATGCGCGTGACGGAAGCCGCAGCATCACCGCATTGTTGCTTCGCAGCATGTGTCATCTCGCGCATGCACTCTTTCGCAACCTCCACAAAATGCGGCGCGTGGGCAGGGCGACCAGGGAGTGGCGGAAGAAGAAAAACAGGAAGAAAGGGTGGGTTCGGAAATACGTGAGACCGAGACGGGATAGATCGGAGCGGTGAGATTCACCGAGATGAGTTAAGATGAGGCACGTTGACGTCCCGCGCTCTGCGTAGACAATGCACTGAAATCCCATTTTTTGTCTAATATACGGCTCTAATAAATTGTGCGCCAAATTAGGGAAGGATCGTGAGTGGAACCAGGAACTTGAATTCAGTCGATTCGTTTTCGACCTTGTACTCCTGGATGTAATCCGTAAAGGCCTTAGCGTCCGCGTCGATGTAAAACTTTTCGATTGGCTCGATGGCGTTGAGCACAAATCTAAACACCATGAAGTATCTCAAGTCCATGAACGACGACGCCTGAAATTGCTGTGTCAAGTGCCGCGGGATGTTCAACGAGCTCGCAAACTTGGTGGGCTCGGCGCTGCCAAACGAGTGCATCAATGCATCCGCGTAAGTGTTCACTTTCAACGTAGGCGTCACCTTGTAGATGTTCACCATCTTCCGATTGTCCTCGAGGTGGAAGATCTCGTGCGCCTCCATGTGCGCTGTGTAGCCGATGATCTTAGTGGACACGGAGCTCTCGGGGTGGAACTTCAACCAGCAATTGACGTCGTCGCCTACGTGGTACGATGTGCTCGATAAGTTCAACACGCAGAGAGACTGGTTGTTGACTCTGATCTGGTACGAGAGGCGCGACTTGGACGACGTCTGCAGAAGGGGCCCCGCTGCCTCCCCATTTCCTGGCTCGAAAGTAGAGCTCTTCCTGCGCTCCCGCCTCGCAAGCGATTCCAAGCTTCCGTCTATGAGGGTGTCCAACTCCTCGGCAAACTTCGCGTAGCCCAGCGGCTGTCGCAGCAACGACGGCTTCCTGTGCCCGGGGCTTTTCGCACCGTTTGCGCTGGGCGACGGTAGATTATCTGCTTCCGTCGCGGCGGGGACGACGTAGGCCCGCGTCTTTTGTGGTCCGGCGGTGTTGGTCGCATTTTCGGCAGCGCTGTCCGCGTCAGCGCACCAGGCCGTGTCCACGAGCGGCTCGCGCAAGAAATCGTGCTGGCGCCAGGTCTGGTCCTGGGCAAAGTGGCCGCGGCGCAACTCCAACGGGAAGTACACCGCCCTTTGCTTCATTTCGCCCGCCGAGTTCTCCTGCACGCCCACAACAAACAGGTAGACGATCGATGCCAAGCCACCGTCGCTGACCGACCCCGTCAGCCGCGTGTTGTACGACGGCGGTAGGTGCTCGGGCGGCACCTGGACACGGGCCTGAAACAGCAAGCTGCGGCCCGGCTGCACTGCCACGCTGGAGAACAAAAGATGCTGCGCGGTGATGTAGAACGGCACCACGAGCTTGCCGAGGTTCGCCGCAAGCTCGCCCTGTTGGTGCTCGGAGAGCGGCGCGGTGCCGTCTGGCGGCACGTCCATGGTTCCGAACGGGTGTGCCAAATCGTGTAGAAGGTAGTGCGCCGTGACGTCGAAGGAGCGTGCGCTGAGGTCGTGGACCCCGCCAATGCGGCTCTTTCGCGGGCTCTCGCCGCCGTAGTCCGTAAAGAGCGGCGTGTGGAGAATTTGCTGCAACTTTTCGTCGGCGTCCTCGGGACAGTACGTCGAGACGTACTCTGCGTTTTTCCAGTACACCGCCTGCGAGTGCTCGGACGCGTGGTCGGCGCCGATCTGGTGGTTGAGCCGCACGTACCCGAACAACTGGATATACCCTAGAAAAAGCGGCACTTCTGGCGTAGGCGGCGGTGCTAGACGCGCGGAATCGCTCGACCAGAATGACCGGAGCCAGCCTCCCGGCGACGACTCTGTTTGCGTGGCGCTGGCCGCACCGTGCTTGTCGCCGTCGGTGGTGCCGTCGGAATAGCCGTTGGAGAAGCTGTCGTTTGTTGTGTCAGAGCTTTCGTGGTTCTCGCGATGGAGGTTTCTAAGCTCGATCTCGCAGTCGAGCTTGTCGGGGCAGCCTGGGGCCTCGCGGTAGACGAGCGAAATCTCGAGCGCCGAGCTGAGTTTCTTGGTGAAGCGGACGCCATCGGGAGACGCGCTTGCCATTTGTTTGGCGGCTAGTGTTTTGTAGCCAAGTGTTTAAGTATTTGCGTGTTCGCGCGGTGCAGCCAGCTATGGTGTTCTGGCGCTGGCAGTACAATGAGTTGCGCGCTGTGCTAGATGAACATGGCCTTGGAGTAGCGCGCGCTGGCCCCGCGCTGGTCAGCTCCAGCGGGTCAGGCAACACTTGTGACACAACAGAGGAAAGTGTACAAGTTCAGACAAGAAGTGCCCAAGAAAGGCGCTGGAGCACTCATCCAAAAGAATCCAATAAGATGTGCCTGTAGAATTGCGCAAACATCTCTCTAGTGTTGAGCAAAAGAAGAGCACAGTCGTACTGACCTGCCAGGACCGTTGATCCAGGAAACAGCACTGCGGCAATCCGCACTGCGGCAATAAACACTGCCAAACAACACCTGTAGCACTCGCTCGACTGCTCTCCCTCTGGCCACTCTCCCCCTTCTCTCTCTCTCTCTCTCTCTCTCTCTCTCTCTCTCTCTCTCTCTCTCTCTCTCTCTCTCTCTCTTTGCTGCTGCATTACATCTAATTATACTTGCTGGGCCTCGCTCACCTCGTTCACCGCCAGACCCTCGGCCGGCACCGCCAGGCTGGGCTCCGCGCCGTTCATCTGGTGAAAGTCCAAAATCTCACTGTACATCATCACACGCCAGGTGTCCACGGGCAAGTCCGCGTCGTTGAAGCTCCAGTCGAACTTGGTCTCGCACGACGGCTCGTCGGTCGGGTCGTGGTACGGCTCCATGTACGGGTGCTGCAACGCGTCGGCGGCAGAGATGCGCTTTCGTGGGTCGAAAATGAGCATTTTCGAGAGCAAGTCGATCGCCACGGGCTCTACGTGCGTGCACTCGGCGAACCGCTCGCTGAAAGGGATCGGCTCCTTTTGCGGCAACGACTGCACGAACCGCAACGTGTTCTCCGAGCAGATCGTGTCAATCACGTCGGGCGGCGGCGACCCCAAGAGCTCGGTGATGATCGAGAACTGGTGCACGTGGTCCCGGCCAGGGAAAAGCGGCTTGCCCTCGATCATCTCAGCCAAAATGCACCCTACCGACCACAAGTCCACCTCGGTGTCGTACTTCTGCCAGGTCAACATGATCTCCGGCGCCCGGTAGTACCGTGTCGACACGTAGCCCGTCATTTGCGGGTCCTGGATGCGGGCCAAGCCGAAATCGCAGATCTTCAAGTCGCAGTTCTCGTTGATGAGGATGTTCGACGGCTTCAAGTCCCGGTGAATCACCCCGGCGGAATGCACGTACTTCAACCCACGCAAAATCTGGTACGTGAAGTACTGGATGAACTGTTTCTCCAACGGCCGCGATGTGAGCAAACGGTGCAAATCTGTGCCCTGTAACTCCGTGACAAAGTAGATGTCCTCCAACGGCGACAAGAAAATGTCGTCCAACGTGATCAAGTTCTCGTGGCGCAAGTGTTTCAACAACTTCAACTCTCTATAGGTGCGCTTGGCCAATACCGACGTCAGGAACGGCTTCATGATCTTTTTCACCGCCACGTTCTGGCCCGTAAGTTTGTCCATGGCCGAGCAAACCAATCCGAACGCACCCATGCCCACGGGGTTTAGGTCGGTGTAGCGGGACGTGATCTCGAAGATCGTGCCGAAAATCTGTGTTCTTGTGAAGTCTCCGGCGGACGTCATTTGCGGTTTTTCTTTGGATCTAGAGGGGAGGGGATGAGCGTCGTCTAGTCTGCCAAGTATGGAAGAGCGGGCGGCGGAAAATTACCGAAAAAGAAAAATACCAGCGGCGATACGAAAAAAGCACCCAGAACGAACGAGCACAAGAAAGATGTGTAATTAAGAGGCACGGCGTCCGAAGAGGTAAGCTGTGTCTGTTGCAGCAAAAGCGAAATTCGGGGCGAAGTGGGAAAAATTGAGCCTCAGGGTCTGAGCGGCTCGCGGCGTCGACCGGTTGTTTTTAACCGGAAAAAACAACGGGGCCGCCTGCGCGCGCACTGCTGCACCTGGCAGCTACGCCGCTCCAGACCGCTGCAGTCACGTGTGCACCTGTTGCAAAAATAAATATTCTAAAAAAAGCAACGACAGGTGGTCCCGTGGCGTTGGTCCTATTTCGGCGGGCCAGCTGGCCGGCGCTGCTGCCGCTGTTCTCGCTGCCACCGCGCGCTGTTGTAGTCTACACCCATGCTTTGTGCTTTGTTGTGCATTGTTGCTACGGGCCATGCTCGCTCTGGCTCTGGCCATGCTCGCTCTGGCTATGCTCGCTCGGGCCGTTCTTTCGCATCTGTAGTCCCGAACGGTATACCGCGGAGTGCCCGTTACCGAATGTTCATGAGTTTCGTGATGTTCTTGCTGCTGCTGTCGGCCCACTTCTCGTCCAGGACCTCGCGCGGCCGCCTGTGGAAGTCAAAGAGCGACCAGAACTTCAAGTTCTCGTCCCCTGACACCGTGGCCAACGTGGTCCCGTCCGGGCTCATGCACCCGCTCAAGATCCGCGAGTCGTGGGCCTGCGTAATCTCCCCGGTCTTCTGTAACGTGGGATAGTTGAACAACGAGATGGTGTTCGAGGGAAACCCGTGCGTGGCCACCACCTCGTAGCCCGTGCCCTTGGCGTAGCCCCAGTTCAACGACGAGATCTGCGACTCGGTTTCTATCAGGTTGACCCGGGCGCCCGTGCTTGTGTTCCAGAAATGGATGGATTTGTCACTGGTGCCGCCGCCTGTGGCGAGAAGCAGGCTCTGGAATGGGCACCACGCCATCGCCTTGACGGCGGCGCGGTGGTTTGTCTTCTGGAAGAGCGGCTCGCCGCCCATGTTGCGCGCGTCCCAGATGGCCACCATGTTGTCGTTTCCGCCGGAGCAGAACTGCTGCCCGTCCAGGCGGTACTCGATGCCACACACCTCCGCGACGTGGGTGTTGTCCCTGCGCCCAACAAGATGCGACGACACGCGGACGTCACTGTGTGTAATGGCGCCCTCTTTGGAGCCCGACGTCAAGATGTGCAGCAGCCAGCAGTGCGCGGCGATGCGGCCCGTGGACCCTGTAGTGATAGTTCTTAAGCGCGCGTTGGCCTCGATGTCCCAGATCTCGATGGTGCCGTCGTCTTTGCCAATGGATATGTACGAGCCGTCCTCAGACCATCGAAGCGACGACACTAGGCTTCCCTGTGTTTCGCATAGTAGGCCGACTGAGCCCGTAGACGCGTTCCAGACGTATACAGCGTCCTCGAGGCCAATCACAATCAAGTTGGTCAGCGACCACGCGACTAGGTTGAGGTAGAAGTCGTCTACGATGTTCGGTGCGTCGAGCACACGGTCTGGCGCAGTTGGGATCTTCTTGGCTCGCGCCGACGCCAACGACGGGCGTAGCGAGTCCGTCAAGCGGTCCAGCAGTGCCATACCCATGGTCCCCTGGGTGAGGTGGCTGAAGAGGTTAACGGGCTTGCTCCTTTCCGGAGGCAAGGGCCGGTACGACAAGATCCGCGAGTTTACGTCGAGCCCGCACGCCTCGGCGACGTGATGCTGGTAGATCTTGCACGTCTGTGCCTTGATGTGTGTTTGCGGCAGTGCGTTTGGGTGCGGCCGTTCGCTGGCTGCAGTGAGCTTGCCTGGAGTAGAGTTTCTGTGGCTCGGAATGAAGCGGTCGGAAGAGCTGACCTCAGCCGACGTGAGCAATGATGTCGCCCGCCGGAGCTTGGCGGGACGCGGCGGCGACACAGAGAGCTGGCCCAGCGACGGCGCCGGCATGTGCAAGAGTTTTGGGCGGGCGAAGTCGGCGATGGACGATTTGGACCGCAGACCTGCGGTCTGGAGGAACGGCGGGGCCACAGACTTCGTGAACGTGCGCCGTTTTCTCGCCGGCAGCAACTGCTCCAGCGTGCGCTTGTTCGAGGCGGACAGGCGCAAGTTGTCGAAAGTCACGGCCGAGGTTGTGGAGTCATGGAACGGCGTCTTTGGGTTTTTCGCCGGCGATTCGACAGATGCAGACATGGCTGGAGTGGGAACACTCGATTGTTCGGAGGTGAAGGGCGTGAGCCACGCGGTCACGATGCAGAGATATGCTGTGAGTGTCCTAACAGGCTTTCTAGCAACGCTGGGAGGGTTTTTGCCAGAGAGGTGCCTGGGCTAGAGAAGTCCCCAAGAACAGAGCTGAGCTTGAGGAACAGACTAGGAGGAATGCAAAAAAAAAAAAACACAAGAGAGCTAGCGAGACGTCGGGCGGTGGGTGGTTTGGTCCGCTTTCTTTTCTCAGAGGCTGCCGTGGGTGCTATGCTGGCGCTATTGTGAGAGGTTGCTAAGCTGGGTTCGCCAATGGGCCCCAGTAAAACGGTGAAGTCTCCAGATCAAGGTGCAAGCACAAAGCGCGGAACAATATGTTGACGTCCCGGCCCAAACAGGAAATGTGATGAAGGGCGTTTTTCGCGCAAGCAGCAACTGTACAGGCTGCGATTATCCGAGACTGCTGTGCCAGAGCCGTGCCCGGACAACACAGAACAACGGCCCAAACGGGAAACCGTGGGCCACGCAGTGCAACGTATTGCTGCGCCTCCACTTTTGCGTGTACGCTTTTAGCAGCCAGGAGCATATGTTTGGGGGGTACGGGTTTCCTGGTGACCTGTGGCTTCCACTGCGGTCGCACATCCACTTGCACATCCACTGCTGTCGCGTGCTAGTGCTACGGCTGCAAACAGTCAACGCTGGAGATACGGATGTTGTACTTTTTTTTTCCTATTTGCAGCTGTAACAAGCTCTGAGCAGCGTCCTCTCGGTAGAGACCCCTTTCGCTCTTCTCTCAGTTTCCTCGTCTCTTCCTTTTTCCGAGTGCTTGGGCTTCCCGGTGTAGTCCTGGTGCGAGCCACCTTTTGCTTATCTGTCACGTGCGCTCCACCTTAAGAGCAGATGCGCAAGGACAAGCCCAGACAACAGACCACCATCATGGGAAATCAGCCTTCCGCGCCGAAAATCACGGCCCAGGACAAGGCGATTTTCCAGCTCAAGCGGCAGCGCGACAGCCTAAAGCAGTACCAGCGCAAGCTTACGGTGGTGATCGACAAACAGACCGCATTGGCCCGGGCAGCGGTCCAAGAGGGCAAGACCGACAAGGCCAAGGTGTACTTGCGGGCAAAGAAACAGCAGCAAAGCATCATCCGTAGCACGTATGAGCAGCTAGAAAACTTGGAGGGCCTTATTGGCACGATCGAGTTCAAGTTGATCGAGAAAGACGTGTTGTATGGCTTGTCGCAGGGAAACGAGGTGTTGAAGAAGCTCAACTCCGAAATGAGCGTCGAGAAAATCGACAGGGTCATGGACGACTTGGAGGAGGAGCGTGTGAAGGTGGACGAGGTGCTGGATATCTTGGGCGCTGGCTTGACCAACGCGGAAGAACACGAGGTGGACGAGGAGCTCGACGCTTTGGAGTTAGAAGTCACAGGGCAGCACGCCAAAACGAGCGAAAACACCAAAACAAGCGAAGACGCCGCCGAGCACGTCAAGATGCCCGATGTTCCGTCGGCGCCGCCGCAAGAAGCTCGCGTCGCCAACGACGAGGAGGAAGCCCCAGAGAAGAAAGCCGCAAACGGGCCGATTGCGGCGTAGCTACAGGAAGTCGGTAGTTGTCGGTAGTAGTCGGTGGTAGTCCGCAGAGCACCAGCGGCCCGCGGGAGACAGTACGTCGCAAATGCATTATTTATCTACAGTGTGCGGGCTCAGAGCTCGAGCCAGTCCAAGAACTCCGGGGTGAAGTACGAGATCATCAAGCGGGCTCCCGCGCGCAAAAACCCGTGGTGGGACTCGAACGCAATCGCCTTCAAGTCCACCAAGCCTTTGTCGGCCGCGGCGTGCAACATGGCGTACTCGCCGCTCACCTGGTACACGCAGAGCGGGAAGTCCCTGCACAACTCGGACGCCTCCTTGACGATGTCGAGGTAGAACGTCGCAGGCTTGACGATAAACGCGTCGGCGCCCTCGCCAATGTCGCGCACCAACGCCCGGCGCGCCAACCCGGACCCGCCGCTCGGCAACTGGTACAGTTTGCGGTCGCCGTGGCTCGGTACGCTGCCCGCCATGTCTCGGAAAGGGCCGTACAAAGAGCCCGAGAACTTTGCCGAGTAGCTCATCACCAAGACCTTGTTCTCGAGCTGGGCGTCGATGAGTCCGCGCTTGATCTCCTTGACGCGCCCGTCCATCATGTCGGACGGCGCCACGCAATTTGCGCCCGCCTTGGCGTAGTTGACGGCCACCGCGCCAATACGCAACACCGACGGCTCTCTCTTCAACGACCCGTCCTCGTGCAACACACCGCAGTGGCCATGGCTGGTGTACTCGCAGAGGCACACGTCGCACACGATGTAGAGGTCGGGGAAGTTCTTCTTGAGTAACTTGATCGCCTGGATCACCGGTCCCTCCGGGTCGTCCGCGGGCGTGCCGACCTCGTCCTTGAAACCCGGCTTCAAGATCACGCCGAAGAGAATGACGGCGCGCAAGCCCTTCTCGACCAACGGCGTCACATACTGTAACAACCGGTTGATGCCGTGCCTCTTGATCCGGGGCAAAGATGGGATTTCCGTCTCTTCATCTGGGATGTCCGAGACAAAGAGTGGAAAGATGAACATGGACTTGGTGAGCTGGCGCTCGCTCTGCCACTCGCGCGTCAACGGGTGGTTGTAGCCACCCTGCAAGATCGAGGAGATGTCGGTGGCCGACCGGGGGAGGTACGAAGCCTGGTGTGCCATTGCTGAGGTCTACGGAGAAGTAAGGCGGAGAGCTGATTCGCACGTCCGTAGTATGTGGGGGTCACGTGAATTTGGGTAAGCAATGTGGGCAACCGATATGGGCTAGTGGTGAACTACGGTGGGCGATAACTGGGCGCCGGTAGCTGGGAGGCCGATAGCGGTGCTGGTATGTGTGGCCTTGTGGTGTACTGCCTGAAAAGTGTGTTGGGGCGTCTTTTGTATTTTTTACGTACGCTTTTTGCTTTTGCAGTTTGAAGGCTGACTGATTGCGAAAGTACCGTGCGGTCGCAGAGCGGGCCTTACGCGGATAGTGATGCTAGAGAAATGTACAAAAAGGGAATCTAGAAAGCGCAAAAAAAGACAAGGCCGCAAAAGTCTGCGGAAACACAGCCATTGCCCGAGTGTTCGAACGCGGAGGGCCAGTCCGGAGCAGTGAAGCAGATATATCTGCAAATACAGTAACCCATACTGCTCATACAGCTCTACAGTAGCCCACGTAGCCCATACTGGACCAGCACCATAATCAACAATCACATATATTAAATAATTCTACTCTACTTTGGTCTTCCGGTAATGGTAGATCTGCCCCGCAATAAACGCGTTCAAGGCCAACGACGTCAGGTACCCAGCAAGTAAGATGGAGTCTCTAGTTCTGCTCCGTCTGAAGTTGGACAACGTGGTGAACACACGGATCAACGAGCCAACCACGTTTGCGCCAATTGTCACCTCGGACAAGTGGTCCGTGGAGCGCAAAGCCGCGTTTCGGCGGATTTGCGGGATCTTGGCCGCAATGCCGATCGGGATGATGAGCACCTGCAACACCAGAATCAAGCTGGAGGGAGCAATCTTGGTGATGAACACCACCGCACCCAAAATCGCCGCCGCAGGCTTAACAAGCTCCTTCAACGCAACCTGGACTTGCTCTTTCTCCGTGAGCGTCGACGCCTTGCTGATTTGCTGTCTCAACCGGTAGTACTCGAGAAGCAAAAGAATGACCACATTCTGTATGCCCACCAACAAAGACTCTCCGTAGTTGATGAATACGTTCCGCTGCTCCTGGTTGTAGGTAACGTGGATGAACTGGGCTAACGTTTCCAAACGCACAGAATCTCTCGAGATGCCCAGCGCCAACTCGGCTCTCTGCTGGAAAGTAGCAGGTTTCAAGATTTTCTTGATTTGCGGCACCTTAATGAACGACGAAACCGCCACCGTCAACGCACCAAGCAACATCGCAAGTACTTTGGCGTACCCAATGGCCTTCGCCTGACGGAACACAAACTGCAAGATGACCTTGTTGGACACCTCGGGGTCTCTGATCAACGTGATAAGCAACGACAAGATAGACATGCTTGTGGTTTTATTTAGCTAAACGTTCAATTGTAAGCACGCACTACGCTTTTTGTACTGGGATCCCGTGGGAAGAGCAAAGTAGTCACGGTGGTGTAGAGCCGTGGTTAGAGGCCGCAAAATGTGGGGTTTTGATGCACGTTATCATGTGCGAATTTCACGAGCATGTTTGTTGAGGACGTACCAACGCAGCGTTTAGGATAAGCGCTCTGCGGCTCGGGCACGTACTTGTAAAAAAAAAACAAAAAACACTGGTGCCTTTCTTTGGACTGGAGTCTTTCTTTGAACTGCCTATAGTGCATTTCTGGCGCAAGTAATCGTAGAGTTGTTGCAAAGCCTATATATATTACACGGGCTCACCGGAGCCTCTTGGAGCTTTTGATTTGCGCCAACTTCTCCTCCAACACATCCTTCGAGCTCTCGATATACCTCAAGTTGTCCAAGTGGAGGTTCAACAACTTCACGATCTCCTCCACCGGATTCTCTCCGCTCTTCTCGTTGGGCACAGACATGTTGTCGAGAAGTGACTTGTTGAACACGTCGCTCACAGAGTTGATCTCATCGACCAAATTCGACAAGTTGCCTCCCAACGAGTCTAGCCTCTCGTCTAACAACTTGGCATTGAGATACGCCTTCTCACGTAGCCTGTCAGTGACATCTGGAGAAGAGGACGAACCGCTCCCGCTCGACACAATCGCATTCTCGCTGTTGCTCAACTCGACGTTGGAGAGCAAGATGTCGGCCTGCTGCTCGTAGTTATCTAAGATCCTGTCTAGTTCGTTCTGTTGGCCCTCAACAAATAATAACTGCTGGTCGATTCTCAGGTGCAAGGCTTCCACCTCAACAGAGTCCCGGTGTAACTTAGTGATCTCATCTCCGCTTGTCGCAAGCTTCTCGTCCCACTCTCTGACCTTGTCAGTGAATTTGTCAAACGTGCTACTGGTGTTCGTCAACTGCTTGGACCATTTCATCACCAAATCGTCCATGGTCTTGTTGTTCAAAGAAACAGCGATAGGCTGAACCTGCGTGGGCTTCATATTCGGAGCATTCTTGCTGTTCGTAGCAGTGGCTGGTTGCGAGCTTCCCGTGCCCTCGCCGGGGTTAGCGCCAGACGACACGGGTTTATCTTTTCCTTTCTCGTCGCTCTTTGCGCCGAACGAAAAGGCGGGAGCTTTGTTGTCTTTGTTTTCAGCGGGCTTTGCGCCGAAAGAAAAAGCGGGAGCTTTGTCGTCCTTTTTCTCAGCGGGTTTTGCACCGAAAGAAAAGGCGGGAGCTTTGTCATCTTTCTTGTCATCGGGCTGGGCGCCGAAAGAAAACGCGGGAGCTTTGTCGTCCTTTTTCTCAGCGGGCTTTGCACCCAAAGAAAAAGCGGGAGCTTTGTCGTCCTTTTTCTCAGCGGGTCTTGCACCAAAAGAGATGGCGGGAGCTTTGTCGTCTTTGTTTTCGGCGGGCTTTGCACCCAAAGAAAAGGCGGGAGCTTTATCATCCTTTTTTTCGGCGGGCTTTGCACCGAAAGAAAAGGCGGGAGCTTTATCATCCTTTTTTTCGGGCTTTGCACCGAAAGAAAAGGCGGGAGCTTTATCATCCTTTTTTTCGGCGGGCTTTGCACCGAAAGAAAAAGCAGGAGTTTTGTCGTCCTTTTTCTCAGCGGGTTTTGCACCGAAAGAAAAGGCTGGAGCGCTGTCATCTTTCTTCTCGGCAGGTTTTGCCCCGAACAATCCTGGGGCCTTGTCGTCTTTTTTCTCCTCGGGCTTGGCGCCGAAAGAGAACGCTGGAACCGTCTCTGCTGGCTTGGCGCCTAAAGATAACGCGGGCGGCTTGGCCTCCGTTTTCTCCGCCGGCTTTCCGCCAAACGAAAACGCCGGAACCTTGCTCTCTGCCGGCTTAGCACCGAAAGAAAACGCCGGCACTTGGCCGTCCTTTTTGTCGTCAGCCTTTGCGCCGAAAGAGAAGGACGAGGTCTTGTCCTCGGCCTTATCAGCAGGCTTAGCACCGAAAGAAAGCGCAGAGGGCTCGTTTTTCTTCTCCTCGGGCTTCGCGCCAAAAGAGAACGCAGGCGCTGTGCTGGATTGAGAGTTCTCCGCCGGCTTGGCGCCAAATCCAAACGGAGAGGCGACCTTCAGCTCGGCAGGTTTTGCGCCAAAGAGCGCGCCCGGCGCATCCTTCTTTTCATCTTGCTTGGCACCAAAAGAAAAAGCAGGAGTAGATCCCTGGTTGCCAGGCTTGGCACCAAACGGTCCAGCGCCCAGAGATGAGCCGAAAGGGGCACTTTCGCTGGGCTTTGCGCCGCCAAACAAGCTATTGGTACTGGCAGGAGCAGCCGAGGACCCAAACGTGCTTGTGGCGCTGGGATTGCTTCCGAAAGCGGACAAACCGGACAGAGGGTTCGAGCCAGTGGCGGCGCCCAGGCCGAAAGCGCTCAGAGACGCGCCGAACCCGCCTTGAGAACTGCCGAAAGCGCCTTGAGAACTGCCAAAGGCGCCCAGAGAGCCGAATGCCGGCGCCGCCGTCGCGTTGTTAGCGCCGGTCGACGCATTCAAGTTAGAGGACGCGGCCTGCGTGCCGCCGGAGCCAAAGAGCGAGCCCTGACCCAGTAACTTGCCAAAGGGCGAAGCGTTCGAGCCCGCTTTGTTTGCGTCGTTGCCAGTGGAGGCACCAAAAGGCGTGGGGGCTGCCTGGCCCGTGGCACCAAAACCCGAAGGTGGGGGTACCGAGCCGCCAGCGCTCCCAAACGAGAAGCCTTGCGAACCCAGAGCGTTGTTGTTGGACCCGAACATGAGGAGTATGGAGAAGGCGGTGATTCTGTTTAAGAGAAGACGAGCAGTGCATTCTACTATATGCAGTACATTGGATATTTAGCGGAATGACGACTAACCACCCCGGTTGTGGAGCCGCTGCTAGACGGCGGAGTATCGTCAGGGAGATAGGGCAGCGCAAGCAATGCCGCCAGACGGGGCCTATGGCGCCGCCTGTGGCGAAAAACTTGGTGTCGACAAGAGAAGGAGTAGTCACGTGACCGAGCAAGATCTACAGGTAACGACTGAAAAGAAGGGTCCGATTATCTAGCTACGCTACTTCTTGCTGCCCTGGGCAGCGACGGCGGCGGCGCCCGCGGCAGCGGCCTCGGGGTCCAAGTAGTAGGCTGGCTTGATGGGCTTCAACTCGTCGTCTAACTCGTACACCAAAGGAATGCCGGTGGGGATGTTCAAGCCGGCAATCTCCTCGTCGGAGATGTTGTCCAAGTGCTTGACCAAGCCACGCAAGGAGTTTCCGTGTGCGGCAACAAGCACCACCTTGCCCAGCAACAAGTCGCCGGCAATCTCGTCCTGGTAGTAAGGCAACATTCTGTCAATGACCAACTTCAAGGACTCCGTCTTGGGGATCACCGCAGGGTCAATGTCCTTGTAGCGGATGTCGCCGGCCTGGGAGTACTCGGAGTCGGCCTCGATCGTTGGAGGAGGCACGTCGAAGGATCTTCTCCAGATCTGGAACTTCTCCTTGCCGTACTGCTCCAAGGTCTGGGCCTTGTCCTTGCCCTGCAAAGCACCGTAGTGTCTCTCGTTCAATCTCCACGATCTCTTGACGGGCACGTACAACTGGTCTGCGGCTTCCAAGGCCAAGTTAGCGGTTTGGATGGCTCTAGACAACTTGGACGTGTGCAAAATGTCGACGTTGATGTTGGCCTCCTTGAGCAACTCGCCTGCTCTGGTGGCCTCCTTGCGGCCGACCTCCGACAAGCGGACGTCCACCCAGCCGGTGAAGAGGTTTTTCTCGTTCCATTCGGATTGACCGTGTCTGACCAAAACAAGCTTAGGCATTTTGTAAGATGTAGAGTTGGCGGGTGAGCGCAGTGGGCGCGCGAGCCTTTTATATGTGTGCGCGCCCTGGAGGATTGAAGTCCGAGGGTGCGCGGGTGCAAATGTCAGGCGACCGGGCTGATGGGTGCGGGCGACCGGGAAGGACGCTTTTTGGCTGCACCAAAGCGAACTTGGGAGCAGATATGGCGCCTGCTTGTTCTTCTTCCACCTTTAGCTCTGGCTAGAAGGCACGTACTGCTATTCTGAGGGCCATTCGAGCCAGAGGCTGGTTTTCTGCTCACCGCTAGCCCGCGGGCTACACCTACACCTACGGCTACGGCTACGGCTGCGACTGCGGCTGCGACTGCGGCTGCGGCTGCGGCAATGCGACAATGCTAATATAGTTACGTATACGTTGGCACACGATAGGACACGATAGCACACGCTGATACACGCTGGCACTTCTAAAAGCGCACAGGGCCGCGCACAGGGCCGCGCGGCCAGTGCTGTCACGGCCCGCGCTTTCACGCCCTGGCCAGGTATGGGGCAGGCGGCTCAGCTTTTGCAGCCAATGCTTCGCCGCTCCCAGCTCCCGTTCTCCGTTTTTAGCTCAGTGCTCCATCTGGAACGCCGGCGCCGTTACGCTTTTGTGGTCTGCAGGGTTGGGCGCCAGCTCGTAGAGTGTCACCACCGGGTCGCGGGCAAGCTCGGTATACTCGCCACGCAACTCCACGGAATGCAACCGGCACTGCTCCTCATCGCCGTAGATACTCTCGACGAATATCGTCAACACCTGGACGCCCGTGAACACGTGCCGCGGCACGTGGTGCTCAACAAAGTCGGCTGTGGACTCGAGAGTATCTGGCACGGCGTCGTCCGCGTCGTCGCTGTCACCGTCGTCGTCGCCATAGCACGCCACGCCGACCTGCGGGTGCGTAAACACAAAGCTGGGCTTCGTGTCGCCTACGGTGTCAAAGTCAAGGTCGCCCTTGTTCTTCCAAAGCTTGATCACGCGCGGACAGTACTTGTCGCCGTTTGTGCGGAGAATCACGCTGTGAAGCTTGACGCTGCCGTTGAGAAACGGCACGTGGATGAGAAGCTGCTCATCCGCGTCGGACCGGATTACGGGGCGGAGCGAGTACCGGCGGGCGGCGTCCTTGAAGAGCTTTGCGAGGTCGTCCGCAGGGTTCTCTAGGTTGAGTGCGGTCACCTGCGCTAGGTTGATCTTCAGGTTGAGCAGCTGCGCGGCGCACGTGTCCAGGGGCGCCACGTGATCGTGGCCATGGTCGTGGCCGTGATCGTGGCCGTGGTCGTCGTGACCGTGGTTGTGACCGTGGAAATGCTCGTTTTCGCAGGACATTTCTGTGCCAGGTGCCTGTGGCGTGGTTCTACGCTGCAATGTGCTTTTGGCAGTGCGCCTGGTCGGAAAGCCGTACACCTGAGATTGAGTGCGGCTGGGCCAGGTTTTCGCACGTTGGGTGCGACTCGCAATGCCATAGTGCGAGCACTGCGTGGCATTTACGTTTATGCGTTAGTAAACTCACTACGTGTAAATCACATGTCTGTGCCCTGCGTGTGTCCTTGGCTCCATGCGCACCAAAGGTAGTTATCTGGCCAGATGTGCGTTAGTTGTTTGTATGGCACTTGTTTCCTAGTTGTTTTTCTGTTGTTTGCCTTTTTTGCCTGATTATTGCCTGTTTTTTTTTTTTTTTGCCTGGCACCTCGTCAGCTGCGTGGTTGTCTGGTGGACGTTCCACGTGCGTGTACCGCTCCGACAGTGCCGGACTCTCAATACCTAAACACCCGGCTGACCAGCAATACTCATATGGCCACGGGCAGGCGTTTCATTTGTCTCCTCCCCTCCTCGGCCGGAAAAACTTTTCTTTTTCTTGACACTCTCCCCTTTCCCTAGTCTGTACGACCCGGCCGCAGTCTTCCGCACTGCATGCAGTAGAGCCAAATTTGCACGGTGATTTTGGGTCCTTTCCTCGCTGCAATTGTAGCCTGGAAAGAGCGGCCCGGATAGAGCCGGCTGGACCGAGCAGCCCAAACAGAGACAAAGACGAGTCTGAAATGATTCTGAGACGAGCAGCGGCCTCACAGGGGCATACCTGGTTTCAGTGTCGTTTCAGATCGGTTTAATCCGGTCGGCACGTGCCGCTGATTATCACACCAGTGGCGCGATCAAACCACCGCACAAGCACCGTGACATCATACGCCCCTTGTAGACAACATGCCCTTGCAGCACAATAGGACCAACGCAGCAGACAAGCCTGTCCAACATATCCCTCCATTGGCAATGTCCTGTACAGTTTCTCAACGCTCTTCTCTTTTCGTAATCTAGACCAATATCCGTACTGCAGACAATGCCATTCGGGCATTCCAAACACCGGCCTCCGTCTGGCCCACGTCATAATGACGTAGAGCCGGCCCGAGCTGGGAACGCAGACCAATTAGGCCTTCTTGGGAGGCACAGGCACGCTGTGTACATAGCAGCACAATGCTTGTCCTCAAAAACCTGCAACCACCGTTTCGCAATTGTTTGGGGAGAGGTAACCTGACTGCCTGGTCGTAAGACTTTGGCACCCACGTGAGAAGAACGTGTATGCGCATCGCTAGCACGGAAAAATAGCGAGACCGAACGCTGAGAAAAGAAACGGGTAAAAAAAAAAAGAAACTGATTGCATGCAGGCCTCGCGGCGGAAAAAGTAACACTTCTCTTGATTAGTTCGCAGCTACCACTACGCAGGCGCTTTATCGCAAATGGTCCCCGATATCTATATAATACCGTAGTATTCCCCCTCCAGGCGCCAATTTTTTTTTTGGAGTATCACATCTACACATTCATTATGACTATCGCGAAACAACCAGCTGTCTTCTACATCAACGCCGCCCTCTTCGACTGCGACGGCACCTTGGTCAACTCCACCGGAGCCATCTCCGAGTTCTGGAGAGAGTTTGGCAAGACTAGAGCGCACGTGAACCCCGAGGAAATCATCAGAACGTCACATGGCTGCCGTACGTTTGACGTGATTGCAAAGTGGTCCCCAGAGGACGCGGAGGTGGAGCAAGTGACCAAATGGGAGGCTGAGATCCCCGACACTTTTGGCCACCACGCTAAGCCAATCCCTGGCGCCGTGGAGCTCGTCAAGGCGTTTGACGAGAAGTCCAGAAACGAGACGGAGAACGGCCAGCAAAGATGGGCCATTGTCACTTCGGGCACCTTGCCTTTGGCCACCAAGTGGTTGAAGTTGATGAAGATCACCAAGCCAGACACGTTTATCACTGCCGAGAAGGTCACTAAGGGAAAGCCCCACCCAATGGGCTACCAGAACGCCAGAAACGCGTTGGGCTACAAGGACGAGAGCAAGAAGGTTGCCGTTTTCGAGGATGCTCCAGCAGGAATCACTGCCGGCAAGGATGCTGGCGCCATGGTTGTTGGTATTTGCTCTACATACGGCCCCGAGAAGGTTAGAAACGCCGGCGCCGACATTGTCGTGGACGACATGTCGTCGTTTGAGATTCTTGAGTACAACAAGGAGACTGACGAGTTCAAGGTGCAGGTGGGCGAGTACCACTACGCCAACGAGGAGTTTTTGCAGAAGGTTTGAGCGGGCAGCATTATTATCGGCATATATTTATAGAATACTGGGTTTTTTGAGCAAGATGTAGAGAGGAGGCAAATGTTAGAAGTTTTTTGGCTAATTGATGAAAGCGGATGGTTTATGGCTGAGAGATGATCTCTGGCTGAAAGACCTATCTCTAGCTGCGAGCTGCGCAGTGCGCACGGCCTGTCAGCCGCAAACCTAATGCTACAATTAGCGTGGAAACGGAGGCAGGTAAGTCGAAAAACTCGTTAAAGCCGATAGCCTAGCGTTTCTTGGCGCCCCGTTCCCATTCCCGAGCTCGTGCAAGCCAAAACGCTTGAGAAAGCGGTCCCGATCTTGTGTTGACAATTGTGCCAGATCCGGTAAATAGGCTCTCTGCGGCTGCGAAACCAATAAAGTAGCGGCGCACAATGAAATATTCACTTCACCGACAATGACGGAGCCACAGATCCTTACGCCCAGAAACAGGAACGTGTCGCTGTCGACGGGGTTGGCCAAGTTCCACTTGTCGCCGAAACGCAACGGCGCCGGCGAACTTTCCACGCGTGCTAACGCCGCGCCCAGCATACATAGTAAGATCCGAAGGTTTGAGTGTGAGGCCGGGCTGAACGCACATGACACCAAATTGATGTTACGAGAGGCCAGTCGAAGCAGCAC
Source organism: Metschnikowia sp. yHMJ9 (assembly GCA_030444895.1). Classification (NCBI taxonomy): domain Eukaryota; kingdom Fungi; phylum Ascomycota; class Pichiomycetes; order Serinales; family Metschnikowiaceae; genus Metschnikowia; species Metschnikowia sp. yHMJ9. Next base: position 158,805 of record JAJMQU010000017.1, on the reverse strand, counting down.
CACCCCCGCTGATAGTCCTGTTAAAAAGACGCCGAACGAGCCAAAGCCTGGTGCGTTCCATGCGCCGTTTGCGCTTCCTACGCTCGCAGTGCAAGGGCCAGTGCAAGGGCCAGCACAAGAGCCAGAAACCAGAACACCGCCCACGAGAAACGAGCTTCTCTCAAAGTACGCGGCGAAACAAACCAGACTCATGGAGTTGAAGACGCAGCAGGAAACGCTTGAGTTTGAGATCCTCGAGATCAGAGCGCAGCTCCAGAAAGACATTGCTCAGCTGAACAGCCCAGACTCGGTTTTCACCAGGGCAACGTCCGAAGTGAACGTGATCAAGAAGAAGATGAGCACGTTCTTGCAGAACAGCGAGGGTCCCGGTTTGCGCCGTACCGCGTCGACGTTGTTCACGCCGCCCGCTCCGCTTTTGAACAACCAGCTCAAGAACAAGGCGTCGGTCCTCAACAAGAAGTTCATCGCGGAGATGAAGGGCAAACTCGACCAGCAGCAGTCGGACTTCGAAGAGTTCACGCGTAAAGGCACGGAGTTTGCGCGGGGGCTCTTTGCGACGCTCTCGCCAAAGAAAGCGCTGCCGCAGGCCACGGCGGACTCGTCGTTCTTGTTTGACAACATGGGCGAGGCTGGCGCGATGGAAAAGTCCGTTCTCCTCAGCGAGGACGACGAGAACGATGACGCCAGCAACAACTCCGACGCCGCGTCCGCCATCGACATCGACGACTACGAAAGCGAAAGCGACTGCGACCGCTAGAGTCGGCAGTTCCTAACCATGTACGTGTGTCTATAGTTCACTGTGTAAGTCTACTCATCCTCCATCCAGTTGCGTGCCCTCTCCAAGCCCTTCTCCCAGCGCCGCCAGTTCTTTCTCCTCTCCTCGTCGGGTAGCTTGGCCACGAACGTGTTGTTGCCCGCGTCCTTGGCGGCCACCAGCTGGATCACATCGTCGAAGTTCTTCCACACTCTCTCGCTCTCGTCTTTAAACGAGATCCCAGCGGCAATGGCGGCGCCCAACGCCGTGCACTCTGCCACGGCGGCTCGCTTCACCGTCACGCACGGCCCGAGAATGTCGGCCTGGATTTCCAAGATCTCGTCGGCCTTCGACATTCCGCCGTCCACGGCCAACGCCGAGAGCGGCTTGTCCTCGTTCTGCTTGCTCAAGGCTTCCTCCAAGAAGTCCTTGGAGCCGCCGGCGTCCTCCGCCATGGCCCGCAAGATCGCCCTCACCTGGAAACACACGCCTTCAAGAGCCGCGCGTGCGATGTGCGAGGACGACGTGTACTGGGTCATGCCGAAGATGGTGCCGCGGGCGCCCCGGTCCCAGTAGGGTGCGTATAGGCCGGAGAACGCCGGGATGAACAACACACCGCCGGAGTTGTCGACCTGGGACGCCAACGGGCCGATATCCTTGGCGTCGGCGATGAGTTTCAAGTTGTCGCGCAACCACTGGATGATGGAGCCCGCCACGGCGATGGAGCCCTCCAAAGCGAAGTGCGGCAACGCGTCCTCGCCCTCGAGGCTCGGGAACCAGAACCCCAATGTGGTCAAGGTGCCGTTGCGCGAAATCAACTTGTTGCGGCCGGTGTTGTACAAGAGGAAACACCCCGTGCCGTAAGTGCATTTTGCCGAGCCGGGCTTGACAGCCAACTGGCCGACCAACGACGCGGACTGGTCGCCCAAGCAGCCGCAGATGGGCACGCCGTAGATCGTCTTGAGGATGTCGTAGGCCTCCTGGGTGATCTTGTTGTGGAAGCCTAAGTTGGAGAGGTTGGGCGCCACAAACGAGCCGTAGTGCTCCGCGGACGACACGATCTTCGGCAACAGGATGCGGTCGCGGTCGATGCCCCAGAACTCCAAGAGCTCGTCGTCGTAGTCGCGTGTGTCGAGGTCCATGAACAGCGTACGCGACGCGTTGGTCACGTCGGTCACGTACGCGTGCTCCTTGGTCAAGTGGTAGATGAGCCACGTGTCGACGGTCCCGAACATCAAGCTGTCGCCCTGCTCGTACGCGTCGCGGATGGCGTCGTCGTTGTCCAAGAGCCAGCGCAACTTCGCTGCCGAGAAATACGTGGAGAGCGGTAAACCGGTCTTTTCACGCATACGGTCCTTGGTCTCCTGGTCGGTCATGTGCTCCAAGTGCTGGACGATCTCGGCGGTCCTGGTGTCGGTCCACGTGATACCGTTGCTCAACGGCCGCCCCGTCTTGCGGTGCCACACGATGGTGGTTTCGCGCATGTTGGCGATCCCGATGCACTTGACCCGGTACTTGACCTTCAAGTCCGGGTTCTGGTTTATCTTGCGCAACGTGATGAGGCACGCCACCAAGCACTGCACGGCGTTCGCCAAGATGTGCACCGGCATGCACTCGACCCACCCGGGCTGCGGGAACCGTAATGTAGGGCCCACGGACGCGGAGTTGTTCTCGATCTCGACGTTATCGCCGATCAGAATCGCCACACCCTCCGCGGTGAAGATGGGCTCGTTGTGCCGGGCGAGCGAGCTGCGCCGCCGGAACTGCTCGGTGTTCTGCGACTCGGCAGGCGCCTCCGACGCCGAAGTAGAGTACTCAATCTGGTGTTTGGCGACCTCGGTGCCGTCTTTGGCGAAAAGTATGCATCTTGCCGACGTCGTGCCGATATCTATGGACGCGACCAACGGCACCGACGGAGCGGTAGACGAGCGGCGGGGCATAGCTGCTGTGGTTGTCTTTTTTATTTTTTTGTTTTTGGAGCAGGCGTTCGGTGCTGGGGTACCGAAGCTGGACGGCTCGGCAAAGTGTGGAGAAGTTCCGGGGGAAAGACCAGACGAAGCCAGAATGTAAAGCCAGAGATCTGTGCGGCAGGCGGCTGGCGAGAGCGTAAGCGGATGTTCTGTTGCTGGCGGCGGCTTGCGTCGGTGCTTCAACAAGAGTCTGGTAGTTTGCCGGTGCCGAACGCAAATTTGCAATGGGTTGGCTGTGGGGCCAGGGCTGCCGTCGTTTGCTGCCGCGCGCAAGCAAAGCGCGGCCTCCGCTGGAGCCGCGAGAAGGTATCTGGGCTGCGAAAGAAGGCACCGAAAACGCTACCCGAGGACTTAGACAAAGCGAAAAAAGGAAGGAGGTACATATTTGGAAGCTATGTTGATGTTACAGCGGCTTTTGGTCATTTTTGCAGCGAAAACTACAGAGTTTCGGGGAACCGTGGTGTATTCGGTGGGGGCCAGTACGAGCCCTGGCCGGGGCCGCGCGGCGGGGCCGGCGAAGCCTAAGCGAAGACGGCGCGAAGACGGCGCGCTAGACGAGGCACGCGGGTCCTGGTCTTCTTCGTGTGCTTAGCGCCCTATCTCTGCTGACATTGTTTGCGTCCGACCAGTATGGCTCTGCACTGCCTACGCCTGACCGGGTTCCTTACTTACTTCTGATTTGTTTCTACTGGCTTTTTGACTCCGCTCCTTCTCCTCTCCTCTCTCCCTCTCTTCCCCTCGCGACCCGGTTCGTCTCACTGTCTCGTACATTGCGTGGCTGTTTTCATGGCTGTTTTCTTGACTGTTGTCAAGATGGCAGCGTGTGACATTAATAGCAAACGGCCGCGCTCATACCTGAGCGCCGTCTGTGTAAGTGATTCCATGCACAAAGTCTAGCCCCTCGCCGCCGTAGCTCGTGGTGCCCGCAACTTCAACAAGCACGCCGTCCGGCACCACGCCGCCGTTCTGCCGGACCCACTTGGTGCCGAGCTCCAAGAAGTGGCTTCGGCACGTCTCCGGGGTGTCGTTTGCGGCGCCGCTGGCGTTCTTCAACGGGCTAAACTCCTCGCTGCGCTCCACCTCCAAGCACCCGAACTTGCTCAACTCCACGGAGCTGAACACGTCGAAAATGAACTGCTCCAACTTGAGCCCGTTGGGCTCCGACGGCTGCACGTGCGCGCCAGTGGCCGGGTCGTAGCACGCGATCTTCTTGCGCGCAATGTGGTACTCGTGCGACGATGCCCACTGGTCGAGCATGTTCTCGAGCACGCGCACCGAGTAGTAGTGGTTGACGATGTTGGCAGCACGTAGATACAACTTGGACGCGTCCGCGGGGTCGGTCTTGCGCGCCAACTCGGGCGAGATCTCGCTGTACTCGATCACGCACGGCCGGTTGGCGTTCTTATCGAGCACGAAGAGCCCCACTGACTCGGACGCGTCCCGCTTGCGCACGGCCTTGGTGGCCACGTCGTACTGGCGCTCGATGGCAAACCCCAAGAACACCGGGTCCGCCACCTTCACCAAGCAGTTATCGACGCAGTACATGTGCACGTGCTGGATGCCCTTGTTCTTCATGTCCGCCAAGATGCCCGCCTTACGCATGGCCTTGTAGAGCCCGCCGTTGCCGTCGGGCGACTCGCAGATGGCGTCTGGACCCTGCATCAACATGCGCTCGCCATCCAAGCTGAAACACGGCAACGTGCCCTGGTTGAAGAACGTCACCTGGTCGGCGTGCAACCCAAAGTACGCGTGTTGCCGGAAGAAGCCCTCCGTGGCGTCCCGCGTGGGACCCGACGTCATTATGTACCACTGCACTGTGGCCTGTCCGCCTGCAAGCGCCTGGATCCTGCGGATCTTCTCCGCCTGGATCTGAAAGAGGGACTTACCCGACGGTAACCCTACGTCAAAGCAGCCCTTGGGCTGCAGCGACCCCAAGCGCGAGCCCTGCCCGCCCGCCAAGAGCAACACGGCCACCTCGCCGCGTGCTATGGCGCCGAGGCCGATTTTGGCCCAGTTTTCTGCGTCTCCCGTTGTGTTCTCCACTACAGAACCCGTGGAAGACGCCGGGAGCTGCGCAAACTCCTTCAGCGCTGCGGCGTCGGCCGAATGCTGGATGGCTGCCTTCACCGTCCGCACGAGCTCCGCGGGGTCATCGATAGCCGCAAGCTGCCCTCGGAATTTATCCTGCTGGGCGCCCGACAAGGCTTGGTAGGCACGCACCAAGTGCGGCTGATTGGCGTGAGCAAAGGCATCCATGTTTGGAACCAGCAGCATTTTGGTGTGATTGTTGTGTCAAGTTGTGTTGTTTGTATGTTGAGCGAGTGAGTGTCCACCGTCCTCCAGCGAAGAAAAGACTTGGAACGGTTTTCTGGTAATGCGCCTGCTGTTTTGCAGAACGAGGCCGCGGTTGGAGCTGAACAGAAGAAAATTTCTGGATCAATTTATTTATCGTTTTGGGAAGACCGAGCGCGCGCGAGCCTGCCTGCACCGCGAACGTAAATAGTGCTAAAGATAGCTCTGCGGGTCGGGTAAAAAAAAAGGCAGGGGGGCTTTTTGGTGGCTTGGGAGGCACGGGCCCGGTCTGCGGAGGTGGCTACGGCAGAGGCTGTGGCTGTGGCCCCGGCTATGGCTTTGGCTGTGGGGCACGTGGTTGCAGAGGGCATGCATGCTTTGGGTTCTCGTCGGTGCCCGCGCTGGGCTCGCAGGTGTTTGTCCAGCTGCGTGGCCGCGCCAGGCAGAGACCCGCGCTCATGGTGGAAATCAGGGCGCCCAGGCGCAAGTAAGGCGCAAGAATAGACAATTAAATATTTTAGCTATGTAGCGATGAAAACAGGGGGGCGCCCTAGATGATGAGCGCCAATGCGCCGGCAATGGCGCATGTCACGATCATGGCAGGGTTCAAGTTGGTGGCCTCGGACTTTTTAGAGGACGACGACGACGAAGACGAGCCCGAGCCCGAGCTGCTGGAACCAGAGCTCGACTTGGAGCTGGAGCCTGAGCTGGACTTGGAGCCCGACGTGGACGACGACGCAGAGGAAGACTGTGTCTCGGAGGGCGAGGAGCAGTTGTAGTTGTGGCCCTTGATGTTCTTGCTCTTGTGCAACTTGTCGAAGGTGTCACAGGAAAAGTCCTGGTTGGTGGACTCGACGGTAAAGTCGCCGTCCACCTCCTCCAAGCTGGACAAGGTGAAGTTGGCAAAGTCGCCCTCCATGTTGAGCGCGCCCTTGACGATCTGCAAGCTGTCGAGGTCGATGTCCAGTAACAAGGAGTTGTTGAAAACGTGAAACTCGCCGTCAATCTCGGTGAGGTTGGGCAACGACAACGACTCCAAGTCGTTGTTGGCGAACACCTGCAACGACGCGCCGACGGTGGTCAAGGAGTCGAACGACACCGCATCAAACGAGTTGTAGCCCAAGATAAACGAGCCGTTGACGTACTCCAAGCTGCCGATCAGCACGTCGCCCACGTCCTGGATGGTCAAGTTGGCCGCGTGCTGCAAGTTCTCCAACTTGACGGTGGCGTTGTCGCTGTTGAACGACAACGTCAAACCCTCGGTCACAGACTCCAAGCTGGACAAGTCGATGGACGTGATGTTCTTGTTGTTGTTGACGTTCAACAGGCCAATGGTCTTGAACTGCAAAAGACTGTCAATCGACGAGAGCGCCGTGTCGGACAACGTGAGCGAGCTGACGTTGGCCAAGCCCGATCCCAAGCTGAGCGAAGCAAGCGATGGCAAGGACACAAACGACAACTCCTCGGCGGATGTCAACGCGTTGAAGTTGATGTTGTGCAACTGCGTCAACGCAGTAAACGCCAATGATCCCGTGACGTTGGCCAACTGGCTCAACGTGATGTCGGTGATTGACGACGAGTTGAACACTGTGACGTCGCCGTCGATGGACTCCACGCTGCTGAGGTCCAACGAGGCGATCTCGTCTCCTGAAATGGTGATGTCGCCGCTTAATGTGGGGCAAGATTGGAGCCCAGCCACGGCGGTTGAAGCGGTGATGGTGGTGGAGAGGGAACACGAGTCCAGCGCCGCGGCGGCAAGCGACGCCAAGAGCGTGTAAGCGAGAGTGTGAGCGAGCATTTAGGGTTGGTCAACACAGAGCAGAAAAAGAGACGCTGGCGGCAACAAACGTGGGTTCTCTCTTGTAATTATGTGTTTGGCTGCGCGCGTGCGACATGCAAGGCCGCTGCAGGCGCGGTGTTTACCTGGGCGCGCCAGTGCTCAGGCACCAGAGCCAGGCACCAAATGAATGTGGCCGCGGGCTGCGAGCGGCCAACGAAGGGAATGTCGCTGCGCGGCCGGCGGCTGTAGTGCGTTGGTACTGTGTCTGTTGTGTCAGAATTGTTTCAAGGGCGAAAGGGCAACCTGTATACTGGAACTACACTGGCAGTGCAAGCACTGCTGTGCCATGGCTGTGCTACTCGTTCTGTGCTGCGGGACTTCGCTGTGCGACGGCACCATGTAGTACCACGGTGCTTCTAGAACACCACTGGTGCTACTGGATTACTACCGGCGCTACCAGATGACAACTACTAGCAGTACACTCTTGCTTTGCTTAAGTACTGCCAACCCTCTTTCTATTCTGCCACTCTCGCCATTCCCTGCTTTTCTCACTGTGTTGTGCTATTTGTTGCTTGCTGCCTAGATCGTTAGAAACCCGGGCGCACTGACAACGTTCCAAGTCCAGGGCCCGCGAACAGCGGCTGCTCGTTGCACCCTGCTCAGCATAGCATGAGATTATTGTATGCAGGCTCGGAGAAGAAACGCGCTCGCGCCTGCTGGGTACCACGTTTGTCACGGCTGAGCACAGCAAAAGGGCACGGCACTTCACAACGGCGAGTGGGCGCCATGAGGCTTTTTTTTTTTTTTTTCTTGCGTCTTTATTTTTCTGCTTCTTGCCATTTCACTCCTTCACCCATCCGTTTGCACCAGATAAGCAAACTCTTCTATGTACTAAGCGCGACATACTCTACTACCTCTACTCTCTGCGCCACTCATGTCGTGCTACAGAAAAAAAAAAAGAAAAGGCGCGTCACGTGCACAAGCCGCCAGTCTTCCCGCCTGCTATATGGTGTTGCCCACCGATCTAGGCCGCGATGATCTGCAATCGGCTGCCTGCTCTGCCCAGGCAATCCACCAAGAAACAGAGCAAGTATATATAAGCTGTATGCAGGTCCACGGCATCAGCGACCAGATGCCCTCAACAAAAACGGCGATTTTCCTCGAAGGCGTCTTGTCGGATCTTCTGTCGTGTTTATTGAGAGCGCTGGAGCGGTACCGTGTAATGTTTTTCCAATTTTCTTGTGCCCAGCGTGGTTTGCAGAGGAGCAAAGTTTACTATGGGGCGGCTGTAGCATGCGCATTTTGCAGTCGAGTCAATGAAGCCAAATTGAGCAGGAAAAACATCCCACAGCCAAAAAAAAAGCATTAGAAAACAGCGTAGCTAACTAAATGGGGCATGTGATGACTGGACATGGCACCAGTTGGCGCAGGTCCTAGTCAACTTGGGCAGCGCTCCAAAATGTACAGTGGGTGTACAGTGGGTGCCAATCTGCACGCGTGCGACTGGCTGCCCAATACGGAAAATGGCAATGGCCCACCCACCACCAAAAAAGCTAGTTTGTGAGAAAATAGGGAAACGGTGGGGAACAAAAAAAGCGGTGTCAGTAGATCGATCGCCGTACTCGCCCCGCTTGCCTTGTTTCCCTAACCGCCTCGTGCTTCTCTTTTCCGGATCTACCTCTGAGCCTCCGCGCGCGCTTGTTTATGTTTCCCCTTCTTTCGTAAAAGACTTTACCACCAACTCCACCAGTTGTTTTTCTCCTCTGCTAAACCCACATCCACCATGGAAGACGCCGAAAGCCGGCACATGCCCAGCTCCACCGACTTGTTCAAGCACGAAAACGACTCGGTCGACCTTCTCCTCCAGCAAATCAACGCCGGCGGCAGCGTGTCGCAGATCTCGCTTGCAAACGATGACTGCACCACGCTTTCGCCAACAAAACCCTTAAATTTCCCATCCCCAGGCACGGCCGCTTTTTTGAGCCCCCCTCCACACGAAAAGGATCTTCCCAACGTCCCAATGCAGCTGTCGGGCAGCAAACGAGACTTCAATTCCTCGTCGGACACTTATGTGAGCGACGCTAGCGACGCTAGCGACGCCGACGGCAACAACGACAGCAACAAAGACAGCAACAACGACGGCGATCGCGGCGAAATCGACCAGAAACCCACAGACGAGACTGCCGGCGTGTCCAGCAGCAAAGACAGTGACGCCCCTGATGACACAAACGCCCAAAACGGTGCTATTGTCTCAACACATACAGAGATCAACGATAACTTCCTCGCCGCAACGTCACTAGGCCACCGCTTCGAAACAAGCGACGCTAATGGCTCCCCAAGCAAGAGCATCATGAAATCCACCGCGTCCGCGGTCTCTCCGAAGAAGTCTGTGGCGTTCCAGCCGGCGCTAGACACCTTTCACACATACACGCCGAGAGACGCAGACTCCACGACGCTTACCGAGTCTGCCACGCCCGTGAGCCACCTGTGGCTCGACGTAGAGCCGTCAGCGTCGCCGCTGGACGCTACGGGTTCGCCACCAGCACCTCCGCCGCACACCTCCAGCACTATCACCGGGCTTTTGACGTCACATCTTGACCTGGAACCAGAGAACGACTCGGACTTGGAAGCGCCTGAGCTTGCCGCCTACAACCACGCAGAAAAGACATACGGTCGTGTCCCGCTTGACCAAAGGCTCAACGTTTTCTTGAACTCGGAGTCGCACGCCAACCACGACGACTTGGACGAGCACTTGTACAAGCTAAACATGGCCACCAAAGAGGAAACAAACGCAAACATCCAGCACTTGTCGTACCTGTTGGAGGCGCACACGCCTCGCACCGAAGACCCCTTGAACGCGCTATCCAAGTCCCTGGAGCTCTATATCAACTCCGCGCACTCTTCCCAGTCCTCGCTACAGTCGTTGGTCGACTCAAACAGGCAGCTTCATTACGACGTGGTCGACAAGACGTCCCGCGGCATCCAGTTCAACGACGGCATCAAGGGCTTCACGGACCCGGAAGCCGATCGCCTAATTCACAGCACCGCGGAAAGTGACCACTCCGTCTCTGGCGCGTCAGACGTCGGCTCTCATATGTCATTCAAGACGAGTGACCTGCGCGACGTCGAGCCAGATAACTCGTTTGACCAGTCGTACAACCTGGCGGAAAAGTCCATTCTCAACTTGTTGAACTCGGCCTCGCAGCTCGACACCTCGCACGAGAAACCCGTTTTGAGCCAGAGTGCTCTTGCCAGAGATGCATCTTCAGACCATGCTTTTCCAGTCACACAGGTAAAGCAGGAGCCAAGCCCGTCGAATATCAAAGACGAGTCATTCACAGCTCATCACTTGGCCAATGCGGTACCGGTCTCTCGCGTCGCCGTCAAACAGGAACCGCGGGATGAGGTAATGAGACAAGGGCCAGAACGCTCACCATCCACTGCCTCGCTGCTTCTAGCGCTGGAGCCCGCCGATCTAGGGGCTACTGAGGAGCAAGATGAGACCCCTTCATTCACGTTTGTTGGGAACTTCGAAGAGGAGTCACCAGAAAGCCGGCCTGACCAGCGCGAGACGAGGGTGAAGCTAGAGCCAAACTCCTCCTTGGCGCCTGTGTCTCTCCTGGATGACATTCAGAATCAGGGAGTACTGTCGTGGACCATTGTGAAGCAGGAGCAGGTCTCGGAGTCCCGGCCCCTACTCAAATTGGAAGACGAAAGTGACCATTTGGCCTCAATGCCACAGTCCGAGGTTGACGACGAGGAAAACACAGGGATGAATGATTCGCAAATAACTGAAGAGCAACACGACGAAGATGCTCAGACGTGTCTTGTCTACCAGAAAGCCATTGTTCCTGGTGAAGTTAAATTGGTGCTGTCTTTGCAAAATTCCTTGCAAGATTTGCCAGGCTCGGACCCACTGACTCAGCTGCAAAGAAAACAGAGCATACCCCAGCCAGAAGACACGTCTTCTGACGAAGAGGATGTGCCCGAGCCTAGAGTCAAATTGGAAACAGAGCATCATAAGGCATACGCATCTTCCACGGACTCGGTGGATCTGGAGGGATTCAAAGACTCTGTTGAGTTTCAGCGAAAGACATTGGTGCCAAACGCAGAAGAGGAGCCTAGAGAGCTGACGATTATTCCTGAAGACCGTCCAGTGACGTCAAACGCGGAGCAGCGCGCTAAGTCGACCCAGGAAAACGAGACAAGCGTCTTAGCAAATTCATCCAACATCAATCCTCCCTTGGGCATCGACTTGCCTGTAATAAACTCAAGCATGAATGACTTTGCCGACTTCACAGAGAGGCTCAATGAACGAGCAACTTCCTTCGAGGAAGGTTTGTCTGCTGAGCACGATGAGGAGAAAAAATCACTAGACTTTCTATCTATTTGGCATTCACAGCTGTTGGGTCGTCACGTTAGCAAAAAGCCCCCTCCCGGTTACTACAAGGTTCCTTCCATCCTGAGTTACAATACCGCTGATCTCTCGCAATGTGGGAAATACCATATCCCGCAGTCGCTTCAACCCAAAAAATTCACCGACGTTAATCTAGTGTCCACGAGAGTGGTGAGCTCAAAGAATGAGGATTTCGATGTCAGCGGGTTCTTGCCAGAGCTTTCTGAGGACTCAGGCTTGGAGGCACATTTCGAAGGTATAATTCGTGGCCGAAATGTCTCAAACGCAAATTCGGCAGCTAGACCCGACACAACGCGCAGAAGAAGCTTCGACTCCTCGAACATTCTCACAGAGATGGATAGGTCGAATGTGACCGGCCATCCAATGAAATCTGCACACGAAAGAAGGAGCCGTTCAATGCACGATACGTTGAAGCCAGTTTTACAGCAACATATCTCTACTCCTCAACCAAACAAAAAGAAGTCCAGATTCCATGTGCCTTCTTTTGAGATCAAGCGCTCAAACTCTGTTTTGTCTCCTAAAAATCAGTACAACGAAATATTCCAGGATGGCTCATTTGTTGAGCCTACTATCAAAGCTCCAGGAATGAAAACTTTACCAAGTATGGACAGAGATGACGTGAAGAGAATAATGGAGATGAGAAGGGCAATGTCGCAGGAAGAATACTCGGGTTTGAAAAGAGTTGGAGCGCCATTATTGTCGACCTTGCAGGATGGGCACAAGGATAGGCAAGACCTATTGCTGCAGAGAGGCTCGATATACTGCGACTCTATGGCTTCCAGTTCAGGAAACGGGTTGTCATCTCATGCAAACGCTGCTGACGCAATTGCTAGGCACAAGGAGGACAATGAGCTTCCTGCAAGGTCTCGGACTGAAAGCGACTGGTCGTCTGATGTTTGGCAAGAGATTTTCCGCGCCCCAGTCGCCATTCCTGATGGAGAGCAGTTTGGTACCGATCAACTTGCTGCGAAACCAGACACTGACGCCAAAGACACCGCTAAATCTAATATGGCAATTAAGCCTGAGGTACTGACATTTCCAGAGCCAGATCCAGAGCTCATCAGCTTGCCCACTGGCACGCCAAAGCACGACAGGACCACAAAGGCTTCGCAGACGCACAATGATGTTAACCCTCCAGCTAGAAAAATTTCTACTAATAACCCATTCAGGAATGGAGTTTCGTTTAATGCTCTTGAGAAAAGTGTCGAGTCTCAGAATGAGGGTTTGGCCGACTATGTGAAATTTCCAAGCAAGGTTCACCATAAATTCTCGGTAAAGACAAAAAGCGAGATTACTCCTGAACAGCGAACACCCACAACCCCGGAGCGCAAATCGACCAGATCATCTCCTATCAAGCTTCCTTCACCGGTCAAGCTTGTGAAGCAAAATGGATCTGTCACGGGTGTCATGCTTGATAAGAAGAAAAGTGATTCTGGTAACACCCAGCTTCTTCACAACAAGAAGATCAGAAATGAGAAAACACAGTTGAGCACAGTTTCGGTGCCGTCAAACGTAATGAGCGAAGCGCTGAGTGAAAATCCGTTGCAGAACGTCACGGATGAGCCCGTGGCCGATGGAACGATTAAAGAAGATCCCCGTGTGACCAGCTTGAGGTTCAACGAAAAAGGCAAGTTATTCTTCAGAGTTGTTGGTATGAAAAACCTCAATTTGCCCGAAATCAAGGACCGCGATATCTCTTTTAGCATTACGTTGGACAATGCTGTTCATTGCATCAAGACTCCAAACTACAAGTTGGAGTCCAACAAAGTAAATATCGGGAAGGAATTCGAGTTGTCTGTGGCAGACTCTTTGCAGTTCATATTGACCATGAAGGCTACATACACCAGCCCCAAAAAAGGATACAAGGAGGTAAGGGAAAGGAAAGTCTTGAAGTCCAAGAACAGATTGGGGAGACTTTTCGGTTCCAAGGAGGTCGTCACTACCACCAAATTCGTTCCGCACGACGTCAAGGACGTTTTTGACGACTTGTTTGCAACCGATGGCTCGTTCGCAAGAGCGTACGTGGATTTGAGTCAGTTCGAGAACCAAATTACGGGACAGGCACGGAGTTTCAACCTTACCTGTGTCAACGAGTGGGCCACTTATCTTCACAATGGTGAGAGAGTGATCAAGCAACCGTACCAGATAGCCCAGCTTGAGGTCAAGATGCTTTACGTGCCGAGAACAGAGAGTTACGAGATCTTGCCCACCAGCATCAAATCTGCGTACGAGAGTTTGGAGGATCTTAAGAAAGAGAGCTCGTTGGAGGTCGAGGGCTACTTGCACCAAGAAGGTGGTGACTGCGAGACTTGGAAGAGAAGGTGGTTCAAGCTAAGTGGCACTTCCTTGATAGCGCACAGTGAATTCTCGCAAAAGACGAGGGCGAAGATCAACTTGGCGAAGGTGGCAGAGATCATTTACGTGGACAAGGAAAACATGACGCGGTCCTCGACGAACTACAGAAACTTCAGCGACTTGTTCTTGATGGAAAACGCCTTCAAGATCCGGTTTGCCAATGGCGAGATCATCGACTTCGGCGCGCCCACCAAGAGCGAGAAGGTGATGTGGATCAAGTCGATCCAGGAAATTGTCTACCGCAACAAGTTCCGGCGCCAGCCGTGGGTGAAGATGATGCAAGAGCAAAACAAAAACAGGCGCCTGCCGTCGCTTGTAACTAACTAGTTATCTCCCCCATTTTAGATAGGCAATCTTTCCTAGACATCTCATGTAACTCGCTGGGGCCAGCGTTCTCATAGTCCTGCACAGCGCCGAGCACCGTCCATCTGCGGGTGCAACAGCAGTGAGCCAGCGTCTGCCCACCACATTGCACTTTTCTTCGGTGGCTATCCCTTTTTTTCAGCACGTGACGGATTACTTTCCCGTCTGCACTATCCAGCTGTGGAGATATTGCGTAACGCCGTGAGAAAGCCATGTCCAATTCAGACGACGAAGATGCGTATCTATACGACTCCGACGAGGAGATGCCAGCGGCTAAAAAGGCTCGAAACGACGGGGAGTCGGGTGCAGGTGGCAGCAAAGCAAGTGCCGGTGATGCTACTTCTGCTAAAGACGCCTCAGGCAGCGGTCCAGGCTCCAAAGGTGAGGGCAGCACAGGCGAGGACAATGTTGAGGATGACGACGGCGAGGAGGACGATTCTTCCGACGACGACGTGGAATTTGTTATTGGCGACAGCGGCTCTGCGCCCGCGGCATTATCAACGACGTCTGCACCGCTAAATGACACGGTCGGTGAGGTAAATGACGACGATGACGACGACGAAAACGCCGCAACAGCGCCAAAAAAGAAAGCGGTGTCTGTGCGGAAGGACGACGGCAGCGCTACTGTCGATATCAACACGGTGGCGGAGTACGAGGGTAAACCATTGACGCAGCTAGATCTCGACGAGCTTAAGGAGAAGCCGTGGCGGATTCCGGGCGCAGATATCAGTGATTATTTCAACTACGGCTTCGACGAGTTCACGTGGACGGCGTACTGCCACAAACAGGACAAACTCCGGGGCGAGTTCAACCCGCAGAAGGTCATGGCGAAGATGATGGGCGGCCTGGGGGGAAAGGGACAGATGCCTTTCCCGTTTCCGTTCATGCCGAACATGCCAAACATGCCCATGCCTCCAAACATGGCGAACATGCCGCCGATGCCTCCCAACATGCAGATGCCAAACATGCCGCCAAACATGCAGATGCCTCCGAACATGCAGATGCCGCCGAACATGCAAATGCCGCCGAACATGCAAATGCCGCCGAACATGGGGAACGCGAGAAACTTGCCGCCTGGGCCCTCGGGGAAATCGGGCCAGAACTACGGCAACAAGTTCAAAAAGTAGCACGGGACTGGAAGCTGCCTACAGCTTCAAGACTCCTAGATATGTATATTAGTTTACCATGCCTGAAATTCATCTATCGGGAAGAGCACACAACGAAAACAGTAACAACGGGGCGCGTTACTCGTCGTCGGACTCCTCGTCAGCCTCCTTCAACCACTTGATGAAAGGCTTGGCCGCCTTCCTCACCTTTTTAGACACGTCCTTTGCCACGTACTTCTTGGACACCTTGGAGCCCCAGTCAATGATGACAGCCTCGCTGACCAACTCCTTGTCGTAGAGCTTGACCAAGATCTTGGGGACGATCGGAATCAACTCAGGCTTCTCGATACCCAACAATCTTTCCAAACCGCCCAAGAACGCCTTCTCGAAACTCTCCTTCTCGTTTATCAACTTGGCCAACAACCCGTGGTGCTCCTCCAACTGCTCAAGGATATCCTCATCAAATAACACCTGTGCCAAGACAAGAACAACCTCAGGGACCTCCAAGAGCTCCAACTCGACAATCTTCTTGTAGATCTCAACGTCGGAAGGCAAGTCGTCTTTGGAGTCGGGACTCTGCTCCAACATCCACTCACCAAACTCGCTGACTTTAGTCTGAGAGTCGTTGAGCGTGATACCCTCCAACTCCCTGGCCCTCGCCTCGATGGCTTCTTTCGACATGTCGACGGCCCAGTCGTCGTCGGCGACCTCGACGGTTTGCGCCGACAACGCGGCAGCCTCGGCGTTGATTTTTTTCGTCAATGCATCGTCGTCGTCGTCGCCTGTCTTTCTGGCCTCGCCGTTGTCGGTGCTCTGTGCAATGTCGGAAATGGATTTGCCGCCTCCAACGACGTTGGCGGTGGCGGTGGCAGCCTTCTTGCCCGAGGTGGTAGGAGGAGGGTTCTTCAAGATGTACGACGACAACTTGTGTCTCAAGTCAATATCCGTTATACGGCCACAGGCCTTGCAGTCTTTCTGCAAGGTGCCCTTGCCTTTGATCTGGATTTGGGTCTCTGGGTTTTTGCATGCTCCACACAAGACAAATTTGTTGATGAAGCCGTCCAAGGAGTCCTGCAACTCCGACTGCATGTGGGAGCCATTGACCAAGTAACGGTCGTCCTCCTCTTTCATGGTGGTCTGGGCGCCCAACTCATATCCGAAGTACTTGACGACGTACGCAGATGGTCTGCCCAACGATCTAGCGACCTCGCTCAAGTTGGGAATGGCAGTTTTGATACCGTTACCTCTACCCTCGACCTTTGCCTGGATGGGAGGCATCTTGTACCGGTAGAACGGATCGGTGTTGTCACGACAGACATTTATGAAAGACATGGTGGCAACGGGGAAGGAGACTAGTTGTGTGCTTGGACTTTGACTCTTG
The DNA here is from genome assembly GCA_030444895.1 of Metschnikowia sp. yHMJ9. Classification (NCBI taxonomy): domain Eukaryota; kingdom Fungi; phylum Ascomycota; class Pichiomycetes; order Serinales; family Metschnikowiaceae; genus Metschnikowia; species Metschnikowia sp. yHMJ9. The sequence continues at coordinate 142,387 of JAJMQU010000017.1, read as the reverse complement.
AAAAAAAAAAAAAAAATCACCTCCTCCTTCGCGTTTTCGCAAGCAAAACCGCGCACCCGTGCATCCTGGCAGTTAGCAGCCTACAGAGCGACTTGCCTCACTGCGGGAAGGCGTCTGTTTTGGATAGCACAATGCACTTGTTGGAGTGTGAGATGTAGCCCTTGATCCAGCGCTTTTGTATGAAATTGGCAAGGATACACTCCACCTCGTCGGTGTCGTGCGAGAAGTTGTGGGAGCCAAAGCTCTCTGGAAGGGTCACTTTCCCATCTTCAGCCACCACGATAGAGGAGGAGAGCTCGATTGCCAAGCGGAGGGCACTCAAAGGAACAATGTGCAGCGGCAGGGTCTGTATCTGGGAAAGTACGTCCACCGTCTGGCGAAATAGGCGAAGGTAGCACAAGTTGCGCAAGTGTATGACCAACAAGTAGACGTGCCGCTTTAGGAAGATCTTCTGGAACTTGGCGACGCACTCGTCGAACATATGCAAGTTGCCCGTCCAGATGGCCCTGAAGAGGTTGTCTTTGTAGAGGTAGCGAAGGTTTTCGAACCGGTCGTACACCGCGGCAGGCAACAGCGAGCGCGAGTTGTAGAGCTTCAACGGCGCCAACAAAAGCATGATCTTCTCGGTCTGCGGGTGGACCTTTTCCTGCTTCTTGTAGCACGAAAGAAACTCCATGGCCGTGAGGAGCTTTGCCTCGGCAAACGCGAAGTCCGCGTCGTCCAACGAGAGGAGCGCGCTAAAGTATAAGTACGTCACGATGTGCTTGCGGTACTCGACGGGGCTGTTGACGATGGTCGGCACGGCGAGCCCTGTGCCCACGAGCGCCTTTTCCATGGACCGCGCCAACTCCAACTTGTTGAGCTTGAAGTAGATCTTGATCAACGCAGCCAAAAAGAAGTGGATGCTGGCCTTTTTGGACGCGGCAAAGTCCAACGTTTTGTCCGTCAAGCACATCTTGAACGACTTGTTTACGGTGGCCGCGATGAGCTCCAACGGGTCCTCCGGCACGCCGCTGGGCGACGGCGGCTGCGGCGAGTGGGCGTTTACTGGTTTTGGCGGCGGTTTTGCCAGGTTGAGGCCGTTCTTCGACCGCACCTGGTAGAGCGAGACCAACTCGTCGCTGCAGTTGACGAGCGCCGGGCAGACCCAGTTTGTCTGGGCGTCCGCGGCCCTGTTGAACGCCAACACCAAGTCGTTGAGGTTGAAGAACGACGCGTTGATGTCGCTGCTGATGTAGATGGACCGCATGGCGGTCAAGTATGCGCGCACTACTGGGCGGAACTTTTCTGCGATTGGGTAGAGGTCTACCTCGCTAGGGTCGCGGATTTTCGCCCGCCGCGGGCCCTGGCCGTCTGCCGGGTTGATCGTGAGGAGGTCTCGGAGCTTTGCGGAGTCCTGGTGCGCTAAGGCGGCCGCGAACGCCTGGATGTACTCGTAGCTGGACATTGTGGGGGAGCGCGGAGAGCACGCGGAACGGCGAAATTGGGAATTGAGTAAGTAAGCGTGTAGCAGACACACGGGGTGGCCAGGAGGCGATCGATAGCCGTGTCACGCGGGAGTTTTGGCCCGAAACGTGGGGAAACTGTGGGGGCGGTGGTGGTGTGCCAGTGTTGATTTGCACGCACTGAGCTTTTCGCGCGCAGAGCCAGACAGAGGACGTACGTGGGTAGGTGGGAAAGCGAGCAACTACAAACCAGCTCACTAGGCGGTTCCCTTGAAATTGGCGGCTGGCTTTAAATAGGCGGGGAGCTGGTTTCAAATAAGCGGCTCACTTGAAGTGGCGCGACCTACGTAGAGGCAGCTCGCTAGCCATCGTAAAATTTAAGTAGTCTGGAGCTAGGCACGGGCCGACCAGTGGAGCCAGTGAAGCTACGCGCACCGCCACAGGCACGCGAAGGGCCAGCTCCAAAGTGCTCGCTCCAAAGTGCTATGTACGAAAGCAGAGCCAGCCGGCGCTAAGAATGAAGGATGAAAACCCAGCACTGAACGGAAAAGCCCGGTAGCGGGAAGCAAAGCCCATGTACTGCTGCGTCACGTGGACGTGAACGCGTTTTCTCTGCTGGCACGCGGGCTGGGCCGGCCAGCCCTCGAAGTTCCGCGGCGCCAAGTTTGCGCCAGAGCCCAGTCCGGACACACAGCCGAAGGGCGCGGTGCGATCCACGGTGCGCATACGGCAAGCCCTACGCTTTGAGGCGAGGAACAAAGAGCAGTAAGAAAGACTAAGAGCAAGACGAACTAATATCTAGAAAACCTAATATCAAGAAAACGGCCAGAGCAGCGAATCCTAAAAGCTTTTGTAGTTGCAGCGCCGGGCCAAGAATCGCTGCCAGCCGAACATCCTGGCACAACAACCATATAAAAAGTTTTTTGCATTTCCGCGTGTGTTCCGTGCGCGCCGCTTTGGCTGGAGCAGGCTGCGACCAACAAATGCTGACTAGACCTGGCCAACCCTGGCCAACCCTGGCCAACACTGGCCAACACTGGCCAACACTGGCACAGGCTGCGGCAAAGTGCTTTTGTGGACTTGCACCCACAGAAAAAAAAAAACTATATAAATGGATACTCCTCCTCCCACTTTTTTGCTAAATCCCCCTCCACTCTGCTACCTCTGTTCTGCCTGTCACAGCTCTGCCCTGCGCTGCTGCCCGGCCCGGTGCGTGTCCTGCTGCCTGTTCGCACAATGTCGCACGCGGGCTCGCCTGGGTGCGCGCTGACGTGGGCCTCTGCCTCCTATTTCTGCTACGCTCGCTCTCCGCGATTTGCTAAGGTGGCACAGCTCTAACTGGCCTCGCTGCTACAACCACCACGCCGGCTGGATTTCCCCCGACTTTCTTTTCTCTTCCTTTTATTTTTGTGCCGCTGCTGGCCCATGCAATTGCCGCTGCGCCACCGCCGCCCACTCTTCCCGTTTTCCGCCCTGTGCTTCTGAAACTTACCTCCAACGCCTCACATTCCGATCTCCGATCACAGCCGCTGCCAAAACCAAAACCAACACCAAAACCAAACAAAAATCCGCCGCACTGCGCCCTAGCCGCCATGGTCATACTCAACGTTTCGCCGCCCGCCATCTCGCTCTCGGTTGCCGACGACAACGATGACCAGCGGCGCCACGGGCCCTACCATTCGGGCGACGCCGCCTATTCCGCTCCGCCCATCGCCGGATCGGCGTCTCCGGCCGCCTCGTTCAACGATTCCTTGCACCCGGAGCACTCTGTGTTCTCGCCGCAGGGCTCGGTGTTGTTGGAGCACGGCGGTCCCGCGGACACGTTCAATTTGCTGGCCGACTTGGTGCTGGAACACGAGCCCACGTTGCATCTTCTGGATTTGCACCACGGAGCGCTCGATTCCGCCCAGCTCTCGTCGCTGTTGCTCAGCACCCACTCCGCGGCGCTGGCCAACGGCCGCCGCGTCCGCTCCGGGTCGTTGTTCTCCACAAATTCCATCTGGAACGACGACGCGCTCCCGGCAAACTCCCCGAGCCACGCGCTGTCCAACAGCGCCGGCCTCGACCTCTTTCCCGAGCTCTCCAGCCCGGGTCTGTTGCCTGCTAGCGCCCCGATGGGCTCGTACGTAAACCCGCTTGCTCTTGGACAGCCGTCGCACTTGGGCTTGTCGTCCCAGCCGCGAAACCGCTCGCACACCACCTCGGGCCTGTTCAACGCGTTTGGCGGCTCGCAAAACTTCGACCCTGGGCGCTTGAGCCTGTCGCCTTTCCTCCAGCCTGTGCCTGGCGATGCGGGCTCGTTGTCGGACAACTTGTACTTGAATCCGACCGATATTCCGCTCAACGGAACCCGCAATCGCTCCCAGACGTACTCTGGAGTGGGGCCCAAGCTCGCGTACCCGGTTTTTCCTGCGGGCGTCGTCACGTCTTCCGCGCAGAACGGGCCCTATCTTTCCCAATCGGTGGCCACCCTGGGGAACCAGCCCACGTCTTCTCCGGCGTACGCCGCTCCGCACGGCAGCCAGCCGCTCCACGACGCAAACTTGTCTTTCGTCGGCCTGCACGCCATTCCGTTCTTGCAGGACTCCTTTGACTTCTACAACTTGCTGTTCACGACGAACTTCGAGGACCCCAGCTTGGGGCCCACAAACACGTTGCTTCTCGACAACGTCCCGCAGTTCCTCGACGCCTCCAAGCTATACCAGCTTTTGAGCAACCCCACCGGTTTGCTTGCCGGCTACCACAACCGTGGCATCCTCAGCGTCCGCGTGTCTCAGGCCAGCAGCTCGAAGATGGCCTTGGTCGTGTGCCCTTCTGTGGAGGTGGCAATGAATCTCAAGGCGGACTTCAACCACTTGGAGATTGTCCTGGGCGTCATCCTCTATGTTGCATTTGCCAAAGTCACTGAAAAGGACAGATCCACGTATCCAGCGGCGCCCAGTATGCCTAAATCGCATCCGCTGGCCGTGGCAGCACCACTGAGCAGAAGCGGCGGCAACTTGAGTGAGGCCTCCAAAAGCTCGCCGCCCAGCGGCTCTCTCAATCCTTCTTCTGTCAGGCACTTGAGCCCCGGTTCCAGTGAAGGTACCTCGGAGCTCCCCGCGAGCTCCGTGATCTCCATCGCTCAAGACTTGAGTAGCGGCTTAGCTCTAGACACGAACAAGATGCTCTCCATCTTGAACAAGGCTGCAGAGCTCACAAAGGCTGGCTACCTGAATGAAGTGGGTGCATTGCCGGACACAGTTCCGATTCGCCAGTTTGACTCCTCGAAGTTGAGAGACATCCGCAAGAGCCTCGAAGTGAATGAAAAGATTTCTCAGGGCCACCAGATCTCACGCTCAGACAACGATACAGACTCGGAGGCCTTGTCTCAAGCAGAGCTTGAGGAACTCTCCTTGTCCATGTTGGATGAGTTGCCCGAATTGTGCTACGACCACATTGGAAACACTGTGGTGCAGAAGCTCTTCACTGTGATCGAGTCCTCGGCTGTTAAAACTACGATGTTGAAGAAGATAGTGCCATATATTGCGCAGTTGGGTATGCACAAAAACGGCACTTGGGCTATTCAAAGAATTATAAACGTCTGTCAAGACAGCCCTGAACAGAAAGAGTTGATTGCAAACGGACTACGCCCTTACACTGTGAAGCTCTTCAATGACCAATTTGGTAACTATGTCTTGCAATGCTGCCTCAAATTTGGCTCTCCCTACGATGATTTCATCTTCGAAGCGCTATGTGGTAATTTCTTGGAGATCAGCTCTGGCAGATTTGGCGTCAGATGCATAAGAACAATTTCTGAGTCGTCAGCTGATTTGCAGCCCACCGGTGGAAGTATCACACGCGAGCAATTGTTTTTGATCGCTGGTCTTACCGTCGAGCACGCAAACGAGTTAGTGTTGAGTAACAACGGATCTTTATCCATTGCATGGTTTTTGGACTCGTTTCACCGTTGCAGATCGACTCCGGTGGATAGGTCTTATCTCAAGATATGCGATAAATTCTTGCCACGCTTGGCTGAGTTGTGCTGCCACAAGTTGGCGCACCAGACCATACTCAAAATGTTGGGTAACCGTACAGAATACACCGCCAAGCAATTGATCATGGACGCAATCTTTCGCCCCTTCCGTGAGATGGAGGGCGATCTATTGATCAGGCCAACTCAAGTTTTGGAGGATATCTTGCGGGATGATGTCGAGTACTCTGCTGGGCCGTTGTTTATCTACAAGGTAATTACTAATCCGTCTCTCATTCCCAATGGGCCGAATGGGAGCGATCAGTATACCCGAAGGTATCAGCAATTTATCATCGGGCAAGTGAAAAGGGTGCTTGTCGAGATGACCATCACAAACACTCAGCCATACAAAAAATTACTAGAGGAAGTTGGACTATCTGTCAATAAGCAGCACCGGTCTGGTTCCGATAACCGCAAAGGCAAAAGAGGTGGAGCCAATACATCATCGGGCAACTTCAAAAACGGCAAAATGTATGCCTCGAGCCATCAACCAATGACAGGGGGTTTAATGCCAGGGCACTTGGCACATCCGATGCATACTCCGATGAATTACGGTCAGACTGGTTACAACGAATATTTGGGCTACGCACAAGCAGGAATGACCCAAAATCAGAATCAAAGTTTGCCCTACATGAATGACGGGGCATACCCGCCCCAAAGATACATGGCCGGCCCAGATATGAGTACTGGCCAAGACAAGCAGTTCAACCACGATTCCATGATTCGCCATCTCGAGCAGCTCTCGCTAAGCTCTGCTGCTATGGGGTATGCGTCGAACCCTGAGACGCCTCGTGGGTGAAGAAGTGAGTCGAAAATACAAACTTATCGCTGCAACTGAGAGTGCTTATAATTTGTGGGGTACCAAACATATAATAGCGGAATGCTGATTAGCATAAGCATACTTAGTTGTCGGCCATAGGTTTTACGAGGAGGCTAGTGCGGAGCAGTAGATCGCTCCACACTTGGAATGGAGAAGATACGACATGCACGAGCAATCGCAATACAAAACTAATACAAATAAACTCATGACGACGCAGTGTGGTCCACGAGGATTTACGGCCCGCGGACCTCTAGTAGCCCGACTTAGCTTAATTTTTGCACCTAGATCGTGCTACAGTGAATCTCCCATACTGTTGCACTTGAACACGAAAGCTATCTCCTGCAGACAGCAGGCGGCTGTCTCAGTACTCCCATAATGCGAAACCAAATGTCGTAAGCGGAGCGTACCAGAACACCTTTTGTGATTGTATCAGGGCATAAAACGGCAGGCAAATTGCCAAGCTTCATTTGAGGTTCAAGAGAAAACACAGCTGGAACCTTTCCTAGAAGCAATCATTCCAACTTTTGCATACTACCGTTTGCCAAGCATTCTTTGTTATTCTTGCTTGCCAAATCGGATCAGTCTCACCTCTAGACAACTGTACAAAAAAACACACAGCCAGCGAGAGTTTCGGCCCTGCATTAATTAAGCTAGTTTTGCGCGAGCAATAGCTTTTACGCCTGATTGTTTGTCTACCAAACGTTAGCGTGGGTTTAACTAGTGCGCTGCAGCTAGCTGGAGGCAAGATCACAAACGAGCACAAAGCTGACTAATACGACAACTCAGCTCATCTTTGCGTGGAAAGCGGTATGCCACTTTCAAACTCTGACGGCCGAATCTTTAAACGCGGAAGATTGACCTCCTACTTCACCAACCAGGGAAGTCCGAATCATCACCACGAGCACGGTAACATCATGGACGACGAATCCAGCGATTACAGGGAGATGCATGAGTCGATAATACAGCGGAGAAAAAACTCGAGCACGTACCGGTCGGAGATCCAATTGCTCAATTACAACAACTCAAGGCTTTTGCAGTTGCCCACGGAGGTTCTCCTCCAGGTCTTCAAGTACTTGGAGAAGGGCGATCTCTTCTCCCTCTTGACTGTATGCCGCGAGTTCGCCGACCTTATAGTGGAGATCCTCTGGTTCCGTCCGAACATGCAGAGCGATGTTGCGTTCGAGAAGATCCGTGCGATTATGATGCTTCCCAGCGACCAGACGCACTGGGACTATCGCAATTACATCAAGAGACTCAACTTGTCGTTCATGACCAAGTTCGTGGACGACGAGCTCTTGGATCTATTCCAGGGCTGTCCCAAGTTGGAGCGTCTCACCTTGGTGAACTGTACCAAGCTCACTCATGCACCCATTACTCGTGTCTTGAGAAACTGCAGCAGATTGCAGTCCATCGACATGACAGGAGTACAAGATATCCGCGACGATATCATACATGCATTGGCCGATAACTGCACGCGCTTGCAGGGCCTCTACGCCCCGGGATGTGGAAACATCTCTGAGGAGGCCATCATCAGGCTATTGCGTGCCTGCCCTATGCTCAAGAGAATTAAGTTCAACAACAGTGAAAACATCAGAGATGAGACCATCTTGACCATGTACGAGAACTGCAAGTCTTTGGTCGAAATAGATCTCCACAACTGCCCCAACGTCACCGAAAAATACTTGAAGCTCATTTTTGCCGAGCTCACCCAACTTCGGGAGTTCCGCATTAGCAATGCCGCCGGTATTACCGACGGCCTATTCAGTCTCATCCCGGACGATTACTTTCTAGATAAACTAAGGGTTATCGATGTGACCGGCTGCAACGCCATCACGGATAAGCTCGTGGAAAGAATGGTCCGGTGCGCGCCTCGCTTGAGAAACGTGGTGCTCTCGAAGTGCATGCAGATCGGCGATGCTTCCTTAAGACATCTCGCTAAGTTAGGACGCAGCTTGCATTATATTCACTTGGGCCACTGCGCATTGGTCACTGACTACGGTGTGCAATCCCTTGTCAGATCATGCCACAGAATTCAATACATCGACTTGGCGTGCTGCTCTCAGCTCACGGACTGGACTCTCATCGAGCTTGCAAGTTTGCCTAAATTGCGGAGGATCGGTCTTGTGAAATGCAACGCGATTTCTGACTCCGGTATCATGGAGTTGGTCCGTCGTCGTGGCGAGCATGACTGTCTAGAACGTGTTCATTTGTCATATTGCACTAACTTGACAATTGGGCCGATCTATTTTCTTCTTAAGAACTGCCCCCGACTCACCCATTTATCGCTCACCGGCATTGCCGCTTTTCTTCGGAGAGAGATAACACAATACTGCAGAGATCCGCCACCAGACTTCACAGAAAATCAAAGGTCGTCGTTCTGCGTTTTCTCCGGTAATGGAGTCAGTGAGCTAAGGAACCACCTCGGGGGACTTATGGAACATAGAGCGTACGTTTTAGAGGAGCGTGGTTTCGTGGACGAGCTTGCCACCGCCGCTGATAGAAGACGAAGGCAGCTCGAGGGGGATGTAGGCGGGCAAGGCGCCGGTATGCCCTTAGATGGGACTCCGCCGCCACAAAATGGGGCACTTGGCCAGGCGGCCTTCGCGGTGGGGCCCGCAACAAATGCGCTAGGGAGTGGAAACGACGAGGACATGGCAGCGTGGGCTAACCGACGGTCGCTCGGGGAGCTCACACGAGCTCAAGCTTTCCCTGCACGTGCAGATGGGAATGATACGCGGACAAATGAAACTAATGCCATCCTTCGACAGATTCGTACGTTGGAACGACAGAACCACCAGCGTTTGGCCACCTTTGAAAACGCAACAAGGGCTTTCAATCACGCTAACGCGACCAACGGGAGGGAAGTCAGAAATGCACACGCTCCGCAAATAGCACAACCACCCGTGTTCATGCCCGCTGATGTGGCTATCGATGATGCTAACGAGGACACGGATATGGACGGAGCTGTTGATTTGTTTCCCCGCATGCAGAGCAGACAGCCAGAGAGCCGGTACTAGATCATAATGTGGAGAAGACAGGGCTGTGTACGTGATAAAAAGTGGTGCCATGGGCTCAAGCATTCTCGATGGGCTGGGGGCCGTCCGAGTCGACTTCGCTGGCACCAGCCGGCTGAAGGTCATCTGAGTCGAACTCGCGAGCGCTGAATCGAGCCTCTAGCTCCCTGGCCCTGACGTCAGTCTCGACACGCTCGTAGCAGGCTAGTTTGTAGAACAAATACGACACCTTCTCCTCGGCGTGAGAGTCTGTTGCGCGCGAGAGTCTCTTTATGAACGCCATCTTCAACAGCGAAAAGGTTTTCTTGCTTTCGTCCGAAACAGGCCCGTGCTGGTGAGCGGACGAGAGAGAAACGCACTTGGGAGACGAATTGATGCTTGCCTCGGGTTGGTGGCAGCAGCTCGTTTGCGAGCATGTTTTGGGCGTCAAGGATTCTGTCGGGTGTTTCTGCCAAAACGCCTTACATTCATGGTACAACTTGGCGAGGTGTCTCCTCTTGCGGAACCACGTGGGATTATGCAGCTCCTCCCGGATCAAGCTGTCTAGCGGCAACGACCTTTTCACGCTCTGCCGCTCTTCGAACAGGTGCACCGTGCAATATAAGTTCTGTTTACATGGGCGCCCGTTCTGCGACGGCACCCCGCAGATGTAATCCATTTGGTTTTCTTCAAGACATAAAACTTCGGCGGGCGAAAGGGCCAAGACTGCGTCAAATCGGTCGTAATTGTAGATTTGGTGCAATGATGTTTCGGTCAACTCCTGCTTCTCCTCCTTTTTGAAATACCGAGAGAGCCGCCTTAGTGGCGACGAGATGTTTGCGGGTAAGTTGTCTCGGTTATTCATATTAGGTGAGGGATTAAGCTTGGTGTCACAGCGCATTGGCCAATTCTGAGATCAACAAATAATATGAGGCTAATCAGATGTGGTACGGTAAAATCGGGGTGAGCAGGTGCTTTTGAGGCGAAACTTGTCTATATGATACAAGCGCTGCCAGGGCGGTTGCAGCACAAGCGCTGGCTGCAAATCCGCGGGTTCGCGCACCAGGGCAACGCCGTTGCGTTCCACGCTGCTTCGGCTGCTACAAAGACTTGGCAGGCCGCCGCAGCCGGTGCAGATATGACACGCTGATGAAACGCTAATGAAACCAAGACGGTACCAAACGCAGTTTCAGCGCCAGCCGCCTGCTCAGCACCAAATGTCTGCTCAGCGGCTGCGCACCGCCACCGGCGCGGTGCGGGCGCGAGCCCTAGAATGTGTGTTTTCACGTGACCAGTCCGCACAGTCTGGGTCTCGCACGTCTAAAATTTTCGTGCGCTGCGTCGCACGGAAAAGATGGTGAGAAATTTCCTACCATCTTTTCACCTCCCATTAACACAGCAAAATGTATGTTGAATGCCCATACAGCGAGCCAGGCCCGTTTTCTGCGCCGCTGAGAGTGTAATGCTCCGTTGCCAGCTAAACTCCCGTTCCCTGACAATCCCTCCGTCGAATTCCCTCCACAAATATTCACTCCGCAACATTCCCACAATGATTATCCGTGTTGAGCATTACTCCATAAACTGCCAAACAACCAACACCCGCCTGTCCAGGCCAATCTTCCGCCGGAGCAGGCAGCGCACAACCCAGAACACATACTAACAATGCCAGGACTAAGAGAACTAAGAAGGTCGGAATCACCGGTAAGTTCGGTGTCAGATACGGTTCGTCTTTGAGAAGACAGACCAAGAAGTTGGAAGTGCAACAGCACGCCAAGTACGACTGCTCTTTCTGCGGTAAGAGAACTGTGCAGAGAGGTGCTGCCGGTATCTGGACCTGCAAGTCGTGTAAGAAGACCGTTGCTGGTGGTGCATACACTGCTTCCACTGCCGCCGCTGCTGCTGTCAGATCGACGATCCGTCGTTTGAGAGACATGGCTGAGGCTTAAGTACTTTGTCATCATGTATACATTGAATCTAATTTCTGGAGAGCGTCTGTAGGGCACGATTGTGCGTACGTAGTCCAAGCTTGTTTAGTCCAAGCTTGTTAGTACAAACTTATTTAGGCCACAGTTGTTTAGTCCGTTCCTATTAAGTCCAGACTTGTTCGCCCAGACTTGTCTAGACCGGGCCCGTCAAGGCCAAACTTGTTTAGTCCAAACCTGTTTAGTCCGGTCCTACTTTGTCCAAACTCATCTGCCAAGCTTATTTACTCCAGTGCGAACGTGAGCCATTCAGTCGTATATTGAGCCGCGCTATCGAAATGCAATAGAAAACACCGCCAGCTAGGCGCCTAGCCCGGAGGCAACTGCGATGCGTCCACAACCTCGCCAATCTCTGCGGCCTCCTCCTCGGTGAGGCCCAGGTCCAATGGAGTTCTGGGCAACGCCATCATGCCCGAACGGGCAATCTCCAAAATGCCAAACGGATGCAACAACTTGATGAACGACGAGATCCGCGATGGCTTGGCGCTCAACTCCACCACGACGTTGCGGTCGGAGATGTCTACGACCTTGCCGCCAAACTTCTCGGCAATAGTAGAAATGTGCAGCAAGTGCGCGTGTTTTTGGCGCAACGCCTCGGACGGCGCCAAGTTGCTAGGGTGGAACTTGCTCTCGCCCGCCTCCAAGTCCGGGAGCCCCGCACCCTCACCCGTGTACTCGTTGTGCGTGGCGATCAAGTCTTGGAAGTACTCGGGCCCCAACAACGAGATCCGCGCCAACAACAACTCCCGCTGCACAATCTCCGCGTTGGTGTAGTCCAAAACTGCGTAAACAGGCACCAAGTCCTCGATCTGGCGCCTGGCCTGCTCCACCACGGCGTCCTGGCCGCCCAACACAATTGTCATCCGCGACAAGTCCTTGACGGCGGTGTTGCACACGACAAGCGAGTCGATGTTGAAACCACGTGCCGCCAACGTGCCCGAGATCGACGACAACACGCCGGGTTCGTTCTGCACCAAGCAGTTCAACACGTGCTGCTTTCTGGGTGCCTTCGAAGGCACGGGTGTCTCGTAGAGGATCGATGAAACCGCCGAGTCTGCTGACCAGTTGGGCGTGTCGAACGTGGGCAACGATGGCCGTTTCTGGTTTCTGTGCAATGTTTTGTAGGCCAACGCCGATGTGGACGAGGACGTTACCTTCGTTCTGGCGTGGCGAAGTGCAAGACGGCGAGCGGCAAGCATCTTTGTGGTGTCCTCTTCTGTGGTGGTGGTTTCCTACTTTTTTTTTTTGCTCCATAAGACTCATAAGGTGGTGTGGTTCGCGCACGATTTATTTTTTGCAGCTGAGCGGTCCAGCGGGTGTCTGCCTGAGCTGGTTAGCGCCTGGCGGGCTGTTTTTGAGCCCAGTCCTAGGGTGTTTTTTTTTCTAGAACCCATGGGTGCCTTGCATTGAGCTGCTTTTGTTTTGTTTTGTTTTCTTTTTTTTTTCCAGGGCTGGCTTTCGTTTCTGGTTGCCAGTCCCTTTGGGCCTTGGCGTTCCGCTGCTGGCCCTGTAAAGTGCTGCTCGCAGCGCGCTGAGTGCGGGCAGGCGGAGGAGCGAGCACAGCCGTAACGGTGGCCCATGCTGAATGGAATCGTGGGTTGTCCCTCCATTGTTTCAGTTGTGTCTCGGTGCCATCGCATCCTTGTTTCAGCTTCATGCCGTTTCACAATCGTTTCAGCCTTATGCATCTCTGCCGTGTGCCGTCACTGTCTGATACTGCTCTTGTTCCTCCCGCACCTCTGCCTGTGTGCATCCTGCCCCACGTTGGAGGCTCGTGATCTGCATCGCCCCAGCGCGCGGCACCTGTCAAGCCGGCCGTGCCGCTGTACTTTCCGTACCCCTACCCTCAGCAGAAACCCACAGAAAGAACACAACTACGGATACAGAAAAAGTACAGAATACATAAAAGTGAAACACAAAATTCCCACATTGGCCACTACAAGAAAAGACTCCCTAAGCCCACACCCCTGTCACTGCCCACTCCACCTTTCTCCACCCTTAGACTATGTCTGCTGCGCTCATCAATAGGTCGCTCACAAACGTCCGCACGGAACTCGAGTTCTTATACGACTCCGAAGTGATCGACAAGTCGCTCTTCGACGCCTTGATGCTGTCACTCCCCAAAAAATACGCCAAGGATATGGCGCCCTGGGGCGTAGACAAAATACCCGCCCGCGGCAGCGCCGGCGGCAAATCTCCCGAGGACACAATCTCAGAGTCCATGCAGAAAACATCCTTAAAAGACAGCATGACGCCTCCTGCGCACCCAGCGGCCGCTCCATTGCCTCAGCGGTCCTCTGCGCCGGCCGTTGGCTACTGCCGTGCGTCGTTCAACTACGACTCCGCCGAGCCGGGCGATTTGCAACTCGTCAAGGGCGATAGACTTGCCGTGTTGGAACATCTCTCGCCTGACTGGTGGAAGGGATACAAGCAGGGTACCTGCGCAGCGCAGGCCGGCGTATTTCCCTCTAACTACGTGAGCGTGATCTCGGAGGCGGAGTTCCAGGCCAGCTCGCCCAAAGCAGGCTCGGAAAAGGCCACGTACAACCCCGACCTGGCCCCTGCTGCTCCGCCCTCGTACCACCAGCAGTACCAGGCCCAGCCCACGTATGGCACGTACCTGCCCCAGCCCATGCCGCAGCCAATGTCCCACCCTCCACCACAGCCTATGCCCCAACAGTCCTACGGGGGATATGCGCAGTTCCCTCCTGCTCCTACAAACTACTACCCGGAGCAGCAGCAGCAGCAGCAGCAGCAGGTTGCGCCACAGGCCAGTAGTGGCAGCTCTCATCCCCACATGAAGAAGTTCGGCAGCAAGTTGGGAAACGCGGCTATTTTCGGCGCCGGTGCCACCATCGGCAGCGACATTGTCAACCTGATATTCTAACCGCTATGTAGGTTTGATCGGTAATAAATGTCCCGTTATATGTACATTTGGTAATAAATGACCCGGTTAAATTTGATTAGGTAATAAACGTGTAGAAAAGCCGAGACGAAAGACTGGCGCCTACGTTGTCGCTACAGTGTGCCCGGCGCAATCGTGCTTATCGTTACTATATACATCTCAGTGTTCATTTTCTGGAGTCCACAACAGTGTTCAACAACAACGTGTCGTTGTCCAAGAGGATTCTGTTGGGCGAGTTGGCCAAAATCAGAGCAATCTCCCTCGCCGTGTCCAACCGCTTCAACTCGACGTAGTCTTTCGACTTCTTGATGGCCTCACCGATCAACTGCGCGGACTTGGCCTCACCGGAGGCCTTCACCACAAGCTGCTGCTTCTCCTGGATGGCCTTGTCGACGATAAACGCGGCTCTTTGCGCATCCTGCTGAGCAATCTGCTTGGCCTCCACGGCGGCGCTGAACTCGGGCGAGAACGTCATGTACGTCAACGAAACGTCGTCCAACTCGATGTTGAACTTCGACGCACGGCGCACCAAGTTCTCCTTCACGAGCCGCGACACCTTTTCTCTCTGCGTGATCAACTGCGAGGCGTTGAACTGCGCAATCACAGACTTCAACACCTCGTTGACAATCGACGGCAACACCTTCTCGTCGTAGTCCTTGCCCAACGTTCGGTAGATCGTTGGCAACTGCAAAATGTCCGGCTTGAACAACACCCGGCACGTGATGTTCACCATTTGCAAGTCCTTGGTTCCCGTCAACGACGACACGTTCCTTGGCTTCGCCCTCACGTCGTACACAATGGGTCTCTGGAACCACGGAAAGATAAAGTGGGTACCCTCCGGGTAGATGTGGTTCTGTATGCCGTGCAAACGCGAGTAGATGATGGCTCTCTGGCCACCGTCAACGTTGAACAAGGCGTTCTGCACGAACAACGTTGCTCCTCCCAAGAGAAGGATGCCTCCGAATCCGGCAAACATGCCCAAGGGCGAGCGTGGTGGCGAGCCGCCGCCCGTGCGTGCCTGCGCTGCCCTGCGCCTCAATTCTTGGGCCAATTTCTGCCAGTTTGGGTCGCTCATGGTGGTTGAGTTCTGTGCGGTAGTTGGTTTTTTTGCCCCTGGTGTAATTGTGTTCGCTTTTCCCAGAGGCGAGAGCTGGTGCGCCTGTGTTTGGCGCGACTTGCGGGGCCGCACCAAACTGACCGCAAAGCTTTCGCAACTGGCCTCACAGTTTTCGCAGCTACCTACCAACCTGCATTGCTGCTCACAGGGGCACGCCCTCGTAGTCGTGCTCCTTGTAGTACTCCTGGATGGTGCGCTTCCAGTGGCGCTTTCTGTTCGTATGGATCGGCGTGAAGACGAAAAACCGCTCGCAGAACATCAAGAGAATGAGAAAGAGCGCCACCACCGCACTGGGCATGAGACTCTTGATGATGTTCCGTGTGGTTACCGCCTGCCTGTACGGGCACAACGCGAAGGGCCCGCCCGTCACGTAGCAGCCGCTTATGGTGATGTCGTTGACGTCTATCCAGAGCGGATACAGCACGTTTGTGCTCTCCATGAGCGCAATCAACGAGAACTGCTCGAGGCTCAGCTTGGGCACGCTGGGCGTGAACCCCGCGGGGCAGTGCAGGGCTTTGTCGATGTCGAAGTAGTTGCCCAACAGCGTGGCCAACTCCCACTTGTACGGGTCTGAGTCGTTCTTGCACGCCCACCGCATCTTGTCGTAGCAGTTCTGTAGCGTCCATCCGCTGGTCGTCATCGAGACGCACTTGTACGCGGTTTGCGTCGTCGAGGCCACAAACCACTCGTCGTCGTCCGCCGGCACTTCCTGCTCGCTGATGTCGGACGTGTCGCCCTCCAACTGGGTGAAATGCTCGGGGTCCCACGACCAGAACGACCGCGTGTAGAAGTCGTTGGCCAACGCAAGGATCTCGGTGTCATTTTCGGCGTCCAGCTCGGAGTCGAAGTTTTCCGCCCAAGTGTGCGCCGACGAGTTGAGGATCGGGCTAAATCCGCTCTTGAGGTACGTGTTTAGCCTCTCCTTGGAGAACGGGTGCGCGTCTTCATCGACGACAAACCGGAATTGCGTGTTGTTGCTCATGTCTTCGAATTCGGTGCTCGAGTACTGCGACGTGCGGAACTCCGTGAGCTCGCCGTAGAACGAGCTGTTGGCAGTCAGACGCATTTCGGGCACAAACGTGCCTTCCGAGGGGAGAAAAAGCGTTTCGTTGTCGCTCTGCGTGAAGCTATAGTTGGAGTTTTGGAAAGACTCCGCAGTATGCACCACGAGCGCCAACGTCCGCCGGTAATACGTGAAAAAAAGCTCGTTTTCCGTGGGGTAGATGCTTCTGTCAGCGTCCGAGTCCGCGTTGTAGTCTTCGAGGTCCAACGGCGTGTATAAATAGTCGTCAAGCGGCGTCAAAGACCCCGCGAGGGACGCGCTGCCTATGCTCAAGTACTCTGCGTCGTACGACGTGTACTCTTTGGGGATTGCAGAGCCCAAAGTGCTTGCGCTGCTGGTTCTGTTTTCGCTCTTGGTGCTGTTTGCGCTTATGGTACTGGTTGCGTTTTTGCTGTTGCTACTGCTGCTGCTGCTGCTTGTGCTGACAGCCACGCGGCTGCTGTTGTAGCTGGAGTCCACAGACTCGCTGTAGGAGATGGCATGCAAGTTAAAGACAAACTCCACCACATTGGCACTGATGCGATTGTTCGAGTCGGACAAGTAATCGGCAACGGTCACCATGAGCTCGTCGATAGTAAACGACGGCTGGCACACGTACAGCCTGTCGTTCCAGGTCGCGTTGACGACGTTGTAAATGTCTGCGGTCTGGTTTTTGAAGAACGGCGCAGGGCAGAGCTGCCACCGCCCGGTGAACGTGTTCCAGTACACGTCCACCATGTAGAGGCTAAACTTTAGCAGCAAAAGGTCCGATACGGCGTCTAGCGTCGCGTTGGTATAGCCCTTGGTGTCGAATAACGCCCTGTTTAGCGAAATACCGAAGTAGGCGAGCTGGTCTACCGTCACGTCGGACGAGAGGTCCCTCTGCGCCACAAACGGGCCGTCGTAGAGCAGGTGCAATGACGTCCAGTTGGTAAGCGTCAGGCCGTACACCAGCGCCACGAGGAGAAGCAAGACGACATGGGGCTGCCGCATTTGGTGGGCTCCAGGCTACGGCTTGTGGCTACTTATCTGTATCTGAGCAGTGTGCTGTACACCGGAAGCCGTAACGGTGAGGCTTGGCGTGGGGAGAAACATAGTGCAAGTGGGCGCAAAAGTTGCCGGCAAAGCCGAGGCCTGGCCGGGGCGTTGTCCAATGTGTTTGTTTAACCTTTGTTTGTTTTTCCGGCAAGACTTGGCGGTTTCGAATTTTATATGGTGCAAAGTATGTGTTGCAACTGTGCATCGGCTGCGCACATTCAGCTAGATGTGCGCGTGTATTGCTGGCTTCCCCAGGTTTTGCAAACTGACCGACTCCGCCTAACAGTTTGTAACAGTAGCCTTTTATATAAGAGGCGGGCGCCTGGAAGTGAAATACGCCACGGGCGACCAGTAGACGCCCGCACACAAAAAACGGTAAATTTTTGGCCCGCTCACGTTTTTCGCCCTACGCGTTGTTTACCACACCGAGACCTTGCCTACCTTAGCCATCGCAGATGCTTAGCGAGCTAGAACACAAGATATTGGCATCGTTGAACGAACAGCAGCGCCAGGCAGTCACGGCGCCTAGCACTGGTGCCTTGCAGATCGTCGCCGGGCCCGGCACAGGCAAAACAAAGGTTGTTGTCTCGAGAGTAGCGTACCTTCTTCTCCACGAGAAACTCCAGCCCGAAGAGGTCATCGTGACCACGTTCACGAAAAAAGCCGCCACGGAGATGACAGACCGCTTGCGTGAGTTGCTTGCAGGCACGGAGATCGCCGTGTCCCGCTTGCTCATTGGCACCTTCCACAGCATATGTTACCGGCTCATCCAGAAGTACGGCCGGCTCGTGCAGTTGGAGGGTTTCTCGATTGCGGACGAGAAGGACGCATCGCAGGTTTTCACGGACGTCTTGACCTCGAAAATCTCCGATGACGAGTGGAGCTGCATCGACGGGCTTCCGGACGACCAGACTGCGGCTTTCAGAGCCCAGCTGGCGTCGGACAGGTTCCGAGGCTTTGACGTGAAGAAGTGCCGGCGGCAGATATCGAGGCTCAAGTCTGCCGGTGTATTTGCGGCCGAATACGCCTCCCAGGCACATAGTAACCGGTTTTTGGCCATTCTATACCGGGCCTACCAGAACGGCTTGCACACAAACAAGCTCTTGGACTTCGACGACTGCTTGATGTACTGCTACAAGATCGTGTCGCGCTTTCCCGTGTTGCACTACGTAAAGCACACGTTGGTGGACGAGTTTCAGGACACAAACGAGATCCAGTTACGGCTCATGTACGAGTTTGCCAAGGGTGCATCTGCGCACGGAGCGCAGTCCAACGTCACGATTGTGGGCGACCCCGACCAGAGCATCTACGCTTTTCGGGACGCCCAGAGCGTGAACTTTGAGAAGATGAGACAACACTACGCGAGCTCACAGGCGTGTGAGGTGATCACCTTGGTGGAAAACTACAGGTCCACAGCTGACATCCTCAGCGTCTCGGAGATGGTCATGCGACAACAGACAGGCAGAATCCTGAAGGATCTCCGCTCCCAGATGTCCATGTCGTTCAAGCCGCTCAAGGCGGTGCTCCGCTCTGCGGAGGAGGAGGCTCGCTGGATCGCTCACCAGATATCGTTTCTTGTGGGGTTGCCGCAACGCGTAGTCAGCTACTCTGACATATCGATCTTGGTGCGTACGGCCTTCCAGACACGCGCGATTGAAAACGAGCTCACAAGAAAGAAGATCCCATATTTCATGGTCAGGGGAAAGGCGTTCTGGGACAGAAAAGAGGTCACAGTCGTGGTGGACTACCTCCGGTGCGTCGCCAATGACAACGACAAATTGGCCGTTTTGCGGAGTGTCAATTTCCCAAAGCGGGGCCTCGGCCCGAAAGCAATCGCCGAACTCGACTCAGTAATTGACAAGGAAAGACTTGCACGCCCCAATGAGTCCGTGATACGGATATTGAAGGACGTTTGTGCGCTGGATAGGAAAACCTCGCTTAGTCCAAAAATGAGAGCTAGCCTCGCAGAATTTGTGGACTTGGTCTGCGATTCTAAGGCAAAGTTAGCAGCAGAGCTCTTGGAAGAAAAGGACGACAATCAGAAAGTCAAGGGAGACTTTTTCGACAATCTATTGAAGCAGTCGGGCATCCACGCTGAGTTTGCCGAGAGCGTCGACTGCCAGTTCAACATCAGTGAGGTCAAGGCGCAACTTTTAGCATTTGTCTCGCCAGAGGAAGATAACCTCCCGGAGTACGTAACCGACGATGCGCCTGTTGAGCTCGAAAGGAGTTTTGGTCAACGACACCTCAAGGAGTTCCTCGAGCTGATCTCCTTGTACGACGTGGACCCCGCTGGCTCCGATGCCCAGGACCCAAAACCAAAAGTATCCATCTCCACGATACATGGATCGAAGGGACTCGAGTGGCCGGTGGTTTTCGTTCCTGGCGTGAGCGAAGGATTACTTCCTGCGTCTTTTGCCATGAGCGAACTGAACCCCGAAAGTATCAACGAGGAGCGCAGGTGCTTCTACGTGGCGGTCAGCCGAGCAAAGCTACTCTTGTATCTCTCAGCATACACGGAACCTCCGTATGGCGGCAAGTGGGGTCGGAAGCCGATCGAGAAACTGTCACGCTTTCTTGACGCGATCCAGCACAGCTGTGCTGGTTCTCTAGAGGTGAAATGCACCGACACGCTACATAAGTTGTTTGCTCTTTCGAAGTTAGAGAATAGTTTGCTGGACTTTGACATGGAGGCACACTACAAAAAGTACGAGAAGGGCTTGGCCACGTACGTCAGAGAGGAGTTTGACGACGAATGCCTCAAGGATGGGTTCACTACTGCAGCACAATTGCCAAAGCTCACGCCCAGCAGCAGATCTTACCGAAAGCTGTTCAACGCACCGCGGCAGCTAGAAGGGAAAAAGCATGCCCCTTCCGGCAATGCACCAAAGCAAACAGGCGAAGTCAGGATGTCAACGGGCATAAGCAAAATGTCATTTGCACTGGCTGCGAGGCTGTTCACCTCGCCACGAACAACTGGGACGGCGAACAACCGCGCGGGGGCAGCTTTTGCGCCCAAAGCGGGTAGCAGGTCCGGGCAAGGGATAAGCAAGGCCGGGAAAGGACTAAGCATGGTCAAGCAAGGAGTAAGCAAGGCGCCCGCGTACGTCCCGACAAGAGAGAGCAAGAAAAGACGCCTCGGGACCAGATAGAGGGTGCTGCCTACGAGTAAATGCGAGGGTAATGTTTATTGGATAAGGTTTATTGGATAAGGTTTATATAAAATGGCGCAGTACCTATTTGGTGATCTGGAAGGACCAGGGGAACTCCAAGTGGACCGTCTTGTCGTCGTCGATGAACTTGGTGATGGCAGAATAGGATCCCCGGGCAAACATGCCGGAGGGGGCTTCAACGGCACCAAAGGACTTGGCGTAGTAGGGCTTTTCTGTCGTGTTGGGCGCGTACGAACCTAGCGGCTCCTCGACCTTGTCCACGCGGATGCCCGCCTTCTTGACCGAGTGCAAGTACTTCAAGCCCGTGATGATTTCGTGCTGGACCCTGAATTTGATCTGCAACTCGTACACGGACTTCTCCTTGATGGTGAAGTGGATATCCTTTTTGAGCGTGGCGCCGTTCGCGTCCTCCATGGGGATGGAGATTGTGGGCAACAGCGGCTGGTCGGGGAATACCAACGACATTTCCACAATGACAACGGTTCGCTTGTCGCCCGCCTTAACAGGGTACGCGGAGGAGTTGGCTGCCAAGCCCAACGAGGCCTTCCACTTGGCCAAGCTCTCGTCTTCCGCGTCGAGCTTAGTATACTCCTCTATCGTCTTCTTTTCGCCGACGACGTAGCCTTCGACGGGCTCCGGTGTCAAATCTTCTTGAGACATTTCGTTCTTGGCGGAGATTAAGAGAGCGCACGGTGGGATCAAGGCCCCGGAGACCTGACCTGCAGGGTGCATCCTGAGGGTCCTACGGCTGGAGGAAGCTGGAGGAAGCTGCAGCGGAGAAGAGAAATGTAGCTGTTGGTAGTAGGTCGGCAAAGGTACAGACTGAGCGAAAATAATAAAAAAGGAAGAGGAAAAGAAAAAGAAAAAAGAAAAATGCGCCTGTGTAGCCCCAGCTTGGTTGGTGCCCAGTCACTGTTCCAGCTGCGAGACTAGACCTCTGAGACCACCAGACTCCACCTAACCTGATGCGCTTAAAGTCTGAAAATACGAGAAGCCTTACAATGCAAAACCTTAGCTTGGGCTGAAACCAGGCCAGTTTTCTCATCGAATCCTGGTCGTTATGTTTTTACGTAATACTGCCTGTTTGACGATAGCCCCGCTGTTCTCGTTTTGCTCTCAGCCGCGGCTCGGGCACGCGTAGTGTGCAGCCACTAAGCGTGGCTGGAGAGGTGCAGCTGACCACACTAAAGTCAGCCAAAAACCCAATACACCGTACTTAGCCGAATTTCTAAGTCAAGTTAATTCCCAAAAAAACTAGCATATACTTTCTATCTCATTAAATTAAACTCAATCGGTTGCGGTCGCCATGCCCTCTGTCGCTTGCCTCGGCAGGGCCAGCCTCCGCACTGTGCGCCGCCGCACATCTAGACACCACCGCTCCAGCTACTAACTGACTAACAGTTACCAGCGAACCCCACATGAGCAATCCAGACGAAGTATGTACCAACTACGCCCGGCAGTTACATGCAGCGTACTAACACACCCAGATCCGCAACAAGAGATTGGCGAAGCTAGCCCAGGCGCTGCCGGGCCCCGCCAAGTCGCCGGTTTCCGCCACTAACAAGGCACTGGAGGCAGCCGAGAGAAAAACTCGGCCGATATCTAAGGCATCGCCCGGAAACGCGCAGCCAGGCGTCAAGGTGGCCAAGACGGAGCCGCTGCTGGCGGCCCGCACGCAAATATCCCGGCTGGCGCCGTTGCCGGCCGAGATCC
This sequence comes from Metschnikowia sp. yHMJ9, assembly GCA_030444895.1. Lineage (NCBI taxonomy): Eukaryota > Fungi > Ascomycota > Pichiomycetes > Serinales > Metschnikowiaceae > Metschnikowia > Metschnikowia sp. yHMJ9. The sequence goes on along the minus strand of JAJMQU010000017.1, from coordinate 120,147 downwards.
CGGAGTCCATGGACCAGTGGTTGAGAGCTGAGATCGCCAGGCTCTTTTCGGTTGGGTTTGGCGACCTCGAAGTAAACTTTGCCTCGTTGGGGTCCGGCGGCCCGCTCGACGAGACGTGCGCAGACGAGATCTTCGTCGAGATCTTGACGGAGTTGGGCCCGCCGCGGAAACAGTTGCCGTTTGTGTACTTGTATGACGTCTACAACAAGTCGTTCTCCTCGAAGAGGATGCTTTCGAAGAAGGCGAGCAACTACGAGGCAAAGGCTGCATTTCTAAACGCCATCAGCTCGTCCTGCGCCTCGTACGCCTTCATCTGCTTCCAGGAGCCCGAAATGGTGATTGGAAACGACACCAACGCGACGCTCCAGGGCCTCATCGACCGCCAGGACTTGCACACGCTCTTGGCCGACGCAGTCAACAAGGCCGCCGAGCAGGACGCCGTTTTGGACGTCACAAACGTAATCTTTCCCCAGTTGGCCGGGAGGCTACATCAGATCAACATCAACTCGCCGCAGTATGCGTCCCACCTCACACTCTGGGAGACATTGGTGTCTTTGAAGCCTGTCAGCTCAACCTTCTCCCAGATCACCTTGTTTCGCCCGCCAGACGCGAAGAGCGGCTTGCAGTTTGAAAACAATACGCTCTTGGGCTCGTTGCTCAAGTTGTCGCCGCTTCACCCCAAGGTCTGCGCTTCTTACTTCACAGAAGGCACGCTTCCGACGTCAGAGCTCGAGTTGAGCAACGCCAAGTTGGCGCCAATCTTCTCAACCATCCAGAACGAGCACAAGATTCTACTCGAGAGGTTGTGGTTCATCATCGACAAGCTCATTCGCGGCTCTCCGCAGACAAGACAGGATATCATGAAGTGGTTTGCCGACTTGATCAACGTCTCGCACTTGAGGACGGGCTCGTACTCGGACCCCAAGAAGCAGGCAGGGGACGGGTTCATGTTTAACATCTCGTACTTACTCGTGAGATTGAGCTTACCATTCTTGGACTATCCCGCGTACACAAAGTTGAACAAAATCGACCCTGACTTCTTCGGCACCAAGAACAAGCTAATCGACGTCGGCGAAGAGCCCAGAGTGTACGCGTCGTCAAAGGAGTCCGACGAGTTCTACAAGGACGCCATGGAAGAAGACGCAAACTTCATCTCCGAGTGTTTCTATTTGACAATGGCCTACATCCAGTACGGAATTGGCGGTGTGATTGTGAACTATGACAAAATGAAGAATCACCAAAGGTCCTACAGACAACAGATTGAGCTCCAGAACGGACGTCTCGGCGAAAACCACCGGATGGTGGTCGGGTTGACCATGATGCTTAACAATCTTAAGTGCTTCAGGTGGACAGTGGAGGCTTACTCCTTCAACCGTGCGCTCAACTTAGAGATTTTTGACTTCATTGTTGGCGCTACTCAGTTTTTCACCAGGGTAATTGACCCAAAGCACGAGCATCCACATCCGAAACTTTCCATCCCGTTGTTCAAGATTGAAAAGGTTAGTCAACTCGATGATCAGGAGTTCTTGAAGTCAAAAGCTCCGGTCCCATGGAAGTTCATGCCAGAATACTGCGTCGAGGGTCTTGTCAATTATTGCAAGTTCATATCGAGGTTCCACCTCAATCCTTTGCAAAATAACGGGGAAAAGGTATCCCTCCTCACCGAGTTTCTCATTGCCATCTTACGCTGCCCTGAGTTGATAGGCAACCCACACTTGAAGGGCTCCATAGTGGAGATTTTCTACTACGGCACGATCCGCTCGCAGTTTGGTGACCCAGGGTACTTGTCAAATCAGTTCCTGGAGAACAAGGTTGTTAAAGGCAACCTCCTATACGCTCTCTTGGACATATATGTCATTATCGAGAAGACTGGAGCGTCCTCGCAATTCTACGACAAGTTTAACAGCAGATTCTACATCTCGAACATCATCGAAGAACTATGGGAGGACGAGTTCTACAAAAAGCAGTTGAGTGAATATTCAAAGCATAATGTCAAGTTCTTCATCCGCTTTATTGCGAGAATGTTGAACGATACAACCTATTTGTTTGACGAGTCGTTCAACGAATTGAACACCATCCACGATTTACAAGAGGAGACCCGCAAAAGAGAGTCAGGCGGCGTGGCCAATGAGGAAGAGTTTGGCACCACCGAAGAGCTCGAGGAAAAGTTGCAATCCGCCGAGAGGAAGGCCCGCTCTTACATGGGATTGGCAAACCAGACGATGATGCTTTTCAAGCTTTTCACCGAGCAAGTACCGGAGGGCTTTACCATACCCGAGCTTGTCGACAGATTGGCAGGAATGTTGGACTATAACTTAAGCTTGATGGTGGGGCCCAAGTGCTCGAATTTGAAAGTCAAAGAGCCCGAGAAGTATGAATTTGACCCCAAGAAAGTTCTCGTGGACATTTGCCAGATCTACTTCAATTTGAGCAAGCAGCCCAAGTTCGTGCAAGCAGTCGCCCGAGACGGAAGGTCATTCAACATGAAGTACTTCGAGCGTGCAAGGGACATCTTGCTCAAGAGAACGAGCACCTCGAAGCAAACGGTGGATCAATTTTTTGCGTTCGGAGAAGCAGCCGAGAAAGAGAGGATATCGATCGAGCAAGAAGAGCAAGAGCTCGGTGACGTACCAGACGAGTTTTTGGACCCCCTCATGTACACCTTGATGGAGGATCCAGTCATCCTCCCTGGCTCGCGCGTGACCATGGACAGATCGACGATCAAAGCACATCTTCTCAGTGACCCAACGGACCCGTTCAACAGAATGCCTTTGAGTCTAGACGACGTGTTGGACGATGTTGAGATGAGGCAGAAGATCGAAGACTTCAAAGCAGGCAGACGCAAATAGCTAGAGGGGCGTAAATATATATAGATCGGGGGCGGGCGCAACTACAACAAACCGAGGTAACCGGATCGTACAGTCTGTATTACTACCATGAGATTATGAAACAATTTAAGCCTTAATAGCGTAGACCTTCTTTGGGAAAGCAATCTTTTGCTTTCTGGCCTTGAGGGTCAACCTAGTAGCGTCCTTTTGAGACAAAGCTCTTCTCAAAGCTCTGGTCTTCTTGGCTCTCAAGTCCTTTGGAAGGAACTTCTTGCCGGCGTAGAAGGCTCTGACGTTTGCTCTCTGGTTAGCGGTGATGACGGTCAAAACTCTGGCGATGTTCTTTCTGACGACGCCGATTTGTGGGACAGCGGGCTTGGTCAACTTTTGGACCTTCAAGGAAGCCAACTCCTGCTTCAACTCAGCCAACTGCTGCTCCAACTGCTCCTTGGACTTGGATCTCAATTCGGTAACATTAATACCAGCCTGGGATGATGTTAGTATACGATCATTTGCGTTATGTAGTGGCGGTCGCCCTTGAAATCAGCCGGACATGAACGCACAAGCGCTGCGAGGGAGCTTATAAAGCAGGAGGTAGGATTTTTTTTTGACAAGAGTGTTTTCTCTATGCATCAATGCTTTCTTCAGCTTTCCTATTATTGGATTCCTGTGGAACATAGCTCGAAGTATTCGGGAACATCAGCAGGACAGTCACGGCAGGATTTCGATGTAGAGTGGACAATGCGTAGGCTGTGTCGTTGACGACGTGGGCTAGCTCAAACATACCATTTTGTGTGTAGTTGTAAGATATGGATACCAGGAGAGAATTCGGAACAAAATTTTCAGCGAGCAGGTCCGGTGTGCAGAGCCTGCACAGTTTAGCTGGTGTACCGGTGCGAAAAGTGCGACCGCCGTCTGCCAGGGCTTGAGCCCTGATGCTCAAAAGCACAACTTCTGCAGGGCGTTGGGCCTCTGGGAGCAGGCATGAGAGGTAGATAAAGTATTTTTTGGCAGTAGAGAGGCGGTGGTATTAGGCTCGATTTTGTTTTTGCTAGGTGTGGCTGGGTTTTTGCTAGATGTGGCTAGGTCTAGCATGGCGAGGCTACCTTTGGCCCTGGTGTGTCGTAAGTGAGGCCAAAACCACGCCCTCGCTACGAAAATGTCAGTTTAAAACGAAAAGTTCGTTTGGAAATGCTGCGCTGTTCGCTTTTTTAGATACGCTTATCTACCGAACGCGTAGTGCTGTGCATCGTGCAGCGTGAGAATTAGTGGTTGCCGTTCCGCGTCGGCGAGGCTAGTGCACGTTTGTGTAAGCCTGCCCGCTCGAATGGCCGTAGGACTATGTTATGTCTGTGAACTGTGCCGGCGCAGCAGTAGTCTGCTATTTTCTACATATTCTCCCATTTCCCCCATTTCTCCCATTTCTCTCATTCTTCTTTCTTCCATTTCTTCCATTTCTCTCATTATCCATATAGCCATTTGCCCCCAGGAGATCGCACCTGGAAACCCGAGGGCGATCCGAGCGTAAGCAGCCCGTGTGCCTAGGCGAACGCCCACGCCTCTCGTAGCACCCTTACATAACAGCTAAACCATTTCGGCACAGCTATTTCGTTTTATTCATTTATCTCGGGCCTGGCAGAAAAGTACCGACAGAATTGTTACATAGCATGCATTTGGTCGCCTACTACCGGGCAACTACATAGTAAACAATACAGTGAAGGATGAGATAACTAGACGCAGCAGCCCTAGTTGGACTTCTTCAAGTTGTTGGACAACCAGTCCAATCCATCGTACAACCCGTCACCGGTAGTGGCGCAGGTGGACTGGATATACCAAGGTCTCTGTCTGATGGAATGCAAGCCCAACTTCTCAGTGATCTCCGCAGCATTCATGGCGTTTGGCAAGTCCTGCTTGTTGGCGAGCACCAACAACAACGCGTTTCTCAACTCGTCCTCGTTGAGCATCTGCTGCAACTCCTCTCTGGCCTCGGCGACACGGTCTCTGTCGTTGGAGTCGACAACAAAGATGATACCCTGGGTGTTTTGGTAGTAGTACCGCCACAAAGGTCTGATCTTGTCCTGTCCACCAACGTCCCACACAGTGAAGGAGATGTTTCTGTACTCCACGGTCTCCACGTTGAAGCCAATGGTAGGGATGGTGGTGACAATCTCACCGAGCTTCAACTTATACAAAATGGTGGTTTTACCAGCACCGTCCAAACCGACCATCAATATTCTCATCTCCTTGTTACCGAAAAGGTTGCTGAACAATTTCGAGAAAGACAAACCCATTTTTGCTTTGTTTCTGTTTCTGTTTTGTTTTTGTTTTTCTGTTTTTTCCGTTGATGTCGGTAGCTTTTCTTTCTAAAAAAACTTTCCTGTCCAACGTAAATTCAAACCGGAACAACTGACTCTGCTGATTACAAACGGCGCGGCCAGAACTCAATTATCACAAAAGGGGAAGCTTCCAGACGGGGTCTCGGGCAATTAGTACCTGGTTGGTGGAGGCTTTCTGGGGTTAGAAAGAGGTGGGTTCTGTTTGAAATCAGGATGTCGAATCCTATTGAACAGCAAATCGCGGGAATATTGTCACCGTACAGGCACAGGCGTGCGCAGCACACTTTGCCCACCGCGTCCCGCCCTACTGACGCTTTTTTTCGCACGCTATGTGGGTCATGGCGGATGCTCCTGGGCCACCACGCGTGTGAGGTAGGCCGTGAGGCGACTCTGTCTTTCTACTTCTTTTTTCTACTTCTTTTTCTTTTCTACTTCAACTTCTACTGCTTTTTGTTGTTCTTGTTGTTGTTCTTGTTGTTGTCCTTTTTCTTGACCTTTCTTTGCATTTCCTTTGTTTGTGTGCAACGCTGGTATTGGGACTCCACGCGTTTCGTAGGTTGGTGTGTGTGGGCCTTAGTCTGCCGCACCGCTTTGCCGTGCTGGTACGGCTGCAATTAGTCGAGATCGGGCCAGTTTTTGCACTGCAATAGGCTCGGGAGCCCAGATGGCAGTTGTAAAAATGCCGCTCACAGAATAGACCTACGGGGCAGCTGCGTCCTCGTGGCACGCCAGGATAGGGGTCACGATGTACCGATCTCGTATCTGAGTTTGCGCACCGCACCGAGTATGCAAAATACGTAGCCAAGGTCACTCAAAGCCCAGACACAAACTAGCGCCAACCAAAAAAAAAAAAAAACAGAAAAAAATAGCATTAGAAAAGAGAGAAAATCAATAGAAGAGGGAGAAAATCAATCCAGTAGAGGCCAACTGCCACACAAAGAAGTATCGCAAACACGACGGCCTGCGTAGCACCTAAGGCACACATAACACCCAAAAACTCACATTAACACTATACAACGCCGGCGCTAGCGCCCGCAGACATGCAAAGCGGGACTACTTCCCGAGGTTGGCTTTGGAGCTCGCGTACTGCTTCAAGGCCCGGATGAACACCGCGTAGTTCACGGAGTTGTTGTCGGTTTCCCAGTACATCTCGCTGAGGCGGATGTGCCACGGCGGGTAGTCCTGGAGGTCCAACACGGGCCCGAAGCAGATCAACAAGTCCGGCTCCGGTCCAACCAACTCACAGAGCTCCTTATCTATGAGCTTGACGGTGATGTCCTTCACAGTCAACTCTTTGTGCACGGTGAGCTCGCTGATGGTCTTGGTAAGCTCGACAATCGTCGGCTTGCCGTCTACGCGCGAGAGGAGAGATATCTCCAAGTCGGGCACGGCGCCCTCGCGGCTATACCTGGTGATGTTGGAGTGCGGCACTTTGATCGCAAAGCTCGGCGAAGGGTTGCCAAAGTACGAAAGGAGGTTTTTGTGAATGTACCGCTGCAAGTCGGGCACGCACGACTTGACACAGCCGTTGTACTCGTAGATGGTGAGGCTCGGGATGCCGGCGCTTAGGCACCAGGCTGCCAACTCGGCGATGTCGGCGAGAACGCCCTCAACACCGCCGTTTTCGTCGTCGTCGCCTCGCAAGTTGACGATGCAGCTCACCCGCTTCGGGATCTTGGCTAGCTTGGTGACGTCGTTGCGGATCACGCGCGGCGAGTTGTTGGGGTAGTACGCCATGGAGAGTAGTCGGAGCCGGAGCTTGTTGTACACAAACTGCAAGTTTCTGCCTATGGACATGGCGAAGAAGATCGTCAAGAGTACCAGGCGCATGACGTAGAACGCCACCAGCGCCTGGAGCTGCTGTTTGTGTTCAGACATGGGCGTAACGGACTAGTGGGGGAAAAAGTACTTGTTCCTCTGTGGTACAAGAAGCCTGGCGCGGGAAGTTTTGGTTTACAAGATGCGCTTCGCGCACTGTGCGCTGGCGAGCGGACTGCGCGCGGACGGCGGCGCCCATGGGGTGTGGAGCCGGCTGGGGGGAGGGAGGAATTTGCGCCGTATTTATAGTTTTTTTTTGACTTGCTGGTGGCAGGATGGCAAACCGCGTGGCATAGCACCCATCTTTTGGCTGCCGTGCTGCTGATTTGGCGGGGCCCAGCGGCCACTGCTCCACGCTGTGGGTGGTGCCCGCGGAAATATAGGCTCAGGTACGCGAGGAGCCCGCCGCGGCCCAGGCTGCCGCAAAAAAAGACAAAACCAAAAAATACCGCCAAACGGGCCAGCCACGCCAAACAGGCCAAACGGGCCCTAAAGTTTCACCACAATACCGGGCGTGTTTTCCAGCAGCAAGTACTTGCTTGTCACCGCCTATTTGGTTTTGCCACCTACGTATACTTTACTCCTGTTGCTTCCTTTCTGCCTCTCTAAGTTGCTTATGCAAAGTCTGCCTGCTTCGCTCTCTTCCTGCCTAACTCCGGTGCGCGTACGCTCAGATTTGGCCCCAGCCCCGATCACCGCTAACAAAGCCACAAAACCACAAAACCGACAAAACTCACCAAACCTGCCCAAAATACAGTACCGATAATATATAGAAACGGCTGTTTTATTCACGATCGCACTTTGCCAGTTCGCCGGGGCCTGGCCGTCTTTTGTGTTGCGGCCCTCTGGACGCCTCACAGCTTTTTTTCGCAAGACCACCCTCTAGACCTCAGTCGCACCGAAAATTCCCCACTATCTGGCTCCGATGTGCAGTGACTCCCCATCCTTGATCGCTGGCTTTTCCACCTCGTCCCACACCGTTCAGTGTTCAGCCACCACGCCGTTTTCGCAAGCCGTCTTGCGTGCTCCTCATACCGCTCGGGAAAATCGCTGAAGAGGGACTGGCTTCCTTTTTCCCTCCACTTTTTCCTCGCGTGAAAGCGAACGCACCACTGCGCCTACCCACATGCCGCTACGGAAACTCAGACACAAGCTAGGGGGCCTCCTCTACGACAACACCGTGGAGGAGGAGGCCGTGCGGGTCATGCGCCAGAAATCGTCGTCCAACAGTGCCATTTTTGTGGGGCTCGTCGCCGCAGTTGGCGGTTTTCTCTACGGCTATGACACGGGCCTCATCAACGACATCATGGAGATGTCCTACGTCAAAGAAACCATCCCGTCCAACCACACGAGCTTCAGCGTGCACGAGCGTGCGCTCATCACCGCCATCTTGTCCTTGGGCACGTTCTGCGGCGCGTTGGTGGCGCCGCTCATCTCCGATTCCTTCGGCAGAAAGTTCTCCATCATCCTCAGTGCCGCCGTGATTTTCAACGCGGGAAACACGCTCCAAATCGCCGCCACCGACGTCGCTCTCCTCTGTGTTGGCCGCGCCGTCTCCGGTGTGGCGGTGGGAATTCTCTCGGCCATCGTGCCGTTGTACCAGGCCGAGGCGTCGCCAAAATGGGTCCGTGGTTCCATCGTGTTCACGTACCAGTGGGCCATCACCTGGGGCCTTCTAATAGCGCTGGCCATCTGCCAGGGCACGCGAAAAATCAACAGCAGCGCGTCGTACCGCATCCCGATCGGCGTCCAGTACTTGTGGTCGGTGATTCTCTGCGTGGGAATGCTCTTTCTCCCCGAAAGCCCCCGCTTCCACGTGCAGAAAAACAACATCCAGAAGGCCCTCCACTGCTTGTGCAAGCTACGGCGCTTACCGAAGGAGGACCCCGACCTTATCGAGGAGTTGGTCGAGATCAAAGCAAACTACGACTACGAAATGTCCTTTGGCAAAACAACCTACTTGGACTGCTTCCGCCTGGGCGGCGGAAGACACAAACAGGGCCTACGTATGCTTACGGGCATCGGAGTGCAGCTCTTCCAGCAGTGCTCGGGCATCAACTTCATTTTCTACTACGGCGTCAACTTCTTCTCGTCTACTGGCGTGAAAAACTACTACTTGATGTCTTTCGTCACGTACTTGGTCAACGTGTTCTTCACGGTGCCCGGGATCCTTTTCATTGATATCATCGGTAGACGACGGCTTTTGCTTCTAGGGGGCATCGGCATGACGGTGTCGAACTTCATTATCGCCATTGTCGGTGTCACCGTCGGCTCTGCAGAGTCGCGATCCATTGTCAGCATATGCTTCTCGTGCTGCTTCATTGCGTGCTTCGCCTCGTCCTGGGGTGGCTGCACCTGGGCCATCTGCTCGGACATATACGGTATCAGTATCCGTCAAAAGGCGGTTTCCATCACCGCTGCCACCAATTGGTTGGTAAACTTTGTGTTCGCATACATCACGCCTTACTTAATCGACACTGGCTCCCACACCGCTGCATTGGGAAACAAGATCTTCTTTATTTGGGGAGGATTCAACGCCATAGGTGTGGTGTTTGTGTATTTCATGGTCTACGAAACCAAGGGCTTGAAATTGGAAGAAGTGGACATGATGTACAAGCAGTGCAGCAATTCTCGAAACTCCACGAAATTCAAGAGCAGACGTTTTGACTACTCGACGTTCAGCAACGGCGACCAAATCATCAATAGCTTGGTCCACTCGCCTCCTAACGAGTGGGTGGGCGAGCATACGCTGCAAGAGAAGAACAATTCTAATTCGTCATCGTCGCCTGCGGCCACCATGGAACGGTCGGCCACCGGTGTCGAGTTAGTACGCATCAATTCGAGCATGGGGTCCGGCGACGAAAGACACGCTCTCGAAAAACAGACTCCGATCTTAGTGGCAGGCACACTCGAGAAACTTCTCCAACCCACATTCAGCCACTCGTCAGGCGAATCCAGCGATAGCTCGCATAGTTCGGTCAACTCAGGAAACTCCACTTCGGATTACCAGAACTACTTGAAGAGTTTGCACGAAACTGTGCCAAACTCTAGACAGCCGCTGACCTCTTTCACTTCTACATCAATCCTACGCGGACCAGGAAGCTTGCGCAAGCAAGTGTCAAATACAAAACCCAACTCTGTTGTCACCAACGGTTCACAGTACCCCATGTCAACGTCCAGGTCGGACTCTTACGCGTCGGCCAAGAATGCATTGGACGAGAATCTCAGCCCTCTGTCGACCCAAAGTGGCTATCAAATGAAGATTGTTGATGTGCCGTTCTACAATAACCCACCAAGTGACTCAGACACCGACTAATCGCAAATAGACAAAAACAATGGAAGAAACAGGTACGACAAAAAAAAAAAGAAACAAAGACAAAACCGGTGCTAGCGTGGTGCTAGCGTAGTGCTAGCGTGGTGCGTTTGTGTAACATAATAGCTCAGACATTTGTTACGCGCCGAACAGGCAGAGTCTGTAATCACCCTGCCTAATTCGGCCATCACACATACTACAGAAGCATGAAAGCATTACAAATTGAGTACAATAATGCCCAAATAGGTAAGCTGGTATTATATGCCGAACCTTATCAAGCAACTCGGCTAGAGCATGTACGATAAATACGGGCAACAACACAAGAACGAAATACGTCAGGTAGACTTGCACTAGCAGTAGGCCTAGTAGTGCCATTGCAAGCAAAGCTTATTGCCTGAAGATGACGTGAGTGGCAAATAGGCGATTTTTTTCACGGCATGACGCTAAAGGTAATACTAAGAATTTGAGTCACTAGCCCTCGGAAGTCAGCGCCGGTTCGCTCGGAGATGGTCGGAAGTGGTACTTAGTGCGGCGAGTTCCGGCCCGCCCGGGCGACATGACCGTTTGGTCTGACCACACTCACCTGCGACGAAGAAGGGCCCTACCACTTTCCGGAAAACGTCCAGTCTGCATAAAAAAAGCTTTATCACACTAAAACAAACTCCACCGCTTAGTACCTACCCGCTTTTCCCAAATTTTTCCGCCCGTTTTAGAGGGCATGGCAGATCCTAACTCTGATGGTGTACGGGTGCGCTAGCGTTTCACCCAGTGAGATTGTGAAATTTAGCTACTTCGCGTGAACCCCACAAACCGTTGCCAGAGCACCAGTACATCGCCTTGCCCATGTCGACGCCAGATATCCACGAAGCTGCCCGCGAGGGAAAGACGCATCTAGTGCAGAGCATGCTTGAAGAGAGCCCTGCGTTGGCCATAGCGAAAGACGACGACGCACGTACGCCACTTCATTGGGCTTGCACAATGAACAACGAGCAACTCATTGACATCATACTCCCCTACGTCAAGACGGACCTCGACGAGCTTGTGGATGACAGCGGGTGGACACCCGTACACATCGTGGCTGCACTAGGCAACATTGCCGTGCTTCGCAAGTTCATGGAGCGAGACCCACAGCCAAATATCGACTTGGCAACAGGAAGCGGGGCCACAGCGGTCCATTTGGCCGTGAGCAAGAACCACTACGACCTTGTCTCGCAGTTGGTGAAAAACTACAAGTGTTCGGTGAGAACGAAGGACCGCAGCGGGTGCACGCCACTTCACCGAGCAGCGGCGATCGGGAGCCAGCCTTTAGTGAGGATTCTTGCCGAAGTTCACGCCAACGTAAATGCAAAAGACTCCAGCGGATGGACGCCACTCCACCACGCGCTCGCGGAGGGCCACGGAGACGTGGCACTATTATTAGTGCAACTAGGAGCGGACGCCGCCGCAGAGAACAATGACGGCGAGAAACCCGCGGACGTGGCGAGCAGCCGCAGCGTGCGGGCGTTCTTCGAGAAGTCGACGCAGGACGACGGCACCGCTGGGGCAGCGGTAGCCTAAGTTAGAGTGTAGGCCATAGTAAACGCCACGAAGCGTGTGCAAATTGGGTGCAAACGCTCGCTAGGGCCGAGCACTAGCTAGAACAGAATAAATGGTCTGCATACAGATTAAACAATACCCTCGGAACTCGGTCACACCCCTGTTGCAGCAAAAAGCAAAATATTCCGTGTGCAGAACACGCGGGAGAATGCATGCGCTCTGTTGACCTTCCATGGGGGAGTGTGTTGCTGTGGCCCGCTGTCCGGAATTGTTATATATATACCCAAGTAGGTCATCGGCGGGGGGTTCGCTTTTTTTTTTCTACTTCTCTGTTTTTCCTACCACGCTTGCGTTTTTCCACAGCTTCCGTATATTTTCTTCTCGTGCCCCGCTTCAGTTGTCCCCCAATTGACTAGCCGCCATTGTCAGAGAGCCCTCATATATACCCACATCCCACTTGTTGTTGCTGACCCCACGACAAAAAATATACCCGCCCCCCTCTCGAGACCCGCAAGGTAAAAAAAAAATTGTCGAAAATGTTGGCAATTGGTGACACCATCTTGAGAGCCATCAACTTTGTGTTCTTGGTCATTGCCCTCGGGTTGACCGGCTCGCTTGCAGCCACCACATACTTCCAGTCCAACCCCCAGGTGAACTTTGGTGTGTTTGCCGCTGTTTTCGGCCTCTTGACCTCCACTTTCTACGGCGTTTTGGCATTCTTCTTCGCTGCGTTCGCCTGGCCCGTTGTCTTGGCGATCTTTGACTTTTTGAACATCGTCTTCACATTTGCCGCAGCCACCGCCATCGCCGCAGGCATCCGTGTCCACTCCTGCGCCAACGAGAGCTACCTCCTTGGCAACAACATCGCCCAGGGAAGCACAGGCAGGTGCAGAAAGGCGCAGGCCTCTTCCGCCTTCCTCTACTTCTCGTTCTTTGTCTTTTTGGCGTCGGGCGTGTTCTCCATATTGTCTGTGTTCAAGGGCGGATTCTTCGGCAGCCCCCGCCAGACTTCGAAGGTCTAAGCGCCCCCGTGCCTCAGACCTATTCTCTCGCTGATAATATGGGGATCCCTTTATTGCTCTGTTATGCAAGTAGATGAGTGCACGAGGCTGGGGGCACAGGCTGCCGGTGCGTTTGGTGGCGCCGCTTTGTGGCGCTTTTTTTGCGCGGCTGGTGCTTGAGCTCTTCTTCCCTCCTACCCGCGCTTCTGCTTGGATATGACAAATGACGGAATCGTTTCTCACATTAATATTTTTGTTAAATACTGTAAAATCTATATTTTGTGTCCGTCGCCGCAGAACGTCACTGGCTCCAGTTATCGCTGGTTCTGGCGCCTCTTCTTCTCGCGCTCGTACTGGTTCTTCTCTGCTCCCTCAACCGTGGAAATCGAGTTGACGATGTTGGCCATCTTGCGGTGGTACTCCGAGTACATCTCCTTCTTCTCCTCGATCTGCTGGCGTGCAACAAACCTGGTCTGTTTCCGGATGTCCTTCAAAGCCAGCTTGTTCTCCTTCTTGATCTGCGCCTTCATCTTGTTCAACTCCTGCCTCTCCCTGTTCGCGTCGTAAGACTTCTTGTCGGGGTTGAAGTTCTCCTCGAACTTTGGTGCCAACGTCTTGATGGCCAAGCGTCTGTGCTCTTGCAATGTCAATGGCTTTCTGCTCTGGGCTATGTTCTGCGCGAGCTTGGCGTACCGTGTAAGCATGCTGCCCAACTGCGGCAACTGTAGGCTGAAGTACCTTGCAACCGCCTTGAGCACCACCAAGAGTGACAGGAAAATCTCTACTGCTGCCGACTTCTCTCTCCAGGTCTGCACACACCTGTCCGTGACGGCGAGGGCCTTGCCTAGCAACTTGAATCTGAATGCGTTCTCGTCCGCGGCCTCCGCGAACAACAAGTCCACCTCCAACGGCTCGTCGGCGAGCGCCGCCTCAGGCTTGTACAGCTTGTGGAGGTTGAGGGACGTGTGTTTCGGCGTGCCGCTCGATGTACCGGTGATTTTGGTGGGCTCGGGAACGAGCGAGAGGATGCAACGCTCCAAAAACGCAAACACTTCTGGGTCGTACCGCCTGGCCACTCTCTGGAAGCTCAACAAGACGTCGCACACCATCAAGCCCTGGCCCAACTGCCGCAGCGAAAGCGTGGCGTGCGAGGAGATGCACACGGCGAGAAACTGGTTCATGAGAATGAGCGCCGGCGTCACCACCAAGTGGTAGTGGTCGGACGTGGAGAAGCAGAAGCCGAGCGCCACGAAAAACACAAGGTCCCGCTTTTCGAGCTCGAGTGCCGCAACCCGAGCTTCGACCTCGTCGAACTTCCCGCGGATCACCTCCACAAGCGCCTCGTTGTACTGCTCGGCCATCTTCCGCGTGAGCCCGGCAAGCGCGTTGACCAACGAAGCGTCGGCGGCCGGCTGCCCGCCCATGGCCAAGATGTGCTCGAATACTATGCCGACGAGCGTGTCGATCTTCTGCTTGTTACCCTGCGCGAGCCGAGGGTGATATAGCTCCACCAACTTCTGGACGTGGGCCACCGTCTCGGCGGCGGCCATGCCCGATGTCTGCTCTGCGAACTCCGCGTACGTAGCAGGCATCGCAAGCACCGGTGCCTTCCTGGCGCTGGCCCGTTTCTCTCGCCAGTCGCTGCCTTCGTCTGCGCTGGGCGACTCCTCGTCCTGCAGCGCCAGGCCCGCTTCTGTCGGCTCGGCCTCGTCGCCGCTTCCGGCCCAGAACTCGTCGCCGAGGTCGTCTGCTTCCTGGTTGCCGTCCTCCTGCAAACCTGTCATGCGCTTGGCGCGGTCGTCCTCCAACTTCTTCATGCGGTCCGCGTGTTCGCGTGCGAGCTCTTCGTCTGTCTTGGTGCGGTCCGCCGGCACGGCGCGTCGTTCGTAGGTGAGCTCGCGTACTTTGGCGTCGTATTCCAAGTCTTGCTGGGACTTTGGCTGCGCCAGAGTGCGCTCGCGCGGGCGCAGCGTGCTGATCTCGCCCATCACGTCTGCGAACTCGTCGTCCAAGTCCATGATGTCCTCCTGGGTCTTCTCGAACGCCATTTGCCGCTGCCGCTTGTGGAACTTCGACTTGGCGATGATCTCCGCCATCACCTCTTTCTTGGACTTTTTCCTCACGGGGCCCGCGTCCGCGTCCTCGTCCACGTATTTGCGAGCTGCGCCCAACTCTTCACCAGCGTCGCTTTCGGGACCGCTGGCGCCGTCGTCTGGGCCATTTCCGTCGCCGAATGCAAGCTGCTTGCCCGAATGCGTGAGCACGAGGCCGTCGTCCGCGTCGTCGGCATCGTCGTCGTCGCTGCCGAGCGAAAACACCTGCTTTCTCGAGCCCGCCTGTCGCTCTCGCGTGAAACGCTGCAACATCTTCTCTTCCTGGGTCAAGCTACGGTCACTTTCGCCGAACCGCTTGTCGACGATGCCGCCGGCTCTGTTCTTGCGGCTCTTCTCTGCATCGTAGTCCAATCGCATGGCCTTTTCCACCGAAGAATGCGTCTTTGCCGAGTCGTTATGCTGCTTTGAGCCGGCCTTGACAAACTTGCCGCCAGAAACAACCGTGAAGTCGTGTTTCGTGCGGTTGAACCTCTTGTCGAACTGGTTGAACTCGTCCCGGATCGTGGACATCTGTCGTCTGCGCTCTTCTTGGTCTCGTCTTGTTTCCGAGGGCGCCGCCTTCTTGTTTTTTTTCTTCACATTGGTCTGTCCCACCAAGCCCTTGGCTCTGAGCGCCTCCTTGAGCTGCTTGAGCTGCGATCCGGCCATTGTGTGGTATCGGTGCTGTGCTTTATGTGCAAAGTACTGGAGCTGTGTGCTAGAGCTGCGATGCCCTGCTCGGAAAAAATGCGCACTAGACAGATACTACTTCGCACAGAGAAAATGGATAGTAAGAAATCGAGACCAGAGCTACACGCTCCTGGTATCGGATCCGCTTAAGAAGACTTGCGTTTATTTTTGCCAAAAAGGAACCATACTAGGTAACGGTGTCCTGACCTCGCACCGTCCTCTCACTAACGGCGACTGCCAAATAAGGGCGCATGGAGTACCATGATAATCCTCTTGGACTGTACGTTCTTATCTAAATGCACGACTTCTCCAAGCACGACTTCTCCAAGCACGACTTCTCCAAGCACGACTTCCATCCGTTCCCCGAAGTTCTGTACGTAGTCTCTGCTCTTCTAGTTGTAGCCTCTCTCACCTTGTATATCATTCTTTTGTCTGAGCCATACTGCCCCAAGTCGCTTGACAAACTTCCCATCCCTATAGCCCAAGACAAACCAATCTTGGCGACCTGAGTTACTGATCCTCACCTGCGGTTCAGGACACACCCAAGTTCCAGCGTTTGACGCAATGCAGGAGGATTTTATCTTGTCGCGCTAGTTTCTTTTGAGGGAAGCAATTTCAAAGTGGAAGTAGGAACGCCTGCCCAGATATCTGGCAGGTCCGCACGCAACACTTCATCATTACTGACACCTGTGGAGCCGGTAGCCGCGTCTACCTCTGCGTCTGCCTCCGCGTGTACCTCCTCCGCGTGTACCTCCTCCGCGTGTACCTCCTCCGCGTGTACCTCCTCCGCGTGTACGTCCGCGTCAAGCTCTTCTGTATTTCGAAGCGACATGCTACTCTCCATTAAGGGTGGTGGTATAGCCCACGCTCCTGTTAAGATGGTAGAAATAATTGAAACTTGAAGGACGGACACTGCTTTCATGTCTGATCGTTGAGGAAACAAAAAGTTAGGGCCAAAGCCTTCCTTTTTATGCCTCCTCAGGAAGATTACCTTCGAGATTATCATCGTCGCTCACATGACGATCGCGCTAGACGAGCAGTGGATGAATGACGCTCTAAGCACTATTTCGTGCCCCAGAGCATGGATTTGCATTCCATTGCTGCTTGCTTGCACAACTTTGGATTCTGGCTGTAGCTGAACATCAAATGATTTGCCATCGAGATTTTAGCCAGTTGAATTGGCAAGCACTGCGATGCCAATCAGCTGAACTTGAACGCATCACAGTTCTGATAAGACGATGTGTAATTTAATCCCACTTAAGATGCAATGTCGGCACTCCTGTCAGAAAGAAAAGAGCGATATAATTAGTCCACCAGGACCTGCTGAACTCACTTTAAATGGGGTATTTTGGCTGCAAATGGAATATTTTGGCTGCACAAAGATTTTCTCGCGGTGCCCATCTCTGCATGCGATCACCACCGCCGCTTGACGACAATACGATTTCCATGCTTTTCCAAAAGATTAATTCGTTGACCAAAACAACAGAGGCCCTATTTTACAATGAGTTTCCATGTGGATCCATACGGTGAAGAGAATCGTACATCATACTCCTTATTTGACGCTTGCAGCTATTCCACGAGCCTCCTTTCTACCTCAGAAGAACGCTATCTACCTGGCTCTTGCTTCGAGAATTGATTTATCATTCCAAGAACACCTTTGCGTCCACCCTTCTCTTTGCTCCTTGTACTCTCATTAAGAGTATCGCCAAAAGTATACGACAGGTCTCGGAAGCTGCCATCGCCGTGGCCGTCCTGATAGCCACCCCAATTATTTCTGCCGACAACAATCGAATCCGAAGGACCTTCCACTCGCGAAGCAGTAAAGCCGTTTTTAGCCTTAGTCGTCTTTGTTTTGCTTTTTGCGCTTTTGTTGCCATAACTCTCAAGGAAATACATGTATGATTTAATCATCTTATCATCCTGATAATAATCGTTCAAGTCTTGGTCAGAACTGTCGTCGCTCGAATTTTCACTGTCCGACGTCTTCGACTTGGGAGTTGTACGACGCTCCTTCTTCGGCATGCTTTTCCTTGACTTGCCATTGCGTCTTCTATTAAGCTCGTACATCATATTCTTGTCCTTCTCCTCAAAGTTGAACATGGCAAAGTAGCACACATACCCTAGACCATCGACATGAATCGTGTACTCTCTGAAGAAATCGATGATGGCACTGGAGTTATTGGACACTTTGAACCAAAGAACAAATGGTGTGA
The DNA here is from genome assembly GCA_030444895.1 of Metschnikowia sp. yHMJ9. NCBI lineage: Eukaryota > Fungi > Ascomycota > Pichiomycetes > Serinales > Metschnikowiaceae > Metschnikowia > Metschnikowia sp. yHMJ9. The sequence continues at coordinate 102,319 of JAJMQU010000017.1, read as the reverse complement.
GAATCAAACTCAAAATCTCATTGATTATGATGACAATTTTCAAATTGTATAGCTCGCAAAATTTGTTTTTCACCTCAACCGTGTGAAGTTTTCCGTTCCAAGAACTGGGGAGGTAATGCGTGAACTGCGAAACATACCTAAGGCTCGCTTCTGGGTCGTAGAAGAACGATACCCCTTGCGTGTTCAAGTTTTCTGCCGTGTTTGTTATAGTTGAGGTGTTCACCTGGTTGGAGGTGACGGCCCACAACGTACCAAAGATACTGATGTAGAATAGCGTACTTCTGTTCTCTGTAAGCTCAAATGACCAGAAATTGTGCTCTTCGTCCTCAAAGAGTAGTCCGAAGATCACGAGAACAGCTAAAATTGCACCAGAAACGAAATTCACGAGAGTCATTATGTTTATGACAAAAACGCTGCCAGGAAACTGGTTTATATACGTGTTCGCTGGTCCGATCGAAAGGTGCAACCTTTTGATAAACAAATGGGATAGTTCATTAAATTCCCGAAGCTTCCACTCAGCCCATGGAGTGTATTGCCGTAACCCTAAGAGCGAAGATGGATTAGATTTGTACTCATTGAAGTAGCGGAAGAAGTACAACAACACAAAGTATACGACGATGAAAGGGCAAAGAATCAAATTGATTATCGCCGCCATCTTGAAGCGAGAGCTTAGCTCCTGGGCCATGGAGTTCCGGGACGCTTCCTTCAAGATGTTTTGATTGATTTGGCCATCTTCTTTGAAGACGAAATTGTTGATGCAGAGCTTGATGTTCCATTCTAGAGTTCTGGTCAATACAGACTTGCCTGAGAACACCTTGCGGAGAAATGGTGGGGACGAGATTGTGAGATCAAGAATATCTTTGTTGATCAACGCAATCATGTAGTTCTCTTTTCTCATGATCCTGTTTGCAATATCGTGTGCGTTGAGGCGGACCTTTGAGTTCAAGTCGCTAGTGAAGTTTGGAGGCAATTTCTGGTTCGTGGCGGTCAATGAGTTCTGGTCTTTGAGCTGTATCAAGCGCTCGACGATTGTTGACCACGGAATTGTCATCAACTCCAAGTCATCAGAGATTCCGAGGAGCTGCTTGTAGAAGTTCTGGAGCTGCGTCAACTTGTACTTGTAATCGTAGTACAACTGCAAGAGCCGAAGAGCTATGTAGCCCATGAAGCCGAGAAGCAAAAGCTTGACAAAGAACGGAACTCGGTGCAAAAGAAAGTTCGGAACGATCAATTGACCAAGGGTCAAGCTGACGTCAGAGTTTGAAGACCAATCGTTGAAGAAGAAGTCGTAGTCGATGCCCCACCTCAAGAAGGTGGAAAACGCCAACACAAATATCAAGATGCAGATGTCCACGATGCGGGCAAGAACAATGCTGGTGAAGCCCTTGCCGCGGTAGTAGTAGTATATGTCTATGAGGAACTCGTCCATGTTGACAATGTTCGCCCAGAGATACAACGCCCGCTCTTTGGGCGGGATGACGATTCTGTTTGAAGCCAAACTCGAGCGCGGTCGATACTGCGACCCTGATGTCTGCCCCTGGAACGCAGGCTGGCTGGAGTTTTGCTTCTTGAAAGAGGTGGGAACATCGTAGAGCGGCAAGCCGAGGTCTTCGCGCGCACTCTTTGGCTCGACGTCGTGCGGTAGCTGGAACATGAGGGACCGCTTTGGATGTTTTATTACGTCGTCCTCTAGGCCGTTGCGTAAGGTTTCGGCCGGGGCGATTTCACCGTTGATGGCGTTTGGTTTCCGAGAGGGCGCAGGACCCGAGAGCGAGAATCCGTTTGGGCCGCGCCGGCCGTTCCGAGGATTCCAGCTCACTGCAGAAGCCGTGGAGTCGGCGGACGGGGAGCCTGCGCCCTGTAACAACGGCGAGGGCGGTAGCTGGGAATCTGAGGACGAAAGCTCCAGGTCGGATTCCGAATCTAGTAGATTTTTGTCGTGGAACTTTGTGAGAGGCGGCTGACCAGTTGCAGGCGCGCCAGAGCCGCCAAGTTGCACCGTGGAGGCAAGACTGTGGGATTCAGCACCGTTGGCGTTGGGGCCAGTAGAGAGCTGCGATTCCTGGTCATAGTAGTGGTAATTCTCCGGAAGGCGGTTGTAAATGGAGTGGAGGCCAAACACGCGGGAAAGAAACGTGTCGCTGTTTAGCGATGTCTCGTCCTGGTCGCCGTTTCGGTGGTCGGACGACATCTGGCGTGAAGTGTGGAGATGGTGATGGAGTTGCTGGCGTGTGTTTTAGCGCGCGCAGGCGATAAGGATAAGTCGCGCCAGTGCAGCTGCGAGTGACATGCGAGCACGCAGTAGTAGGCGAACAGTGGGGGCGAGAGCGCGAGCCACAAAAACATAAAATGGCTGCGAGCATATACAGAGCAAACCTCGGTACGTTATGCCTGCGCGGTGAGCGGGTGTCCCGTTCATGCTTGTTTTATGTTTGTTTTATGTTTGTTTTGTGTTTGTTTTGTGTTTATCTCAGGTTTATTTCAAGCTTGCGTCATGTTTGTTTTAGGCATGTCTGGCGTTTTTCTGGCATGTCGTCGTGCTTAGCCTTGCTGCTGCCGTACTACCAGTCCGCGCGCGCAAATGTCAAGATCTGCCCGAGCAGCTTAGGACATCTGGCACTATAAGGTATGCGCCGGTGGTTTGTGAGTTCTGACGCATATTTAATGGTGGAATCGTTTGGACAAGACGGCGCGGGACACGTTTTGCGTATTTCTTGTCCGTGTGAATTGTCTCCTCTGCTGAAATCCACACACACACACAATGACTTATGCAGTACCGTTGCAGCTTTTTGCTTGCACTTCTGCTCTAATACTGAAGCATAGCGGAAAGAGGAGTATCACCGCCTACGTTCGGTTGTGGATGTCTCAACTTTTGTTTACTGCAAACCGGAGGTTTTTTCGAGCCAAGCCTGATTATTGCCACTCCTTTGAAGCATTCGTGTAGTTTCCAACATTTGTTGCGAAATCTCGAGTTTCAGTCTTTTCCGCAAACTTTCGGAATATGCGTGCTTGTGACTGTCTGTTTTCATATCTTTTTTGCACCTACTTACTCAGTATATTGCCCTGTTGTCTGCGTTGTTACCACCAGAATCATATCTCCTCTCGAACACCTCGAACCTTTCGATCAAAACTCCACTAGTGGACTGTAGTTTCACCTCGCTATATATGCCAATCACGTGACATCATCACCAAGCGCTCCCCCCGGTTCCGTTCTACGAGTTTATCCGCCGACAACTTGTAGCGACCAGGGCTCCAAACAGCGAACAACCGATCCCCATTAGCTCGGAGATGAACTAGCGTAACAAGCAAGTAAATCCCTGTGATTGCCGCCCCTTCGTCTTTGAAGTGCCGAATGCAAATCAGATTGGGGCGAATGGCTTGAGTCTCTCTTTCGTCTCGAAAGTCAACGCGATAAAACAGATCTTTGCAAAAAGACGTGAAGACTGGCGAAGATTGGCACCATTTAAACAGAATGAGAGCTTGTGCCCACTCGCAAAAGGAACATTGCAGGCAAAACCTACTCTCGTTGGAAATAGAGAAAACGTCGAACCTAGTCTCGTTGAAAATAACGAAAACGTTCAACCTGCTCTCGTTGGAAATAAAGAAGGTGATCCAAACGAGTCGGCGGGTGATGTTGACGGTTCATTTAAGTTTGCCACCTCTGCTTCAAAGGTCAGAACCCTAAGACAGAACCCAGTCCCTTATGCGAATTGGGCTATGCCAAAGTCATGCCTGTCAGTAAGTGAGCTAATTGACGATTGGTACAAATCGTCAGGGGACACACCGAGCGTAGTAGAAAGAGACGCCCTTGCGGGTGCGAGTTGGAGAAGAAGCTTTTGGTCACGGTACCTGAGGCGAAAAACCATCATAGCTTTCATCGAGACCCCATTGATGTATAACCCTGCATATCAAGACACCACCTTGTCGGACTTCGGACGTCTTCTCGAGGAGTATCGGAGATACAAAAGGCTCTCAATGTGGGACCTCGCTAAAACATGCAATATGGTTAAGGCCAGAGAGAGTCTTTCTGTAGATTTGGTAAAATTTCACACAGCTCAGTAAGGCAATAGTCCGAGTTAGGGGCCAAAGCGCAAAAAGAATTCGAGAGAGAGAAAGAAGTAGTACAATAGTAGTCCGATGGAAAAATGCAGAAGCCCAATACCTTGGGAGAAAGTACGGGGGCCCATCGGACCCCTAAATCTAACAATACTATATTCTCTCCAACGCTAGGCTAAGGTTGCTCTTTTCTTGTCTTGAGCAGTGTTCTTGTGCTACTTGTGGAGCATAAGCGTCTTTTTGCAGCCATGTGCGCGGTAGTTTGCCAAGAAGGGCATCACGGAACGAGCCGGGTCCCCGGATATACAGGACGAATATCAGTGGAGAGAAGGGGAAGTAATGAGCACAAAAAAAAACGTCATCCAGCAAGTGCACTGCATATACATCGTTCTTGGTGAGAACACTTATCGTCAGTCGCGTTCTGGTGGGCCCACAAGTGTTGCAGGCGGGGGGCCGAGCCTGCGCGCAAAAATGCGAAGCGGAAAGCAGGGCCGGTGCCGGCCCGAGAAAACAGTGGGAAATAACGCAAAAACTGGCCGATCTGGCAAACACATACGTACCTCCCCTTTGAAGAAAAAATATGTCACCCCTGAAAAAAGTCAGTCTTGGAGAGAAACTCTACTTGGTGAAATCCGCGGGAAATGGCCGCTCATCTCCGGGAACTCGTGTTTGCTGAGCCCTTGCCCGCTAGCAACGCAATGGTGTCCATTCCCGATGCGCGCCTGTTCGACGCAGAGAAACTAAAAGTGAGAAAAAAAAGAAGCAGGAGCAATTAAAAATAGAGAATGCACTATGATTGGAGCAGCTCGCTTGTGAAGATTAAGCTTCGCCAGACAACCGGACTGTGTCATTCGAGCCCTGGTGTCATTTAGCTCAAACTTTGTTTTGCACCGCCAAAGTGGGGACAGCGTGGCAACATATGAGCCTGGCGTGCCCCAAATACGGGCTTATCTGGGGGGGCTGTGGCAGATTGTCGTGTACTTATACAAACTCTGACCTGCAAGGCTTGCGACGCCTTGCAGGCCGCTGACCGAACAGGAGGCCTCTATTTTTGTTTGCCGATTTTTTTCCTCGAGTCGCGCGGGCCGCGTTGTGATTTTGCGACTCACCGTGCGTGAATCGGATAAACGTTCTGTCTGCAGGCGATGACACCTTGCAACTACGCGCCATGCATAGCCACAGCCATGTGTTTTGTGCGGAGGGGGGGGGGGCTGAAAAAGCTCTGCCCGTGTTTTGAAAAACACCTCCCAGCCAGCAGAGATACAAAGCTGTCTCTGTTACGATGCAACCGCACAGGTAAGCTCAAACATTAACGTGGGTGGGTGTCGAGCATCGGAGGTATCGCATGGCCCCCTCTGCGAGAAAATAAGCATAGGGAACGGTAGTGCACACAACAATCCTCGGCGTTTGAATCTGGTTTGCACCTTTTCTTTTTTTTTTGCATCTCGGTATCGGTCTCCTGCACTGTGCGCATGAGCTGTGAACCTGGGAGCTCGATCCGCTGCTCGACCATTTTCTTTTCTTTCTCTCCCACTCTCAGTTCTGTCTGGCTGTCTGTTTATTCCAGAACTTGGTTATTTGGTGTCGACTTCCCTTCCCTACCTTCTTTGCTTTTTTTTTTTTTATTTTTATTGCTCCCCCCGGCGCCTCCAGTCATTTCCCGATCCCGAATTTCCTCCGGCGACTACCACTTTTCCCACATCACACCGCACTTCAGCACTCCCACCCCCTTGTTTCAGACATCGCATAAACAATCATGGCACAGAGAGACTTGACGTATAACAGCGTCCAGCAGGCCGACGCCGACAAACTGGTGCAAAATCCTTTCGAATCCGCGTTGGACGGCTCCCGGTCCAACTCCAACTCCTCACTAAACTCAGCAGAAATCACGAGAAACGCCGACACAGACCAGTATGGCCAAATAAACACGCAATACTCCGAGTACTACTCGCGCAATGGCACAGAATCCAATTTGTTGCTGCGTGGATCCTCGCTGGAAGACGCCGACAGGCTAATTAACGGCACGTCGCCGAATCCGAACCAGAGCGACGAAATGCACGCCCCCTCCGAGTTCGATAGGTATCCCTCGTTGGCCAGCTCGCGTGTAGTCTCGTCTGCGTCGTTGGCCACGCATTTCCAGAACTACAACCAGCCAAATTCTCCGAGCAACGACGGCTCCTCGGAGAAATCGTCCGATCCCTTCGTTTCCAACGTCGACTTTTCGCCTTTTGGCGGGTATCCCGCGTCGTCGTTTCTCTTGCACATCGACGAGAAAGAGGCTGACGACTACTTGCATAACCCTGACCCAGTGGCAGACGCTGAATATGACAAAAACCGATTTATACATGACATCAAGGCCATGGACCGCAGGTCGTTCGCGGGTCTTTTGGGCTTCGTTGGGTTCTTCATTTTTGCGATCGGCATTTTCGTCATCTTGCCTGTCTTGACATATTCTGGCGTCACCCTGCATTACACCCCGGAGTCTTACGAGGTGTTGACCAAGTACCTGTACCCGCTTTCTGCCGCGATCAGAACATCTTTGATAGACTCAGACACTCCTACATCCGCCCGGACGAAAACATCGTTGTACGGCGAGGAGTGGGTGTTGACGTTCTCTGACGAGTTCAACGCCGAGGGAAGGACGTTTTATGACGGAGACGACCAGTTTTTCCAAGCCATGGACCTCCACTACGCTGCAACCCTGGACTTGGAGTGGTACGACCCTGACGCGGTTACCACTACAAACGGCACGTTGGTGCTCAGAATGGACGCTATCAAGAACCACAACTTGTATTATCGTTCAGGAATGGTGCACTCCTGGAACAAGCTTTGTTTCACCCAGGGCATGATCGAGATTTCAGCTTTGCTTCCTAACTATGGTAACGTTACGGGTTTGTGGCCCGGCTTGTGGACCATGGGTAACTTGGGAAGACCAGGATACATGGCTACCACTGACGGAGTGTGGCCTTACACCTATGACAGTTGCGACGCTGGCATCACGGCCAACCAGTCTTCTCCAGATGGTATTTCTTACTTGCCAGGACAACGGCTTAACGTTTGTACATGCCCTGGAGAGGATCATCCCAACACAGGAACTGGACGTGGTGCACCAGAAATCGATATTATTGAGGGTGAAGTTGACACCACTGTCAAGGTGGGTGTCGCCTCGCAGTCATACCAAGTTGCCCCCATGGACATTTGGTACATGCCTGACTATAACTTCGTTGAAATCCACAATAGCGATTTCACCACCATGAACACTTACGCAGGAGGTCCTTTCCAACAGGCTGTCTCTGGTACGACCACGTTGAATACGACATGGTACATGTTGGGCGACGGAGAGCACAATTATCAAACCTATGGATTTGAGTATTTGAACGACGATGATGACGGCCATTTGACGTGGTACATTGGCCAGGACCCAACCGTTACAGTTCATGCGTATGCCTTAGGACCAAACGGCAATGTCGGTTTCCGCAGAATTTCCAAAGAGCCAATGTCTATCATCATGAACTTAGGTATCTCGAACAACTGGGCATACATTGATTGGCCATCGATAAACTTCCCTAACTTCATGCACATCAACTACGTTCGAATTTACCAACCAGAGGATGATATCAACATGACTTGCGACCCAGACGACTACCCAACGTATGACTATATCAACGATCACTTGCCTGCCTATGAGAATAATAACTTCACCACTTGGAAAGAAGCTGGCTATACATTCCCGAAAAATAAATTGGTCAACGGCTGTTGATTGCGCCGAGAAAATTTATCATATACTAAACCGCGAATAATTGGTTGCGACCACGAAGACAAGCATTAATTTCATGGCTTAGTGCCCCGTTTCCAATACCTCCATTTGTCCAAACGCTTTTCAGCATTGAAAATTGCGGTGATTGTCAAACATCTAGCTTGCACACTCAGTGTATTTTTCAGATTTTGTGCATCAAAAGTAAAAATAGGACTCTACATTTCCTGCATACATATAGTTTGGGCGTGGGAGGAGTGTGTGTTTCTCGTGATGCTACTATATGCACGTGTTTCGTTCAAGCGTTTTGTCTGACCAAGCTATGATGTGGTGTTACTCTCGCTATTCACTTTAGGAGTTGCATGGCCTATGGGGGTCGCATATGTGTTATCTGACCCTTGTGTCTAGTCTTAAGCTGGAGTTCGTGTTGCTCTTATATTCGCGGTTTATACAAAATGGAGTGCATGCACTCACGTTCCGGGGTCTAGTGTTATGAGGGTCATCTGCATAAAAACATCTCGTGAGTGGCTGTACCGAAGCCAAGTTTTCACAAACACAGTTCGTCAAACGTTGTGAAAAGAACTACGTTGCGTACACAGTGACTTATTCAGCCGAGAAAGTGTGCCCTCTGAAGTGTGACGTTCCAAAGCAGATCACAGTCAAATCCCCTTTTGCTCCGCGCTACTGGAGTTACCCTTAACGGAATCTGACGAGAAAGAGCAACTCAGACAAAGTAACTGAATATTTAGGTTGTCTTTCAGTCTAGGGCTCACGACATACAGTTTTCAGGAGCGAAATCTTATTATTGTTATTTCCTGCTTCCATCGTTATCTAAAAGCACCTCTACGCACATAAGCAACCAACACTCATTTACATCAAATTTTAACAAATTTATCATCCACGACCCAACGCCTCCAAAGTAAAAGGCAGCGTCGAAATGGCCCGTCGCAACTTGACACAGAACACGCCTGAGGACGCGACAGGTAACTTCCGCCACAATCCGTTTGATTCAGATAATGATGATTATAGCTTCGACCACAATGCTGACGACAACTTGATGCAAAATAATTACCACAACGCGCCATACCACAATGCGTATTCGCCCACACCGCCACACGAAGGCCAAGTAGCAGGTACCCCACTTGAACGCTCTATGGGCCCAGCCAGGCCCGAGATGTCCGGGTCTCCTAGTGGTTTGGTTGCCCCGACTCTGTATAACAGATATCCGCCTTTGGAGCAGTCGAGAGACACCTCGTCCAGTACCTTGTCCTCTCACTTTGGCAACTCAGAGTACCAGCGTGTTCCTCAGAGTGGTTCTTTGTCGTCAAGCTCGCAAAACCTCTCCGATCCCTTTGCTCAAAAGGTAGAAATTTCACCTTTCGGTGGCTACCCGGCATCTCAATTCCCACTCCACATAGACGAGAAGGAAGAGGATGATTTTTTACACAACCCAGATCCTATCGCTGATGCGGAGTATGACAAAAATCGTTTCTTGTACGATTTGAAAAATATGGACCGTCGTTCTATGTGGGGCATGGTTGGGTTTGCTTTGTTCTTCTTTGCGGCTGCTGCAATCTTTGTGGTTCTTCCAGTTGTAACATATTCGGGGGCTGAAAGTCACTACACCCCTCCATCGTATGAGATTTTGTCACGTTATTCATACCCTATGTCTTCGTCTATCCGAACAAGTCTCATAGATCCAGATACGCCTCAATCAGAACTTACCAAGAAGAACAGGAATGGCGAGGAATGGGTTTTGACCTTCTCAGACGAGTTCAATGCCGAAGGAAGAACTTTTTATGATGGGGACGACCAGTTTTTCCAAGCCATGGACCTCAATTACGCAGCAACGAAAGATTTGGAGTGGTACGATCCAGACGCCGTGATCACCGCTAACGGAACGTTGATATTGCGCATGGACGCCTACAAGAACCACGACCTTTTTTATCGCTCAGGAATGGTCCAATCTTGGAACAAGCTTTGTTTCACTCAGGGAATGATCGTTGCATCTGCGCAAATGCCAGGCTATGGACATGTATCTGGCTTGTGGCCCGGTATGTGGACAATGGGCAACTTAGGAAGACCAGGATTTTTGTCTACAACTGAAGGAATGTGGCCCTACACTTATGACAGTTGCGACGCTGGCATCACGGCCAACCAATCCTCTCCAGATGGTATTTCCTACTTGCCAGGTCAACGGCTTAACATTTGTACATGCCCTGGAGAAGACCACCCCAACCCTGGGACGGCCCGAGGGGCACCAGAAATCGATATTGTGGAAGTTGCATCTGATACCACTCTTAAGCTCGGAGTCGTATCCCAGTCATACCAGATCGCGCCAATGGACATCTGGTATATGCCTGATTACAACTTCGTTGAGATCTACAATAGTGATATCACCACTATGAACACTTACGCCGGTGGCCCTTTCCAACAGGCAGTGTCGGCTGTCACGACGTTGAATACCACGTGGTACGAGAAGGGACCAGGGGCTGGGAATTTCCAGGAGTACGGCTTTGAGTACTTGAACGATAATGACGAGGGCTACATTACGTGGTACGTTGGTCAGGACCCTGTGATCACTGTACACGCATATGCCATGGGGCCCAATGGTAACGTGGGGTTCAGACGTATTTCGAAAGAGCCGATGTCGATCATTTTGAATTTGGGTATTTCCAACAGTTGGGCATACATCGACTGGCCGTCGCTAAAGTTCCCCTTGGAGATGAAAATCGACTACGTTCGCGTTTACCAACCAGAGGACGAAATCAACATGGGTTGCGACCCCGACGGCTATCCAACCACAGACTACATCAATGCACATCAACCAGCATATTACAATGTCAACCACACATCGTGGGAGTCTGCAGGATACACATTTCCAAAGAATAAGATTGCCAACGGGTGTTGAAAAAGATTGAGCGCGTACGGAGAACTAGCTCGTGCGACGGCGCAACGAGAAAGAGAACTAGGTGGGATAAGGCGGGACAGCCATTTGTTACAAATACTGTATTGTATACACAAGAGAGAATTTTTTTTCATCTGCTCGGCTCTGAAACGCGTAGGAAATCGATCGTCGTCGCGTGGGTCAGTACGCAGAAAACAACACCGAGCTGTTGACACCGCCAAAACCAAAGGAGTTACACAAGGCATGAGAAATGTTTTTCCTGATGCTCTGGTTGGGCACGTAGTTGAACTGCGAGAACATTTCGGGAGAGTCATCTTTGTGGCCGCCGGGTGTAGCCAAGTTCAACGTCGCAGGGATAACGCCCTCTTTCAACGATAGTAACGTGAAAGCGGCCTCCACGGCTCCCGCGGCGCCAAGCAAGTGGCCGATGGAGGATTTGGTGGAAGAAACAGCCAAGTCGTCGTGGCCGTGGAACAAACGCGAGATGGCGTTGTTCTCGGCGCGGTCGCCAATCACAGTCGACGTCGCATGAGCGTTCACGTAGCCAATATCTCGCGGAGCAACCTTCGAGCGGGCAACAGCCATGGTCATTGCACGGTATGCGCCATCGCCGGACTCCTGCGGTGCCGTGATGTGGTAGGCGTCGCCGCTCAAGCCGTAGCCCGTCACCTCGCCGTAGATATTGGCCGCACCACGGGCTTTGGCGTGGTCAAGGCTCTCGAGCACCAAGATCCCGCAGCCCTCGCCGAGCACAAAGCCGCTCCGCTGGCCGTCGAAAGGTCGGGACGCAGCCTCGGGGTTGTCTTCGTGGTCTGTCACCACAGAACGTGCACGCGCAAAGCCAGCCAATGCCAACGGGTGCAACGACGCCTCTGTGCCGCCGCAAACCATGACGTCCGCGTAGCCGTTTGCAATGAAGTTGTAGGCGTCGCCCACGGCATTGAGTCCCGTGGCACACGCGGTCGATACCGAGTGGAGCGGGCCCGTGAGCCCGTACTTGATGGAGATGTTTCCCGCAGCCATGTTGTTGAGCAACTTGGGGACAAAGAGAGGCTGCACTTTTTTGTACCCGCCGGCGGCGAAGGCCACGGCGTTATCGTTCAAATCTTGGAATGACCCGATCCCGGAGCCTACGGCCACGCCGACCCTGTCTCGGGCGCTCAGGGCCAGAATATCCAACGCAGCATCTTGGATCGCCTCGTGCGTCGCAGCCAATGCGTACTGAGAGAACAACGCGAGCCGCCTCGCCTCGCCGGCGTCAAGATGGTCGGTGGCGGTCCACGCGCCGTCCGCCAACGCGCCCTGCGGCACTTTTCCCACGACTTTTGACGGCACTTTGTCCCAACCGGCCGAGGTGTAGTCGGGGAAGCCTTTGGTGGAGACCAAGCCGGATTTGTTGGCGATGAGGGCGGCCCAGGACTTTCTGAGGCCCACGCCGAGCGGCGTGACCAACCCGATTCCTGTGACCACTACGCGAGTCATGGCTGATAATTCAGATCTTTCAGTTTCGTGCCATCGAAAGCACCACAGGTGTCTGCAAAACCAGGCCATGTAGCTCCAGGTGCTTTCTGCAGGACGATATGGGGAAGCAGTGCAAAGCGGTATGGGTCGTCGAAAAGACTGTGGCAGGACTTCTGCGGCCACGGCGGCCGCATTGAGACAAGAAAACAACACAATAGTAACGTAGACTAAAGTCAGGTGTCGGGATTACCGGATCGAGTATTGGTGGCTATGGCTGTTTGAGCCCGCTGCGCTCGGCTGCGACCTGGCCCTCTGCGACCTGGCCATCTGCGACGGCACTGCCAGCACAGACGGAACACCGTTTGCACCATACGGGTACAAAAATACGTAAACGGCATTGGAACATGGTCACGAAATGTTTCAGCGCCGTTTCAGCGCCGTTTCAGCCTGAAGTTGCCGAAATACGTAGGCATGGCAGGCGGGTGCCAGCTTTCGTGCCGCGCCCAACCCGCTCTTTTTTTCTCGCTCGAACCTTCCAGCTACTCCTCCACCGTTTCCAAGGCAATCAATGTATTCGGCAGCCCGCTCAGATACGCTATTCCTCGGAGGAGAGAAAATCTCCGGCGAGGACGTCAGGAACCAGAACGTCATGGCCGCGCTCGCCGTGGCCAACGTGGTCAAGTCCTCGTTGGGCCCCGTGGGCCTAGACAAAATGCTCGTGGACGACATTGGAGATGTCACCGTGACAAACGACGGCGCCACGATCCTCTCGTTGTTGGACGTGCAGCACCCGGCAGGCAAGATCCTCGTGGACTTGGCCCAGCAACAGGACAGAGAGGTGGGTGACGGTACCACGTCGGTGGTGATCATCGCCAGCGAGTTGTTGAAGCGCGCAAACGAATTGGTGAAAAACCAGATCCACCCCACCACCATCATCACGGGCTACCGGTTGGCCTTGAAGGAGGCGGTGCGGTACATTAACCAGGTAATTTCGCAGAGCGTGGACGAGTTGGGCAAGGAGACCATGGTCAACATTGCCAAGACGTCCATGCTGTCCAAGATCATCGGAGCAGACTCGGATTTTTTCGCCCGCATGGTCGTAGACGCCATGTTGGCGGTCAAAACCACCAACCCGAAGGGCGAGACGCGCTACCCGGTGAAGGCGGTGAACATCTTGAAGGCCAACGGAAAATCGCTGCTTGAGTCTGTTTTGGTGGGCGGGTACGCGCTCAACAGCACCGTGGCGTCGCAGGCTATGGTCAAATCGGTCAAGAACGCTCGTATCGCGTGCTTGGACATTAACTTACAGAAGGCCCGTATGGCCATGGGCGTGCAGATCAACATCGAGGACCCCGACCAGTTGGAGGAGATCCGGAAGCGCGAGTACGGCATCGTGATCGAGCGGATCCGCAAGATCATCAACGCGGGCGCCAACGTCATTTTGACCACAAAGGGCATCGACGACTTGTGCTTGAAGGAGTTTGTTGAGGTGGGTGCCATGGCCGTGCGGCGGTGCAAGAAGGAGGATTTGCGGCGCATTGCGCGGGCCACCGGCGCGACGTTGATCAGCACGTTGGCCAATTTGGAGGGCGAGGAGACGTTCGAGGCGTCGTCATTGGGCCACGCAGACGAGGTCGTGCAGACCAAGATCAGCGACGACGAGTGCATCTTGGTGAAGGGCACGAAACAACACTCGTCGTCGTCGATCATCTTGCGCGGGCCCAACGAGTACTCCTTGGACGAGATGGAGCGGTCGATCCATGACTCGTTGAGCGTGGTCAAGCGCACGTTGGAGAGCGGCGCCGTGGTGCCCGGCGGTGGCGCGGTGGAGACCGCACTCAACATATACTTGGAGCGGTTTGCTACGACGGTGGGGTCGCGCGAGCAGATGGCGATTGCGGAGTTTGCCAATGCGTTGCTCGTGATTCCCAAGACCCTAGCCAACAACGCGGCCAAGGACTCCTCGGAGTTGATTGCCAAGTTGAGGACGTACCACGCGGCGTCGCAGACCGCTGCTAAGGACGACGCGAAGCGGAAGAAGTACAGGAACTACGGCTTGGACCTAATCAACGGCAAGATCGTCAACGAAATGCACGCGGGGGTGTTGGAGCCCACCGTGTCGAAGATCAAGTCGTTGAAGTCGGCGTTGGAAGCATGCATCTCGATATTGAGGATCGACACTATGATCACCGTTGCGCCTGAGCCCGCGCGCGAAGACCCTCACCAGCACTAAACCTGTTCATAGATTTTTTAATATACAGTTACGAGAAAACCTGGTGCAGCTCGAGCCCCCTGGCGGCTGCCGTCTACCAGACGGGAAGTGCAGCGGCGCGTCGCGTCTGGGGAAGTATAGGAAGAAGTACAGCCACGCATTGTGTCCGGAGAAGTACAGTGACGCATTGTGTCCTGAGTAGGATAGCCACGCATTGTACAGCGACGCATTGTGTCCTGCAACTCGCACCCTACTAGCTACACACTACGCGCAACGAGCTTCAAAGCCAGGCGGCTACCGCCAATTAAATTAAGATGAGAACTGAAAGTAACTGTGGATCCGGGACAGTTTAGACGTAGCGTCTATATGCTGATTTGGGCACGGCAAGCGACGACGAGCTGGGCGCTTTCTCGTGCGTGTGGCACAGCCGCGCGTTTAGCGACGAGCTGGACTTCTCTCGTAGCGGCGTGCGCGGCGTCGTCTCGCCCATGTACAGCGACGCCGGCGACTTCCGCAACGAGAGCGACGAGTTCTCGGTGTATACCGACGCCTTCGACGACCCGCTCGACGCTAGAGAGCTGCTGGAAGTTGCGTAGAAGCTTGACACCCGGTAGTAGTCTGAGCGCGCCTTGCTTTCCGCCTGCTGCTTGCGGAGAAGGTCGCACTTGATGTCGGCGAGAAACGGCTGCAACACCACAAGCAACTCGGCCTTGGACACCGCGAGGTTCCACTTGAGCAACGCAATGAGCTCGCGCTCCGCGCTATTGACCTCGTGGTTGGACAAGAGCCCGTCCGTGTACTTCGTCCAGTGCTTGTTCAACGGGCTGGAGTCGTTGAGCGACTTCGCACTCAAAATTAGCGACGCCAAAAAAATCCGGTGCTGCGTGGTCTCCATGCCCACGGCGTTGCCGGGGAGCGTGTTGCGCAAGCGGTTGAGGTACACCAAGGATGTCATGAGCGTGGGCGTTTGCACATTGGAGTATTGGATCAAGCGGGAGATGAACTTGCGCAACGACACCCGCTCTTGTGTGGGTGCCACGAGCAAGTCGCCGATCTTGTTGTAGTTTTTTTGCTGGGGTCGGATCTGGATCACCGCCGATGTGGTGGCGGCCAAAATCTCGACCATGGTGTTGGACACGGCCTGTCTGGCAAATATCTTCAAGGCTTGATCGTCCGACATGGCGGGCTTTTCTCCGGCTGTTGGGAGGCGCAGGAGACAAGAAGATAGCGGAGTGGCCAAGTGACAGAGGGGAGGGCAAGATAAGGGACCAGAACACAGACGAAAAAAGAGGAACAGGGTTGCGGCGTGGCAGCGAGACGAAGGGATAAATACAGGCGGCCCTGAGATTTACGAATCGACGCGTACGGCCGGCAAAGGCAGGCAGGCATGGCTGCGATTAGACATGCCCACCGTATTTGGCAGCCGAAAGTTTTTCGCAGGGGTGCCTGCCTCGCGTGTTTAACTAGGCAGGGCGCGTTGAGACGCGCATCTCTCTGCACCTCGCACAATGGGCTTGGGCCTCTGTACAGTGCGCCGAGAGAGGTTGGACGACGGGCTCGCCGTGCGGACAATCACCACAAAAACTTACGTGGCGAGGCTGTGGTGCATTCGAGAGAGTGGAGGTGAGTGGTGGCGAGAGGGATTTCCCATGCGGCGGTCATGCAACTGCGCTTTGTGTGCTGATCTTGACACCGCCCCTTCGCTGGTGTCGGCGCGTTGGACTATTTTTTTTTTTTTTGCTCACTCTATTTTGGCGCCTGCCGATCGCATCTTCCTGCCGCGCAGTGAAATTAGGAGCGCCCGGCTAGAGTCCGCGTGCGAGTGGATCTACCTGAGATTGACATGGGATTCAGTCTGCCTGTGACTTGCCATGCCTGAGACTTGCCATGCCTGAGACTTGCCCTGCCTGAGATTAAAAGGGCGATCCAAGGTCCGGCCGTCACCAACCACTACCGAGCGGGAAAGCACATTTCTTATATTTCTTATCTAGTATTTTAGCATACACGGGTGGGCCAATACAACCACCCAGACACCCCCCTCCAGACACCTCTCTAGACACTCAGCGTGTCCGGGTAGTAGAAGAACGCCAACGCCACAATCAAGTACGTGCTCAACAACATGGCGCCCTCGAGCCAGTTGGACTCGCCGTCCAAAATCACCAAGTTGGAGATGAACACAGAGATGAACATCACCGCGGTTTCGAACGTAGAGAAGTACAACGACATCGGAACGTCGATAATCCAGCCGATGATCACCATGAAGGGCGTGACAAAGATGGCAATCTGAAGCGACGACCCCACGGCCACACCAATGGCCAAGTCCATCTTGTCCTTCATTGCGACAATGACTGCGGTGGCGTGCTCCGCAGCATTCCCGACAATCGGGATCACGATCAACCCGATGAACGTCTTCGACAAACCCGACAGCTCCACGATGTCGTCGATGGCGCCCACCAAGTAGTCTGCACAGAAGGAAACCAACACCGTCGCAATCACCAACACCGTCAACGACCCGACAACCGACAAGTGTTCCTGCTCGGGCGCGTTGTCCTCGCCGATGGGCGTCGAGCTCGAGATGATTGCCTCCTCTTCGCTGGACTGCTCTTCGAAGAGCGACTTGTGCGTCTTCAAC
Organism: Metschnikowia sp. yHMJ9; assembly: GCA_030444895.1. Classification (NCBI taxonomy): domain Eukaryota; kingdom Fungi; phylum Ascomycota; class Pichiomycetes; order Serinales; family Metschnikowiaceae; genus Metschnikowia; species Metschnikowia sp. yHMJ9. Next base: position 85,296 of record JAJMQU010000017.1, on the reverse strand, counting down.
TGGAACACGAGGTAGAGAACGTAGAGAATGAGCAAGATTACCGCCACGCCGCGCGACAAGCTCAAGATCTTGCCGTCGCTCTCCAAGTTGGGGTCCGGGAAAGTAGTGTCGCCCTTGGGACGAGGCATTGAGGCGTGGAAGGCTGCGGGAATCAAGAGCCCAGCAGTAGCCAACGCCATCAACGACGACATGGTCTGCGCAACCGTCTGGTTGAACGTCTGCTGCACGCGGGTGAGCCCGCCGGCGACAAAGCAGCAGCCCAACACCAACAACAAGTTCGACAAAATGGAACCAAGCATCGACGCCTGCACGATGCGGACCTGGTTGTCCTTCAAAGCGATCACAGACACAATGAGCTCGACGGCGTTGCCGAAGGTGGCGTTCAACAAGCCGCCGATGGTCTGGCCGGTGTGTTCTGCCAACTCCTCGGTGGCAAACGCGAGAATCAGCGCCAACGGCACAATTGCAAAGAAGTTAATCCAGAAAATGGCGTTGGAGCCCCAGTCCAAGATGCCTGCCAAGAGGCCCAAGGGCACAAAAAACAAGAGGTAGTTGACCGGGGACGAGCGGAGGGTCAACTTCGCGCCGGTGACAACGGTGCTGAGCACCGAGCGGGGCGTGGACGACTTGCGGCCCAAGAGGGGCAAATGGTCTGACATGGTGGTGGTTGACGGAGCATTGCGACGTGGTGAGCATCTTTGCTTGGGAGGCGCGGAGAGAATGTTCCTGCAGGCACCAGGCACGGCTGCGCAGGCTTGCTGCTGCGAAGCAACGTTCGCAAAGGTTTGCCAGAGATCTGAAATAAGCGCCAGAACGAAGACAACGATGTCACGTAACTGAGCAGTACCAGAAAGCGAGGGCAACAATGTCAAAAAAGTAAAACGAGCAACTACCAGAGCGGAGGAAGCAACGTAGAATAGAAATGAATTCAGCACGCCAGAGTGAAGGTAGCAATGCTAGAAAGCGAAATCGGCGGAGAGAGTGAAGGCAGCAATGCTAGAAAGTGAATCGATAGAGAGCGAGACAGTAACGCCATAGAGTGAATTCAGAGTAGGACCGACTATGTAACCAAATTATAACACACACTCACTGCACCAACTCCTTCCACAAGTACGGCGTAAACACCACCACCGCGGTAGCAAAGGCGTCGGCAGCCTCGTAGAGCGCCAACGGGAACCCCAACACGCCACGCGCAACAAAGTTGAGGTAGATCGCGTAGAACGCCACCGAGAAGAAGTGGTTGAAGAGCAACATCGGGAACGGCATCATCCCCGACAACAACCCCATGGGCCCGTCCACGCAGTCGCCACCAAGCAAGAAGTACCCGAAGCAGCCGCGCTGGAGAATCTTGAGCCCGCGGGTGTCAGCGGCAAACAACGAGTAGAGTGCGATAGACAACACGTTGACCACGGCGTCCAAGTTCTTTCTGCGCTTGTGGAACACGCCGAGCCGCTGCGTAACCTTCTTGTGGTCTGCGAGGTCCACGCCGTGCAAGAGCCGGGCCAAGAGCGCGGTGTCGTTCAACCCGACGGTCATGCCGCCGCCGGTGAGCGGGTGGCGCATGTTCAACGCGTCCCCGAGCATGACGAAGCCCTCGTTTTTTGTGCCTTGCTTGGCGGCGCTGAGGTACTGGTTGGGCATGGCCCGGAACTGCTTGGCGGCGAGCGTCTTGCGGAAGCTCGCGTGGAGCTCCTCGGGCAAGTTGGGTAGCACCTCGTGCTCCAAGTACTCGAAGAACAGGCCGTTCGACAGCGACGGCGGCTTGGTGGACCGGTACGCGCAGAGCATCCGCGTCTCCTCGTCGGAAACCTGGTACACTAACACCGGCGCGTGCTCGCCCAAGATGACGTGGCCGCGGTTGGCCGCCGGGAGCTTGGCGTGCATCAACGCGAGCCCAACAAAGTACGACCCGACGTGCGGCACGTTCGTCTTGGAGTGTTCCTTGCGGAACTTGGAGTATATCCCGTCGCACGCAAACGTCACCTCGGCCCGGTACTCTCGCACGTCGCCGCCCTTGCTGAGCTTGACCGTGACGCCCCGCACTATACGCGGGTCCTCGGCATCTCGGAGAAGCGCGGTGGCGGTGCCTTCCACCCACGTCACGTTCGGCTCCGCCCGCACGATTTGCCGGAGGTTCTGCAAGAATTTGCCGTGGGTGAGCGACACGCCACGCACGTTTTCGGCGGCGTCCCAGTCCTTGAGGCTCAACGCCGCGTCGCTGCTCGACAACTTGTCGTTGTCGCCGAACACGCAGTCCGGCACGTTGTGCACTGGCGACGTGGACTGGCACACCTGTTTGCTGGGGTAGTCCACCACGATGGCCCTGTCGAGATACTTGATGTAATAGCCCTCCACGTGGCGGGCATTGATGCCGTTGAGCGCCTGCACCATGCCCAACTCTCGGAGCGCCTTGACTCCGGCGGGCTGCAACAACTCTCCCACGATTCTGTCCGGCTCTGACCAGTCTCTTTCGATTATTAGCACTTTGTTTCCCTGGCGGGCTAGCGCCGTGGCCAACGCAGGGCCGACAACGCCTGCGCCCACGACGATAGCGTCAAACTCGGTGCTCATAGTGGCTGTTTCGTGCGGTAGTTTTTGAGTTTAGTGTTTGGAGTCTGTGCTTCTTTTTTAGCTGCTTCGCTGCTGTTGCCTTATTCTAGCTGCAAACGTCTGAGTATTGCTGCCGTGGCCGCTTGAAACGCCTGCGATTTTTTCTGCTGAACAGGAATAGTAGAGGAGCAGTGTACCGGGTGTCTCGGTGGCAATTTTTCTGCCTTTTATGTGTAGACGCTGGCTGGTAGAGTGAAAAGTGGCCCGCGTGCTAGTTATAGCCCAGCTACGCGCAGAGTTGGACCACCTGATCGTTTAGCGTACGACGCACAATCGCATGATAATGGGCCTCGCGCAACCGACTCCAGTGAAACTGCCTGCCCAGAGCAGAGCGACGTATGACGTGCCGGAGCTCACCAACCACTCTTTTGCAATCCGCTGGCCCTTTAATATCCGCTTACGTGGTTTTCTTCTTATCTCTTTTGCGCTCGTCGGCCGCAGTCCCCTCGGACCTAGTTTCGTAGTCCCTTTTGCCGTAGTCTGTCGTTCCTTTCTTCTACACTGCTCTCGGCTGCTTGTGTTCGCTATATACGCGCCGTCTATAATGCCTAGTCCTCGTCTTCGCTCTCCTCCTCCGCGTCCTGGAGCCACTCCACAAACTGGTGCGTGAGCTTGCGCACGCGGGTCAAGTCCGCCGTTGCGCTCGACGCCTCCGACGCCCACCATCGCAAAATGTAGTCCTCCTCTAGAATGTCGAGCTCGTAGAGCTGCCGGAGCGCGACAAACAACACAATGGGCCCGTACTCGGGGTCCAACGGCGCGCACGCCTCCTGGAGCACCTGCGCCAAGTCCACCTGCTCGGACCCGTCAAACACCTGTCGCTTGAACAACGCGCCCCAGTCGCCAAACACCTTCGCCGCGGCGTCTTTGGCGCTGAGCGTGTCCGTCGACACAAAGTGCACCACGCGCCGCACCATCGCGTGCACGGTGGCCATGCGCACCTCGTGGTACGTGACGTTGATGGACATGCGCAATGTGTTGAGCTCCAACAACGCGGTGTCGATGTCGTGGTTGTTTTCCATGGCGCGCTCAACCGTGGCAATGGCCTCGCGGTTGAAGTCCTCCGCGTCCTCCTCCTCCTCCTCGGTGAATGCGCCGCCCTCGTAGTCCGTGGACATCACCGACGTGGTCGAGAGCCTGCGGCTGTTGCGCGAGCCGCGCCGCATGCGTCTCCGGGCCTTGCGCTTGGTCAACGACGCGATCGAGTCGTCCGAGAGGCTCAACGCGCTGAGCTGGTACATCACGCGCGGCACGTTCGACACGGAGTTGCTTTCCAGCTCCGACCCTTCGTCCGCCTCGCGCTCGGACGTGTACAACGCGCCCACGCCGTCTTCGCCGACCAACGCGACGTCGTTCGACAGCGGGACGTCGCCCGCCGCGGCCTCGTCCTCGCTGTCGTCGGAGCTGAACGAGTCGTCGAGCGCGTCGCCCCTCGGTACGAGCTTGTCGACCACACGCGTACCGGCGGGAATCTGCTGGCCCTCGCCCACGGTGACGTCGAACCCAATGACGCAGGCGGCGCCAACACGCGCGTTTTTACGCACAACGGTGTTGCTCGCGACGATGGCGTGGTCGATCACCACGTTGTCCTCGATGACCGCGTTGTCCCACACGTAGGAGTGGCGAATGGACACGTTGGCGCCGATTCTGCAGTTGCGACCGATGACGGACTTCTCGATGGCGGTGCTGTCGCCCACGGAGGTGTGGGCGCCGATGCACGTACGGTTGCCGATGGTGCACGACTGCGCCAACACAACCTTCTCCTCTTTGTATATGTGGTTGAACTCGTAGCGGTACGAGGTGCTCTCGACGATGTTGGCGTCCGGAGTGAGCGGGTAGCACCAGCGCGCTAGCACGTTTTGCGAGATGGACGCGTAGGTGGCCCAGCTCTCCACCCGCGCGGCGTACTCCGAGTCGTCGGTGATGTACGCGTAGATGGTCTTCTTGAGCAAGTCCGACGTCAACACGCCCTTGACAAAGTCGCTGCGGAGTGTCTGGTAGTCGAAGTTCTCCTGGAAGATCTGCGGCACGTGCGGCGAGCAGATGTCGACGTGGCAGTCGATCAAGTCGTTGCGGATGACAAAGTCGTGCTCAATATCGTCCAACAATTCCGGGTCCACGCTGACACTGGCACGCTTGCCGTCCGCCGGGGCGAGCGCCTGGTAGTAGTGGCACCGCTGGCTCACGCTATCCAACACAAAAACCGACGGGTCGAGCGCAGATCGGGCACTGTGCACTGGGCTAGATTCCGTAAGCACCATCGTGAGCATGTGGTCCTTATCCGCGGCCTTCTTCTTGCGGTGGAACGCCATCACCTTGGCGAAGTCCATGTTGGTCACCACGTCGCCCGCCACCAAGAGGAAGTCGCCCGTAATGAGCCCTCGGTTGTCCAAGTCTCGCATGGTGTCGCCCACGGACTTCAGCTCCAAACTCATCACGGTGGAGACCGAAAACACAGTGTTTTTCGCCCAGCGCAGCAGCTCGATGTACGCCTGGATCTGCTCCGCGTGCGACGAGCACATCAAGTACACCTCGTTGACGCCGGCCTTGGCCAAAAACTCCAACGTGTAGTCAAGCAACGGCACGTTGGCGAGGGGGAGAAGACACCGCGGCCGCACCGCCGTGAGCGGCATGAACCGCGTCTCGAACGAGTCCGTGAGCACAATCGCCTGGAACCGCTCGTCCTGCAAGACCTCCTTCTGCTTTTTGCTTTTGGGCGGCATTCTGCTGTGGTCACCTAGATCCCATCACTATGTATATGGGTTTTTTTCTGGTCGTGCGAAGCACATAATTATGTGAGCAGCCGTCCAGCCCTCCTGTCTACTGATTACTATGGGTGTTATATGATAGATATCATAAATTGATTTATTATTTAATTACTTTTATGCCTTCTCCTCCAAGGCCACCATGTCGAGCACCTCTACCGAACCCTCTCCCTTCTTCATCTTCGATGCATCCACGCCCAGGAGCAAGTCCACGATTTCCTTGTAGTTCGAAGGGTCGATCACCGCAACCGCCTCGAAAAGCCGATCGCTGGCGTTCTCGCTCTCCACGCGATATAGCATCGGCAAAATGTGCTCAGCGTACGCGTCCCGGACCCGCGAGAGCACCGTAATCTTCACCTTCATCTGCGCCCGCGCTATCGGGATCACCTGCTTTGCAATGAGAAGCTTGATGGCGTCGAGCGCCTGTGTCTTGGCCGGTTTCGCCGGGTTGAGGTGGTACTTCAACTGCGCAAGCGCCTTCTGGATCATGCTGGGCGGGTACCGCTTCTTGGACCGCGGGTTGATGCACTTGGTGGAGATCAAGTTCAAGAACTCGTTCTGCTTTTGCTGCAAATTGGCGCTTCGTTCCTTCTCGTTGAGCTGGATCTCGCCTTTCTCTAAGATCTCGAGGATGATCTCGTTGTGGTCCGTCGTGCCGAACGACCCCATGAGGTCCTCGTTGTTGGCCACCTGGCCCTTCGACACATTGGTAAAAACCTGTGGAATCTGTAGCACCTCGTCGAGATCTTTCTCCACCTTCAGCCTCCAGTCCTGGACTTTGTTCTGGTAGCACGCGATCTCGAACCGCCGCTTGCCTCTCTTCAACCGCACGAGCGACACGTTGGTCAACCGAATCTGGCCCGACGGCTGGTAAATCAACATTTGCTAAAGAATGGCGTTGCCCGTGACATTAAGTGCGCGCACACCGATGCTTACTAGACTGCGATGCTCGCTGCGATGCCCGCGCGACTACAAAGCGACGCTCACCAGCGCATATACCACGACTGCAAAAAAACAAACCAGTATTTTTCGGGCACAGTATTTCTTGGGCACAGTATTTTCTGGCACAGTATTTCCTAGGCCCCAACCTACTTGAAAACAACCTTGTACGTTGCAATCTCGAACCCGCGCAACGAAATCTTGACTGCGTCGTCCTGCAACTCCAAGTCACTCTCGTGTTCCTCCATCGCATTCGTCTTGTAGACCTTGTCCACCTCCAAGCCCTTGAACACGAGCTTGCCGTACGATGTGCCACCCAAAGACTCGTAGACGCGGATGATCGCAGACTTCTGTCCTTTGTTCTCCACTTCGATGTTCTCGTGGATGTTGATGTCCTCGTCGTTCTCTGCTCTCTTGACGTTGGACAAGACGAGCGACTCGTCTCCGGCGAGCGTGATAGAGTCTACTAGCGACTTCGCCTTCTTCGACGAGCCACTGCTGTGCCAGAGCTTGTAGTTGAAGTTGTGTGCCAACTTCACAACGTCTGGCCCCAAGCTGCCTTTGTGCGGATACAACGCGTACTCGAAGTCGTGCGAGCCCATGTCAGCCTTGTCGTCGGGCGCTTTGGCAGAGCGAAGGAGGGAAAGTCTCATCAAGTTGCCATGCACCGAAGCTCCGTACTTGGAGTTGTTGAGAACGGAAACCCCATAGTTAAACTCTGACAAGTCCATAAACTTGTGCTGGCAGACCTCGAACTTGGCCACATCCCACGTCGTGTTGTAGTGAGTAGGTCTCTGTGTAACACCAAACTGCGTCTCGTACAGAGCATACTGAGCGGTCTGGATCGTGACTGGAAACTGTACCTTCAAAAACTTGTAGAACTCGTGCCATTCCACGTGACAGGAGAACTTCAAAAAGTTGTTTTGTGGGGCGCTTGTGCCCTCCGGTATGCCCTGGAGCGAAATTGTTGTCTCGATGTACGAGTCCTTGGAAATCACATGCTTAACAACCAATTTCGACTCGAGTGGATCATCCAACGTCGACACGACCTCTCCCTTGCCGAGGAACGTGAACTTGTTGAGCGAGAAGATTTCTGTGTCCCACGCTGGGAAGCTCAATGGCTCATCGTCAAAGAGAACGTACTGATTTCCACCTCCGCTTGTTTGCTTGGTGACTCTGTTGTCGATTATTTCACGGCCAGTGGTGGTGTCAATCAACGACTTAATCACACCACTCGAATCGATGTCTGCCTTGAGAAGCCCGTTGTCTAAAGTGTAAATTCCACCGTCTGACTTCTTGAGCGAGGCGGCGTGTTTGAGATCCGCTTTTCTAAGGAAGCTCAGTGTCTCGGTGTTGTAGCCGAATTTCACCACGTCTTGCTCCTCTATTCTCAAGACGTTCTCATCCAAGGCAAACGCGTCGGCCTCCAGTTTGGGCATGGCCAATATCTCTGTCCTGTTCCATGGCAATGTGTTGATAGCAACTGGCTCGTTTGCCTTTTTCTCCTTGAAGTACTCAAAGGCTTCCCCGAGTAACTTGTCTAACTCTCCAAGGACTTTTGTGAGCATCGGCTTTACCTCCTCGTAATAAACCATCCCAATACACGAGCCGGGCAAAACGTCGTGGAACTGACACAACGCAATGTCCTCCCAGAGGTCGTGGATTTTCTTGGTAGGGTACTTGTAGTCGGTTGTGACAGAGAGAAGAGTGGCAATGAGCTCCAAGTCGTGCATCTTGATCTCAGAAAGTCTCATCCACTTCTTGACGTCGGCCTGAGTGGTGTATGTGCCTCTGTGGAACTCCAAGTAGATCTCGCCTGTCCAGGTTGGAAGTGTCTTGCCGTGGTCCGATCTCTTGAGAACATCGTCGTAGAAATCCTCGACCGTGTCGCCGATGTGGACGGAGGGAATGGCCGCGTTAGTGTTGGACATGCCTCTGCAGCGTCTCAACTTCTCCAACATTTCCTCTGTCGGCCCACCGCCACCGTCACCGAAGCCGTAGAGCAAGAGTCCGGTAGGCACGTCTCTCAAATTCTTGTGCTGGTTCTGTGACCTCACAACGTCGCCAAAGTTGGCCTGTGCAGTGTAGGTGTTAGCGGGAGGCATGTGCACCAAAATCTGAGAGCCGTCAATAGCCTTCCAGTTGAACGTGGACAACGGGAACGAGTTGATGTTGTTCCACGAGAGTTTCTGCGTGAGGAACTTCTCGATTCCGGAGATCTGGCAGATCTGGGGAATCTGAGACGAGTAGCCGAACGTGTCTGGAAGCCAGAACACCGTGGACGGCGCACCAAACTCGTTAATGAGCCACCGCTGGCCAAGGAGGAACTGTCTGATGAGCGACTCGCCGCCGGGCATGTTTGTGTCGTTTTCGACCCACGAGCCTCCAATCGGCAAGAACTGGTTTGCGGTGAACTTCTTCTTAATCTTCTCCAAGATTTCAGGGTGATCCTGCTTCAACCACTTGAACTGCTGCATCTGCGAAGCCACAAACACGTACTCCGGGTACTCCTCTGCTATCTTGAGCTGCGTCGTCCAGGAACGGACGATCTTTCTCCTGGTTTCGGCAAACGGCCAGAGCCACGCAGTGTCGATGTGGCAGTTTCCCACCGCGTACACGTCGATCTTGTTCAACGGGTCCACGTGGAACACCTGGTCGGAGTCGACGTCCTTGCCCAAGAACCGTGTGGCGATTTCTCTACACTTCAAAATGGAGCCGCGGTCGTTTGGGTCGAACGCATCCATGATCTCCGTGCAAACCAGCGCAGCCTGGTACTTGTCGCCACCCAGGCCCAACTCTCTCGCAGCGTCGCCGATGATCCAGAAGTCCCAGTAGAGCTTGCGGGCATCCAAATCCGGGTAGACCAAGTCACACTTGTTCAAGTGGAAGTACCTGTTCGGGTCCGGAACGCCGCCGTCTCCGTTTCCGAACATGCCATTACAAGCTATCTCAAGGTAAAACGTCTGTTCGCCCTTCTTCCTGTACTTTGCAGACAACTTAAAGAGGTTTCTGTCGCCGCCTGTGAATGCCTGCAAAGGAAGGCCGTCGGGGGTATAGATTAAGCCCTCATTTCCGCAGTCCCACTCGAAGTCAATTTCTTCTGCGTCCTTTAACCAGTCGGCGGGGATCGTCCAGACGATCTTGAACCAGAAGGTTTTCCAGGAGGGCCCGAAGTTGTCGCCTTTTCTGGCCGGTTTCCAGTCAATGGAGTCAAAGTCGATATCGCGAAAGAGCGGGCGGGCTGTCTTGCCGTCCTTGTCGGGAACACGCCAGACTTTCAAGTCAATTGCGTCTGAGTTCGAGTCTACGCGTGCGTGGTCGTAGAACTTGGGCAAGTTCAACTGCTTGTAGCGGCCGCCGTCGGTGAATTGCCGCAACCGGTTGAGGTAAAGGTTGTCGATGGGCTTGAACGTGGGCTGCAAATTGAAGGTATCGTAGCTCATTTTCCGCAGGGGTGAGGGAGAGGTGCTTTTCTGGCGAGGGGCAGAAAGCGGGTACAGTGGTATATTCGGGCGGAAGTGGTCGTTGCGGTCTCGTACGGGCGTTTTGCTATGTGGTTGCTGCTTTGTTAAGTGGTTGCCGTGTGCAAAGTAGGAGGAGGGGTGCGACAGAATCTGGGGTCACCAGCACAGGCAAGGTGGCCGTGCGGTGTGTGCAGGTCACGAACTGATTAGGCCGGCAAGAGCAGAGGCAGGCCATGGCAACAGGAGCCGAGAAGCTGTTTAGGCTTATAGACAGCGAAGTCCCGCTATTTTGTTTCTACTGCTGTTGCCGCAACCGACTTTCCTCTACTGTCTGCTTCCCATGTATCTGTGCTCGTGGAGAGCTGGGGCTACGGCCTGCACACTCTGCCAGAACGTGGGTGCGGCTCCGGCAGCGAGGAACTGCGGAGGAGCCTGCGGCGAGAATAGGAGGCACGGAACAGGAACAGCGAATCCGATCCCGACTAGCGTAGACACTAGCGGTGGAAAGCGTAAGGGCGACTTTTGTCCAATATACTCTCTACTTTTTTTTCTCTCCGCTACTCTGTAATGAGCCCGACCTCTACTTTTTTGCTTCTCCGTTCTTCCCTCCTTCCATCTCTTTTCTTCCTTTCGTATCTCTACGCTCTCTTGCTTCTACTCCTTCCGTACACGGCTATAGTCTGCATCACTCCACACTGCTCTACGCCCTACAATGCTCTACACTGCTCTACACTGATCCGCCAATGGCAGCACAAAACGCCAAAGAAGTGTATTTCTATACTCTATGTCAGCTACTGGATCTTCATCTCCTTGTCCTCCTCGATGGAGTTGACAAAGTGGTGGCTCTTGATAAAATCCGCCACCGGCTTGGTCAACTTCACCGAAAAGCCCTTGATCAAGGAGAACTCGTCCACAATGCTGCCGCCCTTCTCGGTGATCTTCAGCTTCAAGCCTTGCACGTCGTCGTGCGAGGCGGAGTCGTGGAAAGTGACAATGTAGTTTTTGGTGTCGGACATGTTGTTAGTAGTGGTTATTGTGGAGCATTTTCGCCATCCCAGATAACAAGAACCGGGGAACCGTGTGACAGCGTGCAGGAAAGCAACCTGGGCTGCTGTTGCGGAGCGAGGGTGCGGCAGAAGCGGCTGCCAGCGCACTGGCTGAGCTTAGCGCAACCACACGGAAAATGTACGTCACGCCCATCGACCGGTTCTTGAACAGCCTCAAAAGGCCGGGCTTTTTTCTCTACATTGGCCTTGTTGTGGGCGCACTAGGCTGGACGCTCTGGGACATGCGGCGGATCACGAGGCAGTTGGAAGCGGAGAAGCGCGAGGAGGAGAGGAAGGAGAATGAGAGAAGGGAAGCGAGAACAAAAGAGGGCAAGAAAGAGAATAGGATATGGAAGTGAGGACAGCCGTGTTTGGGTGTTGTTTCAGCTCTGTCTCGGTTTGTTTCAGTTCTGTTCCAGCTCGTCCCAGCTCGTCGGAGTGCTATTTCTGTGCGCGTTCTGCCTCCAGCACTGCTGCGTGCTTCCAGTGCTGCTGCTGCTAGTAAGGCTTCAGCTGAGCAACTGCGCACGTTCGTACTTATGTCCACGCTGGGCCCAGCCACTCCAGCAAAAATACCTGAAGAGCCCAGCGCATAATATACTCTAATTTGTAAGAGTTGGCATCTCCTCTCCTCCGCATTTGGCCTGGCCCTCTCGCCCACGCTCTGCGCGCTCTGCGATTCGCACCTAGCACCCGTCTTTGGCAGCACCATCGCATCGCCAGATCCGAACCTCAACATCGCTCTACAGCTGCGCCATAGCCAAAATGGATCCCATGGCTCAGAAGTACCCAATGTGGAAGAGGATCCTCCACAAGTTCCAGGCCCGCAGGGACATCCCCTTCCGCAGAAAATTCTTTGTAGGCTACGATCTCCACGGCAACACATACTGGGAGTTCTCCATCGACGGAAACATGCACCGGCTCAGACGCAAGCTACAGCCGTACAAGGAGTCGCTTTTCACCGCCGACTACTTTGAGACGGTGCCGCCTCAGTGGCTTCAGTGGCTCCGCCGCACAAAGCGCGACCCGCCCACACTCCAAGAACTCATCGATGACCAGGTGAGGCAGCAGAGAATCAAGATCTTGGCCCGCCAGGCCGACGAAAAATGGGCTTTGGAAAAGCAGCGGCAGGACCACGAGCAGCAGCTCAGGCTCCAGGCCGAGTTGGACAGAGTGCGCCGGGAAAACGAGCAGTTTGACCTCAAAATGGCCCAGAACAGCGCCCCGGAGGTGCAGCCCACGGACGCAAAATCGCAAGACGACCCATGGGCCCAGGCGGATGCCTCTGCCGGCAAAGACCCGATTCAGCTGGCCACAATCAAGCCCAGGAAGTAAGCCGTGGGCCCCCTCCCTGTATATATCTTAGGTACGAATAATGCTACACACATCCATGTCACTTATGCATTCAATGCCTCTAATCCTATATCCTACAAAGCTTTCACCAACAACTGCGCACCCTTGTTGTCCTTGTCGCTGGCCAAATCCTTCTTCATCTTCAGCAACGCCTTCTTGAGCTTCTTAGCCTTGTCTGCGTTCAGCACCGCCAACACCTCGTAAACCGCAAGTACCACGAACGCTCCCTGGCCAGTGACCCACTTCAGCAATGTGTCGTTCTCCAAAAACGAGTCCACCAACTTGACCGCAAAGTCCGTGCCCACCAGCGGAATCTGCGCGCTCTCGGTGGCCACCAACGACTTGGACTCGCTGTCCCACTTGAACTCGTTGCCCTGGATTAACGCCTTCAACGTTCTGGAGAAGAACGGCGTTTTGTTGAGCAAGTGGTGGTCCTCCAATATGTCGGAGGCAAACGTGAGCTCGAAAATGCTATCTAACAACTGCGGTCTCAACGTCGCGTTGACCTCTTCGTCGTCGCTTGGCGTGAGACAGAGCTCGGCAACAAACTGCGCTGCGATGTTCACAGACAAGATCTTGAAAAGCGTGATTTCGCTGTCTGGCGCCGTGGTGGCCAAAATAGATTTGTAGACCAAAGGAAGAGCCTTGCTGAGCAACTCCTGCCTCCTTTGCTCTTGTGGCTTTTTCGTGGTTTTGGCGTACGCCAACTGCTCGTATTTGGTCAACTCCTGCTTCGTCTTTGGCGCGAAGTACTTGCCGTCCAAGCCTTTGAGGAGGTACAACAACGGTCTGCGGGAGAACTTGTCTTGCACAAGTCCCGGCAAGAGCTCTGGGGTGAACAACTCGGCGCTGAAGGACTTGTGCAACAACACCGTGTCATCGACGGTCATGAACAACGTGATTAGCACGTTATTACCATACTCGTTCTTGATCAACTCCTTTCCGTGCGTCTTCAATGACTTGATGATCGCCTTTCTCTCCTTAGCGTTGGCAAGCGAGATCATGGTGCAGGCGACTTCAGAGCCCTCCTGGGTATGCACCAACTCCGCAAACTGGTCGGCCAAAGTGTCGACAAACTCGCGGATTTGGCTGTCGTGCTTCTCGATGTCGCTGGTCAAGACGGTCACGTAGTCTTTCATGGCCGCATGCAAGATTTGGAAGCCGGTGGAACCTTTGGCCACCGAGGCAGTGATTGTGCCTGCCAAGTTAGTCATGATGAGTTGCCTTTTTTCGGAGGACTCGCCAACAACGTCCACAATGGACTTGTCCTTTCCCGAGTCCTTGAAAACGGCGTACTCGGAGCCCCAGAACTCCCTCACCATCTGCTGTTTCTGCTGCGCCGTGGAGTACAACACGTACAAGTCCTCCACCACGTACGCGCCCTCCTTGTGTCTCATAAGCTTTCTCAACTTGCCGTGGAGCTCGTCCACAATGAGCGCGCGCGAGTCCTTGGAGCCGTAGTGCAAGAGCTTCACCAACAAGTATTTGCCGTAGGACGACGTTGCCAACTTGTAGTAGTTTCCCTTGAGCGACTGCACGATCAAGTCTCTTCTCTCTTTGGTGGTGTACTTAACAAGGGTCTGAACAACACGCGAGGCGTCGTGCTTCAACACCAAGTCGTAGATCACGTCCTTCGACAAGTCCCAGATCTCATTGCAGAGCTTCTCCCTCACTTCCTTGGGTGGCGGAGGCTTGCTCACGCGCAACCTCTCCCAGAGGGCCTTGATTCGCTCCACTTCAATACCAGACTTCCTCTTCAACTTCCTTTCCGCCAACAATTTCCGCTGCTCCGCGTGCTGCTCGGCGGACGTCTTTTTGTTGGGGTCTGCCGCGGCCGGAGAGCCCTCTTCGGCCGATTCGTCGCCGCTGTCTTCGTCCTCGGACGAATTGTCCGATGCAGAGCTCGCTTTTTTGTTTGGCGAGTCCAAATCGTCCAACTCATCCAACTCATCTAGCTCGTCCAGCTCGTCTTCCGCAGACTCAGCTTCGGCGCCCGAATCATCCTCAGAATCCGAACCCAGCTCTTCGCCTGATGAACTGGACGAACTCTCGCTGCTAGAGGCCGACTCGCTCGCAGACTCACCTTCGGCGGACTGGTAGAACGTGGCCTCGTTTTCCGATGCACTTTCTTCTGCAGGCACGGGCTGGGGCTTGAACTTGGGCTTCTTCGAGACGCTGGGAGCGGCGTTTGCCGCTGACCGCTTCGTTCCTTTGGCCATAGTTACTGGTGGGCTACAGTACAGCGAAGAGTGGAAAATTATCGGTGCGATGAGGTCACGTGATTTAGTTGGTGCTGGGGAAAGTAGCAGCAGCGTGGGGCGGGGGTACTGGGGTTTCGTGGGCGTCTGGTGTTGGTCTGTTATTGGTCTGCCACTACTTTCTTCTGTGGAGCGTTGTGGGCGAGTTTAGCGGGGTTTAGTATTTTGGCGTAGTGGTCTGTAGTGGCCTGTGGTGGATTACTGCCGCTCTTCGTTTCCTAACGAGAGCAGTGCTAGATGGTAAACGAAACGAAAAATGGACCACAGAGAGAATGCGACGTGGTAGCATCTGGTGCTACTCTGCAGCCAATGACTAGCCGTCCCTGCTGTTCGCCGTTGCCTGTAACAACCGCCTAGGTGACCCACCAGTATAAAGCAGTATGCACTCCCAGTACATAGGCGAGGGCAAAGATGAGTAATGCGTACCGACTACAACATGTTGCGTGCTGCTGCAAGATACACCAGTTTCGCCGCAGCCGGCAGAAGCGGTGTTCGGGCGGTCCGTCTCAACTCCACGTCCGCGTCTGCGGTCACAGAAATCAAAGATTTGGCCCACTTCAATAAAGTCTTGGGCAGTTCAGACAAGACTTCGGTGGTGGACTTCTACGCTACATGGTGTGGGCCGTGCAAGGCCATAGCGCCAATTTTTGACACCTTGGCGTCGAAGATCCCCGAGGCCAACTTCGCCCGCGTCGACGTGGACCGTGCCGAGGACGTGGCTTTGGAGTACGGCATCACTGCCATGCCCACCATCCTATTCTTCCAGGACGGCCAGAAAGTGGAGACCATTGTTGGGGCAAACTTGCCCAAGTTGATGCAGTCGATCCAGGACTACGCTGGTGTGGATGTGAAGCTGAGATAAGGCTGCGAAATGCTTATAATGGGTGTATGGTGGTAAGTAGTAATGCTATATGTGCTCTATGCTCTACAATCGGTGCGCGTACTGACGGAGTAGTATGGTGAGGAAAGAGAAACAGTTCTGCGCTTGTTCTTTTCTTTCTTTCTTCCTTTCTTTCTTTCATTTGTCTCATTTGTCTCATTTGTCTCATTTGTCTCATCACTTTCATTTTCCTTTTTTTTTTCTTTGTTTGGTTTGTCTGGTTTATCTTTGTTCAGCCTTCCTTTTTCGTTCTGTTCTTCAGAGTCTGAGGCTTTTCCTCCTCGTAAACACAAACACAAAAACAAACACCGGCACCGCAATCCCCACTGCCTCACGTCAGGATCTCGGCGCAGCATCTTTCATTTCTTTCTTTTTTTCTTTTATTTGCAATCATTTCAGCAGTTATTACGTATTCGGGCCTGGCTCTCTGGGGCCCAGCACCCAGCCTGCACACCGCACGCCTTAGTGGCGATCTCACATCCTCGATTGTGGACGCCAAACACCAGTATTCTTCACAATGGTACGTACCACGCCAGCACCTGCAGCTCAGACCGACGCATACTAACACCCACAGGGACAAGGTGCCTCAGGAATGCCCGGAGGCGGCCAGTTTGGCAAGAAAAAAGACGAGAAAAAGAAGGAAAAGCCCAAGTACGAGCCGCCCGTGGAGGCCAAGTTCGGCAAGAAAAGAAGAAAGGGCCCCGACACCGCAGTGAAGTTGCCCAACATATACCCGACCACGCGGTGCAAGTTGAAGCTCTTGAAGTTGGAGCGAGTCAAGGACCACTTGTTGTTGGAGGAGGAGTTTATCGCGAACCAGGAAGCGTTCCAGCCCACCGAGGCCAGACAGGTCGAGGAAAGAGAGAAAATCGACGAATTGCGGGGCTACCCCATGTCGATCGGCACGCTAGAGGAGATCATCGACGACGACCACGCCATTGTTTCGAGCACCGCCGGCTCTGAATACTACGTAACCATCATGTCTTTTGTGGACAAGGGCTTGTTGGAGCCCGGGTGCTCGGTGCTCTTGCACCACAAAACCGTGTCTGTTGTCGGGGTGTTGCAGGACGAGGCCGACCCCATGGTGTCTGTTATGAAGTTGGACAAGTCGCCCAAGGAGACGTACGCCGATATCGGCGGGTTGGAGTCGCAGATCCAGGAGATCAAGGAGTCCGTGGAGTTGCCGTTGACCCACCCGGAGTTGTACGAGGAGATGGGAATCAAGCCTCCCAAGGGTGTGATTTTGTACGGGGCGCCCGGCACGGGTAAGACGCTCTTGGCCAAGGCGGTTGCCAACCAAACCAGCGCGACGTTCTTGAGGATTGTTGGGTCCGAGTTGATCCAGAAGTACTTGGGAGACGGGCCTCGCTTGTGCAGACAGATCTTCCAGATCGCCGGGGACTTGGCGCCGTCGATCGTGTTCATCGACGAGATCGACGCAATCGGAAGCAAACGGTACGACTCCACGTCAGGCGGAGAACGCGAGATCCAGAGGACAATGTTGGAGTTGTTGAACCAGTTAGACGGCTTCGACGACCGCGGAGACATCAAGGTCATCATGGCCACCAACAAGATCGAGTCGTTGGACCCGGCATTGATCCGGCCGGGCAGAATAGACCGGAAGATTCTATTTGAGAACCCCGACTCGAACACAAAGAAGAAGATCTTGTTGATTCACACGTCCAAGATGAACTTGTCCAGCGACGTGAACCTAGACGAGTTGGTGACGTCCAAGGACGACTTGTCCGGAGCAGACATCAAGGCAATGTGCACGGAGGCCGGATTGTTGGCGTTGAGAGAGAGGAGGATGCAGGTCAAGGCCGAGGACTTCAAGACCGCCAAGGAGAGGGTGCTCAAAAACAAGGTGGAGGAGAATCTAGAGGGCCTTTATTTGTAGACGAGGTGGAACATAACATAAAAATTCATATATTATACGCACATTACCCCCCGCAGCTCAATCGTCGTTCGTGTTTTGCAAGATGCGGAGAATGAACAAGAAGAGGTTCAACACGTCGAGGTAGAGCGAGATGGTGGCGCTGACCTCGTCGTCGAGCGAGTACGTCCTCATGATGTGCTGGGTGTCCACGAGAATGTACGCGGAAAAGATCAAGGCGCCCGCACCGGAGTACACCAACTCAAAACCCTTCGACCTGCCAGGGAAGAACATCGTGACAAACCCGATGGCGATGAGCGCCCACACCGAGAGGCCCAACACGCCCTGCCAGCTGGTGAAGTCGTAGCGGGACTGGAAGGCAAAGAGCGTGAGCCCCACAAACACGACAAACGTGATCAAAAGCGCCTTCACCACGACATCCGAGTCTACAAACGAGCACGCTAGCCCAACGCCGTACGCCTCGCAAACGGTGAACGCCGCCAACAAAATTAGGTTGGTCGGGTATGAGCGGGCCTTGATGTTTGCGGCGATGGCAAAACCAATCACGCCAACAATCGACACAAAGTACAACCACATGTTGTTGAGGCACCAGTACTGGAGCCCCTCGTGCAGCTTGATGAGGTACCCGATGAACACCGTGCCAAAGATTTGCACTGAGAGAAGGGCGTACACCTTTCTAATGAACATCTGCCTAACAGGCAATTCACACGAAGCGACATTTACTGAATATTTGAAATCGTCCGGAACGTTGTCGCCAGCGGAGCGAGCCGCCGGGTTTTCTCCGTACGCGGGAGGCTGCGTGGGGACTTCTTGGTACGACATGGTGGAAAGAAAGTAGTTGTGACGTGGAGAACGGGGCACGCCGCACTTGAAGGGTCCTGGGGTCACGAGTCGCACAGCGATCGTCTGGGGGACGCACGGCGAGCTTAGTATGGGCAGATGGGCCGATGGGCCAAATCTCGGGGCATGGAAACAAGAAAGGAGAAAAGTGTGGTTTGACCGACTGAGCATGCTGCCAGGCTAGCAGTACCTCCTTTCAACTCCTTGGGTATTTTCTTCCTGTTTGTTTCGATTTTTCGTGGCTTGTTGAAGTTGTGGAACGTGCTCTGGCTGGTTTGCAGTTTTTAGTGCGACAGTGTCTTTGCGGAAAAACCGTATTGACTCTCTCACTCTGACCACCACATTCGTTATTACGAGTATTACTTGGACGTACTGTGAAAAAAAAACAAACAAAAAACGCTGTGATTAGGACGAAACCCGTATTAAAAGTGTGGCTAGTGTGGCCAGTATTGTCAGCGTGTGGCCACTGCAGCCAGCGTAGTCAGTCTAGCCACGCATCACCAACATACTAAACCTTTCTGCGCTGCATACCTTAGATTACAGCTAGACACTAGCATGACCAGCTGGTTTCAACTACCTTGTACTGTATTACCTTGTATTTCCTTGTATTTCCTTGTCTTACCTTGTACTGTTGTACTGCCTTGCATCTAACACACGCTCATGGCGCCTCAGAATAGCCCATCCAAGCCCTCATCCTCACTAGAGCCGGCACTGCCAGCACTGCTAGCTCCGCCATCGTCCGCTTTCCCCGGCGGCAAAACCCGTGCCCCCGTCTTCAACCGTAGCACAACGGTGTCTTTAAACGCCACCGACTTTCTACACATCGGGCAGAGCCCCACGCCCTTCTTGCCCCGGGTCTGCCCGCGCGCCGCAGACGCCGACACGCTCCGCTGCAAGCACTCGAGACAGTATACGTGGCCGCAGAACGTGGCGGTGGCGTTCTTAATGGTGTCGAAGCACACCGGGCACTCGGCCTCGCAGAGCCTTTTGACCACTTTCGGCGGCGCCTGGCTGATGAGCTGCTGCGTCTGGCGGTTAAACTCAAGCACCTGGAGGTCGTCGTCGTCCTCCTCGTCAGACGAGATGCTTATGATGTAGGGATCGGACATGCCCGCACAAGCTCCAGCAGTGGTTGCGAAACGAGAGCGAGCTGTCGCACGCAACTCGAGCCTAAGAGTCCTCTGACCGAAAATTACACCCGTGCCTCCCAAGCGAGTGAGATCGCTTGCGGTGCGGAGACGGCGCACACAGGCCAGTATCGGGCAAAAGCGAAGTGGTACGATCGAGGAGGGGAGAGATGTTGAGCAGAGGTGTTGATGGGAGCAGAGTCAGGGTGCACGTAGCAAAAGCTGCTCTTGCGGCCAAAAAAAAAGGCCGGTGTTTGCTGGCGTGGGTGCAGTCCCCGCCAGGGCCCCCGGTGCCGTAAATTGCTGCGGCTCTTAGGTGCGAGCAAGCCACGGACGGCAGTGGTCTCTCGGGCCCCAGCACAGCAACGCGTTCCGGGCCGCTTGCGCTTTTTTTCTTTTGGCCCCAGCGCTTTTGGCGCAGCGTAGGCTTCGGCTTTTTTCTGCAGATAAAAATGGACTTCTGGAAAAAGTACCACCATTACCGTCTCCTGGTTAGTAGCCCCCAGGCCAGCGGCGCCGGCTTCCCATTGTGTTCTTATTTTTTTTTTTTTCCGTGCCCGCCCAGCCGTCTGTTTCTCTGCATGCTTCTGCGGCAGATCAGGATACGCCGCAGTGTGCACTCAGACACGCACGGTTTCTAGAAACTGGGCATGGTGGTCCGGCAACGGCGGCTCCAACGTCTGAAAACGGCCACAACAAATACAAAAACACAAGCAAAACACAAAGCCTGCTGCTGCCGCACGGGGGGTGCAATTTCGCCGCCTGCCACACACGGCCATGCCAATACGTGCCAGTGTTGCGCTCGCAGCCAGGGTAGTGCCGTCTGGCGCGACGCACGCTGTATACCAGCCGGGCCCATATACCAGCGAGCGCTTTTTCTGTGGGCCGCAGACTACTCCATACCAGAAATTCGCCCAACCGTCAAAACGGCACACACACCTCGCAAAACACCCCCACTGCCAGGTCCGCAACCACCCTATTCTTGCATCTCAGCGTCCCCTCTGCAGTGGAGCAACTACCACCACCACCTACCCCGTACCTCCAGCGCCGCCGCCGCCAGCGCCCTAGACATATTTCTGTACCGCACCCCTCAATAGCAGGCGTCTCCGGGGCCCCTCCCTCCCACAACATGTCCGACTACCACAACCCGCTCTCGGTGTTGATACCCTACGACTTCCAGAGCCACCAGGACTTCCCCACCGAGGTGGTCGCGCAGCGCTTCCAGGCGTACCGCGACATAGTCAAGGACCTCATTTCGTACCTTCGACAGTACGCCTCGGTGCAAGAGGAAATTGTCCGACAGCAGGTCCGGCTCCAGCAGGCGGTGGGCGCCCCCAGCCAGTCGGTGCCGTCCACCGCAAGCGACAAGCAGTCGCACTACAAGGGCAAGGACAAGCACTCGATCGAGGACGACGAGCTCAGCGCCATAAACCAGTACTTCTTGCCCATTGGCAACGGGTCCATCCAGGACATCCCCACAATCTTGACCAAGTTCCATCAGCAGAACATCCAGTCGGGCACCAAGACCCTCAAGGAGATCAACCTGACGATCATCCCCAAGTTGGAGGACTTGCGCAAGGACTTGTTGATTAAGGTGAAGGAAATCAAAAACTTGCAGAACGACTTCAAGAACACGCTCGCGCGAGAGCTCCACGACACCCGGAGCTTGATCAGCAGCTTCAACCACGCGGTGGACGTCGCCAACCACCTCGAGGTCTTGTCCTCGGCGTCGACGCACCACGACTCGGGTAGTGAGTTGGAAAACTCCAAGAAAGACCCATACTTGGTGAAGATCAAGTTGGAGCGCCAGCTCAAGCGCCAGTTGCACGAGGAGTCCTATTTATACGAGGCGTACAAGAACTTGCAGACGTCGAGCGAGCAACTTGAGTCCATTGTTGTGTTGGAGATCCAGAAACAGATGAGGTTGTTCTTGAGCCTCGTGGAGAACGAGAGCTCTTCTGTCCACAACTTCTTGGTGCCGAACTTCTCAAACGGCTTTCTTGCCAAGGAGCCCAACTTGGAGTGGGAAGCATTCGTCCAGAGAAACTTGCCCCGAAGCTCCTCCATCTCCAATAACTTAACCTCCGGCAAGTTCATCGACCTCACGTTCCCCTCCCGAAAGCTCAGCGACCTCTCAATCCCGCACTACGACTCGTTGCTCAATGTTGCCGTCAGAGAGGGGAAATTGGAAAGACGGTCCAAATTCTTAAAATCGTACTCCGGAGGATGGTATGTTCTCACATGCAGCTATCTCCACGAGTTCAAGACGTCTGACCGCAAAAAGGACCAGACCCCCGTCATGTCACTCTCTTTGGACAACTGTCTGGTGAGCGACCACTCCAAAAACGACGGCAAGTCGTCCGGTGCATACAAGTTTGTGTTGTACTCCAAGCTGCAAAACGGGCTTATCCACCGCGGACACAACTGGGTCTTCCGCTGTGAGACATATGAATCTATGATCGAGTGGTATAACGACATCAAAACTTTGACCTCGCTAGCCTCTCCCTCTGCTCGTGCGAAGGCCATGAGCAAGAAGTTGATGGCAAACAGTGCTGCTGGCGACAAGTTGTCGAGAACGTCGAGCGCCGTCTCTGGGAACAGTGCGTTGAGGTCTCTCAAGTCAAACACAAACGCGTCTAGACTCCAGAGTCGCCTCAGCCCAACGGCTACCAACGTGTCTGTTCGTTCCGCCGTTTCACAGAAGTCGGCCACCTCAGCAGCTCGGAGGAGCAAGACCTTGACGCAGAAGAACCAAAACCGCTCACCCAAGTTGTCTAACTTGATCAACAGCGACGGCACTGCGGTGGCCTCTCTCGAGGACCAGTTCCACGGGGTTGACTCCGTGGACCAGAACGGAAATATCACCATCCGGACCCTGCTTTCTGCCGACAGAGTCGATCAAAAACCGGATGAAGACCGTCACGACGTGAAGGAGGACGCTGCAAACCATGACTTGACGACGCCTCAGCAGAGCGATGCCAACAACACGCAAACGCCTGCCACACCGCTGCAAGCCATCCCACAAAACTACCAGTACTATATCAACCAAGTCAACCACAGGCCTCAGCAGTTCTACGACCCTGTCCTGCAGCAGTTCTTCACGATTAATGCCATTCCTGCCCTGCAAGTGGGTCAGATCGACCCAAACGTTCAGCTTGGAGTACAGCCACAGGCTCCGCTTAGCGCTAATGCGGCACAACAACAACCACAGAGTAACGGACAGCCCATGCCGCAGTACTTTCCCTCGTCGCCAATGCCCAACCTGACTCAGCAGCTAGCGCCGGTGTCCCCCACCATCATCCCGCAGGTGTCTCCTACGTCTCCCCAAGTGCAGGCGGGACAATTTGTGAGAGTGCAAGGGGAAAATGGCAAGCCGGTGACACAGTACTTCCCGCATTTCCCCAGCCATTTCAACGAGGTTGCGCCCGGCACAGCACCGTACCCTGTGCACTTGGGAGAAGCGCTCAGCACAAGCGCGGCAGGTGCGCCCTCTACGCAGCCAGACAACACTCAACGGAACTCAGGCATCGATGAGAATGTGTCAAAGTTGGCCATCAGCGAAGACAAATGATCTAGCGTGCAGCCAGCTAGAGGTTTTAAATAACAGCCACTGTACAAATAGAATATGTCAAGTATGAATTATATGTATGATATACAAAGATTGTGAATTTAGACGACAACACCAGAGTTGGAAGCGATTCTTGGCCACAAGTCAGCGCACTCCTTGGCAACTGGACCAGTGATGGCAGAACCCTTCATCTCACCCTTGGGGTTGACAATAACACCAGCATTGTCCTCGAAGTACAAGTAAGTACCGTCCTTTCTTCTCCAAGGTCTGGATTGTCTGACCACAATGGCTGGCATGACCTTCTTTCTCAATTCTGGCTTACCCTTCTTGACGGTAGCCATGACCATGTCACCGGCAGAGGCGGCAGGCAATCTGTTTAATCTAGCACCGAAGCCCTTGACAGAGATGATGTAAAGGTTTCTAGCGCCAGAGTTGTCGCAACAGTTGACGACAGCGCCGACGGGCAAACCCAACTATAAATTGTTAGTACCAGTGTGCGGGCGGAGACACAGCAGCGCTTGAATCGCGGGGACGTTTTCGGGTTACGGGTATTTCGGAAAAAACAAGAAGTGGTGCACTCTGGGATGTAAGCGTTTTTGGAGGATGGGGAAACCGTTAAACTGTTGGATATTTTCTTGCTGGAGCACGCCGAAAGCTCGTCCGTTCTCCAGCAAAAGCAGGAAACAGACGTATCAGACGAAATATACCATCCACTGGATCATAACTGGCCACGATTTCATGGTAGAACAGGTTCCACTCCTGAGCTGGCGGGAAAGTGCACTTTCGTTCAGATGGAGGGCCCCGTGATCGGACGACGGCTTGCTGTCAAACACAATAGATCGAGAGGTACATACAGACATACGGAACTTGTTACCGGAAGCACCAGAACCAGACATGATGTTTTTCTATAGTGGGAAAGGTGGAAGTAGTTTGGTTAATTTTTTTGCTTCAGTGCGCGGAGCCTGCGCGGAGGGAAAAATTTTCAGAGTGTGGAGTGCACCTGCGGTGATAGGGCTCGTGCCCTGAGCCAAACGTCACGTGACACAAACAAAGGGAAGGGCGTCCCTTGGTTGTCGAGCCTGGGGGCTTTTGGTGGGGCGGTACTGCTGGCGAGAAAGAGGCGGCACTGGCGAGGACGAGCGAACTTCGGGAAGAAGTGTCCTTGTCCGCGATTTTCGTGGCGGCGGCAGCGGTTACTTGCCGGGTGCAAAATGCGCAGCGTGCGACATGGACGTGATTATGCTGTGATACCGATCCGTTTAATATCTTCTATTTACCAGAATGATTGAATAGGCGTTATTCGTCGTTGCGTGGCCTCGGGCCTTACCGAAAATGATTGAAAATGGAGTAATGATGAGTCGATGTTGAGCGTCGCCCGTAGAATCGACGGGATCAGCCATGTGTGCTGCAGCGAGCAATGTCTGCTGCAGAATCCACGTCTTCTGTAGAGACCGCATTACAGTAAGCCATGCCATTAGCAGTGAGGTTGGTTCGGGTACTGGTGCCCCACATTTTTTTTTTTTTGGCCGCAGCCTAATTGTTTACAACCTGGAGCGAGCCCGGGTTCCGTGTAACCATGTCAGGTAGCGAGCCATTCGACAAGCGGCGGCGGCTGTACTCCTCGTGCGGATTGCCGAAATGGTGGTCGTCATCGCTGTTTTGGTGGTCGTACCCGAACGCGTCGTCGTTGTTTGTGGAGTACGACCGCGTGGTGTTGGAGTTGTTGTGGGTATGATTTCCGGTGTTTGCGCGGGCAACGCCTGCGCCAGCAACAAACGTGTTTGGCGCAACATTATCGAAGCCCCGCTCGGCCCTCTTGTTGCCGACGTCGAAGAAGCTGTCGTCGTCGTCGGCGTCGCGGTTTCTTCTCCAGCGGAGAAGAAAAAATACCAAAGCGGAGATTAACGCAACACCCGCGAGCGAGCCCACCACGGCACCCGCGATGGCGCCGCCCGAAATGCCCGATTTTTTCAGGCTCTTGCTCGTGCTCGACGCGGACGACAGGCTCGCGCCCGTGGCCATTGTGTCGACGGTCTTGGTGACCTCCACCACGGAGTTTGCTGAACTGTCACCTGACTTGGTCGACACAACCGTCACCACAGACTGAGACTGCGAAGACGCGGCGCTAGATGTGACGCCCGCGGAAGAGGAGTCGCCCGACGACGAAGCCTGCGAGCTCGCGGAGCTGCCGGTCAGGCTGTCGTTTTCGCTCGACCCCGAGCTGGAGGACTCGGCCGAGGATGAGGACGCCGAGGATGAGGACGACGCGGAAGTCGACAGCGACGAAGACGACGCCTTGGACGACGACGAAGATGACGCCTTAGACGACGAAGAAGACGCCATCGTCGACCCGTCCACGTCGCCGTTGACGTAGACCTCGAAGTAGCCGTCTCCGCCGCACGTGACCAGGCCGTAGCCCTGGCACGCAACATCGCAGTTGGAGCTGTCGACCTCAAGCGACGACAAGGGCACCGTGGACCCGCAGTAGCAGTACTTGCCGTCCATGACCGCGGCGATCTTGTCGCCAGCACACTGCTCCTCGCAGTACGATGGGGTTTGGTACGTGTACAGCCCCTGCAGTTCAAGGATGGAGGAAATGTCGTCCTCGGCGAAGCAGCCCATGGACAGGAAGGAGTCTGCGGCGGCCGCCGAGGCGAAAACTAGTAGTAGTAGGCGTTTGCACGGGAGCATCTGGTGGTTGTTGGCGGCGGGATAAAAATAGCGCAACGAAAGCGAGGAAAAAGGACAAACGAGGAAAAAGGAGGGAAAACAATGAGCGGAGAGCGGAAAAAGGCAGATGGTTGAAGCGAAGGTGGCGTGCTGGAAAGCGGACGGCGTGCTGGGCTGCAAACGGGCAGCAGAAAGAACACGGGAGGGTGGAGACCAGCGAAGATCAAGCGAGATGGAAAACCGCAAAAACAAAAACAGGCACACGAAGAAGCTGTAGGATTACTGCCTTGTTTTTGGTCCGGGCTGCGCAACCGGGCCGGACACGATAAAGAACACTACCTACTGCGGCGAGCATGCCGAAGCGAGCCAAGCGTGTACTGGGGCGGCACCCCAAGGCTATTTTTGGCAGGGAGCGGGGGACGGGGACGGCGTACGGTGAACAAGACCCCTACACCACAGGGCTCCACGTGCACCGTGTTTGCTTTTTTTCTGGCCTGCCGTGTGTTTTTGCTGCCTCTTGTTGCTCTTGTCGTAGTGCCAGGCTTGGGACTCTCCATGGCTGCTGCGTGCGACTGGCTGCTCGTGCCGAAGAACACTCGCGAGCCTACACAGAAGCCTCACGGTGCAGCAGTGAGCGCGCGAAGAACAGCTGTGCCCGTGGTATTTGTCAATAGTAGCACGGTGGAGCACCGAGCGCGCGCATTTTGGCCGGGCTCGTGCCGCGGGCGTGGGGAGCCGAGCCGTTTTGGAGGAGAATTTGGCGCAGTGGCAGCGCCTGGTAGATCTGGCAGCGGCTAGCAGAATCTAGCAGAATCTGGCAGAATCAGGTGGACTCGGCCCAAGACACCACCATCCACACCTACGCAGTTTGCTGGCAATTTTGTGGTTCAAAATTGCGTTCTTGACGGGGGGAAACAAATCTCAGAACTGTGGGATTGGAAGCGGTGTTAGTGTTTGGCTGCGGCTGCAGGTGTCGCAGTGTTTCGACTAACTATGCGGTGTCTGGCCAGACCACGAGGCTGGAGTACGCGGGAGCAGAAACGCTAATACACGTACAGCTCTGGTACAGGAAACACGCAAACAAGAGCAGGCAATACAGCACTACAACAACAACTTGACTGGTAACTACTGCTAAGAGCATAATTTCTGCATAATGCCAGCTAACAGCAGCTAACGTAAACACAACACACCTCAACACTAGCTCTACATCAACCTAACTTCAACCCGACATTACCTCAACTTCAGCTCAGTAACGCTCTAACAATTTACAGGGCCCATCGTGGACCTGCTCACTTTTTGATGCACGTTGTTTTGGCCCACTGTGCGACTCGGCAACCGACCGGGGCTGCGGCAACCGGGGCTGCCGCCTCCACCTGATCCGGAGTCCCCCTGTGCCACCCACTTACGCTAGCGGAATGCGGCCGCCTCCTCCCCGGCAGCTCTACATGTGGCCCCACGTTTGTACCCCTTTTTTGTTTGTGTCTACATCTCTAACCTCGCCTTCGCTCCCCTGTTGCTGCGCGCACTGTGCTGTGCCTGAAACGGACAAGCCCTGATCTGAGATCTCAGCTGCGCACCGTCTGCGCCGGAAATACACCCGTGCACCCGCACTTGTGTGAACAAGAAAAAAAAAATTCTTCGCTTTCCTGCTTCTCCATGCGGTTCCTTCTCTTCCGTTGGGCTCACTGGGGTTTCCCCGGAATTGGCCCTGCTTGAGAACTGGTGCGGACCGCAGAGACAAATTCGCCCCTTTTCGCTAACAACGATCCCGAACAGTTGGACGTAGTTTGATAGTAGCGGGGCATACATATTTCTCTTTCACTCATTGTATTGAGCGCAGCGAAACGTAGGCAGCGTAGACAGCAGGCGAGTGACCGGCCTCAACTTACATACATCAGCTTTTTTTGAACGCTAAAATCACAAGCGTGACCAGCGTTGGCTTTAGGGAGGCAGTGGGGGTTGACGATGAGGTGCCTTCCATTTGGTAACTGCGCGCTGCCATTGTTAACCAGTGCTGGGCTTGCCGTCTTTGCTAGCTGCTGCGCCGCGCGCGAACGTAGATCCATTGCGCGGTACACCTATATTAGCACGCACGCTCTTACTCTATCAAATTGCATACCACTATGGAGTTATCTCTCAGCTTGGTCGCCACAGTTGCGAGGCAGTACGAGGAGGAGCTTCATGCGTTGAGCGGCTCGCCCAACACAGACCCGTTTTTGGAAAAACTCACCTTGAAGAAAATCCAGTTGGATCTTCCCCGCCTACTACATGCGCTACGTGACCACAAGAACAGCAGGGCGTACGGCTCCCTCTACGCAAAATTGCAGGCCTTGTCCAACGACGTGGACGAGAAACTATACTACAACCGCGAGTCGTCGGTCGCGTACGCGAAAAGGTTCACGAAAACGAGAGTCTCACCCAATCTTGACACATCGGACGCTCAGCCAACCCCAACGCCGCATCAAGACGAAAACTTGGCGTCCTTGAGGAAAAGACTACTCGCCGACGGCGCTGCAACGTCGCTCGACAACGAAAACGCATCTAAGGACCAAGTCAACGACTACCACGAATCCATCCAAGAGGACTTGTTGAGTGAAATGTCCACGTTGGCCTCCGCGCTCAAGAACTCGGCCAAGACATTGTCTACGAAGATCATCGACGACGCAAACTTGGTGGCCGAGACCGGCGAAAACATGGCCAAGAATCTGACGTTGATGCAGGCCGTCGGGTCGAACTTGAATGCATACTTGTCGGAGAAGTCTGGGGGCAAGATCTCTCTTTTCTTCCTCATCAAAACCATGGTCTTCGTTTTTGTGTTGTTCTTCCTCATGGCGTTCATAGCCAAGATTCTTCCAAAAATGTAAGGCAGCTTACCAGTCACAATCCAGCATGTACGTGGCGCGCTGCAATACCTTAGTCATAAATATTTGTGTATTTGCACCTATTATCTGCTCTATGAATACCCTCGACAGAGCTTTTGGGTTCTTTCTACTTTTTTTTTCTTTACTTTGCGCAGTCTTTCGAGTACCCGAGTTTACACAGCACTAGAGTAAGCGTGCTCATTCAGAGGCGAAACCATCTGGCTACGACGCGACTCCGCTGCCTTCTCCAGTTGAGCCAAACGAGCAGTGTCGTTGTGCGTCAGCTGGGACTGGTTCTGAAACTGTCTTGGCAAATTGCCGCATCTGTCCTTGCCGAAGTTTATCTTCAACGTCTTGTAGTCCTTGAAGGACTTGATGCCGTCAATAGCCTTTATGGCGTTGGCGATGTTGACAAAGTTGATAAACGCACAGTCCTTCTCTTCGAGGTAGTTGATCTGCTCGATCTCGCCGAAAGTGGAGAAATCTTCCCTCAACTTCTCCGCATTGAAGTACTGGAAGTCGTTGATGTTTCCGATGTAGATGTTTCTCGAGGCACCGTTGGATACCGCCAAAGACAATGCGTTGGATAAAGGACCCGAGTGCTTGCCCCAGCCAACCTTGATTCTCCTGTTGTGGATTGTCAAGCCATGCAACTGGCACATTGCAAAGAACTGGGCGGCAGCAATCGGATCAATAAACGTGATGAAACAAACATGCCTCTCTTTCAAAAACCGAACGCTTTGCAAGAGACCACCGCGCACAACGTTACAAATCTCCTCAACAGACGAGTCCTGATGCAAGTTGCCCAAGTAAACCGTTCTGTTTCCGAGATTGTTGGCACCGCCGGCTTGCGTGGCAATCTGCGCGGCAGCAGCGGACTGTTGGACCAAAGCCGAGGAGATGAACTCACGGTCAGCGGCGGTCACCACGTTCTCCATGCCTGGAGCCAAGCCCAAGTATTGCGCCGCGTTGTGCTGCTGAGTCTTGGTGATAAAGGCACATCTGTCCTTACCGTAGAAGCACTTTTTGTCCAAGTACTTCTCCTGCAAGGGCAAGTTGGAAACACACTTGTTGGCGCTCATAATCGATAAGAAATGAATAAATGCAATCCCTTTGTCCTGGATTATTTTGATGCTGTCGATCACTCCGTAGACTGACAAGTCCTCCCGCAACTCTTCCTCGGTGATGACGTCGCCGGTGAGTGGATTATGCAAGTTTCCCAAGTACACGTTCCTCGTGGCGCCGTCCTTCTGGACCGCCTCCTTGACCGTGGGAGGGATTGGGGTGTTTTTGCCCCATCCGATTCTAATGTCGTTGCCCTTGATCTTCAACTTCTTCAAGATGCAGTCCGAGTGGAAGAGCAATGCCGACTGCAGGTCAATGAAGGAGATGAATGCACAGTTCTTGGATGGGAGAATCTTCACGTTCTCCAATATACCGCTCCGGACGTAGTCCAACAACTCATGGGGCTCGATGTCGCTGGGAATGTTTCCCAAGTACACGGTTCTCGACGGCGCACCCCTCTCTTGGGCCATGCTTGGCTGCTGCGCCATCAAGCTGTGCTGAGCCGGGTTCGCGTACGAAAAGTCCAACCCAGGGCTCTGGTGGCCCTGGATCTCGTAAGACGACTGCTGGTAGTTCATGCTGGGTGGTTCGTTGTAACTGCTCCAGTGCTCAGTTTGTTGGGTCTGCTGGTGCTCCGGCTGCCGCAACGAGGCGTCCAACGAGGGCGAGAAGGTAGCAGCAGGATATGCACGTTCGTCGTATGTGTTTCCGCCAGACATGTAGCTTCCCGTGGCTGCATGCCGGGAGAGGTTGTTGGCGTACTGCTGGTAAAATTCATGACCATCTCTGGAGTCTATGCCGTACGCGTTGTTGTCCAATGAATAGTTTTGCTCGGGCTCTCCGCTGTAGTACTGGGGGTAGCTCTGCGACGCCAAGTGCTGGGGGGAGTCACGGAACTGATCGTAGTAAGACATTAACTGGAATTAAAGCGTGGTTCGTGTAGCCGTCGTAAGCGAAGTTGACAGTTGGATGCGGAATAAGTGGCGGCGAAAGTGCTAGAAGTGAAGTTCGTGTGTGGGGCGAGCGGCGAGTCTCTTGTCGTTTGTAGGCCCGCGTGGGGGGTCAGGACATGCAACAGGCGACAGAACAGTGGTCTCGAAAACCAGCGGTGAAGATGCAAAAATGAAGTGAATGCAAGAGCGTGTTCTCAGGCTGCCGTGACTTTTAAAATTGGCTCGGTCAACCGATGCGAGCAAACGAAGGTGTGGGTCGGGAGCCGAGTGCAATGAAGGTAGGCCGGTCGGAACTGAGCGAAGGCAAACTTTCAGACCGAAGTGGACGCTTGGAAGCAAAAAGTGTGGTCCTGTGAGAAGAAAAAAGAGTACTGTGCCCTAGCCCAATTTTTTTCCACTAGTGCTGCGGGCACGTATTCGCGAGGCCATCGGCATTGGACGTCCCACTGAGAGACCGCGGCCAGTAAGCACACGCCAAAAATTTTGCAGCCGCTCCAGGACAACGTGAGCGAAAAAGAAAAACCTCAACTGCTCACTCAGAGTACTCCGTCTCATCGCCCACATCGCTTGCGCCGCCCGCCACAAGGGAGCGCCGACGCCCAGCCACCTCCGGGGACCCGGTCACGTGACCGATGCTGCCACCGCTCTCGCTGCCACTTTCTTCGCTTTCGCGCTCGCTGTAGTCGGTGCTTGACGTGGCGGCGGCAGCAGGAGACGGTGATTTTTGCCGAGGCAGTCTGGCACTGGAAGTCATTTTTGGAAAACCTGGACCAATGCCCGAGCCCTCGTGCGGTTCTTCCGCTTTGATGCCCTGAGCTTGCTCAGCTTGCTCAACCTGCTCGGTTTTAAGGCTCGTTCTGGTTTTTGTGTCGTCCTGCTGCGGTCCTCTGGCGCGCTTTTCCCCCGCGTTAGCTTTTCGCGGCCGCTTGCGCCGTTCGCCCAAATGCCGGTACTCTTCTCCCACCACGACATCGTCTAAGTTGACGATCTTTAAATTGTGTTTCTGGCGCTGTCTGTAGTTCTCGTTCAAGTGCTCAAATGTCTCGGCCGCGTTGCCCTCGAGCTCGGCGATCCGGCGCCGTTTGCTGCCCAAAAGCTGGAAAAACCGGTCCTCGACGTCGTACAATATCGTCTGGTAGTCCTGGTGCATGTCGGCGATGGCCCTGTCCTTCACTGCCACCACGTCCGTGCACTCCTGCAACTTGCGCTGTGTTTCAAACAAGTTTCGCCGTAGTTTCAGCGTCTGTTCTGCCATTGTGCGGAGCCAGGTGAGCATGTTGACGCCGCTGCGCTCCTCTGGCGCCATACTCTCTATGTCGACTTCCTGGAACGCGATGGCGCCGTAAGTTATTGAGAGCACATCGCCCGTGCACACAAGGAGCTCAAATTCCGGCCGTTCCTCGGACAATTCCTCACCCGTCAAGTCGCCCGTTTCCGCGTTGTAGTCCTCCAGAGAAGCGAGCTTGCCCCGGAGAACCACGGCCGGGTACGCTTTTGGCGGCGGTACCTCGCTCTCCACACGGTAGTTGAACACGTGCTCTACCATTGTGTGCCAGTCGTCGTTACTCAATTCGTCTCTGCTTTTTGCTCGCCGGAGCCTGGCCGAAGTGAGCTCGGCCCGGAAGATTCCCTCCTCGCACGCGGCAAAAAGGTATCTGCCGTCGCTTTGCTTGCCTGGGGAGATTTTCAATGCAGCATGGCGGTTCTGAAAAACCCGACCGGTCTTTCTCTCGGTGACCTCGAGCGGAATTGACACAATTCTCTGCTCGTCCATCGCATTTACAGTGGCTTAAACGCGGCTCCGCACTCCGATCTGCAAACGGCAAGACTATTCATTGCGGGTGGCTTCTTCTCTACAGGCACAGTTCGCTTATCTCAGCCCGATCTACGGGGCGCCCAGTGGCACCTTCCGTTGTGATAGCGTCATGATTTACCAACTGACGTGTATGTGTTTTTTATTTTTTTTTATTTTTTTATTTTTTTTATTTAACTACTTTGCCTCGTCACTTCGCCCGTCAGAAGAACGGACACCAGCCGCAATATATCACTGCCAAGTTCTGCTCGCTGGTGGCTTCTCGCACCAACTCTCGTACTGTAGCCTCCACACTCAACCCACCGGCATTGAGCTTTTCCGTGACCCCAAGTATCGCTTTTGCCGCCTGTGACCCGTCCGCCTGCACCTTGTGATCGACCACGTCCACGATTTGGCCTTGTAATCTCTTCTTCTTGATCGGCGATATAGACCATGAATACAACGGGTCCCATCTCAACACGTCAAGAATCGCGAGAATGTGGTCCCGATTCTCACGAAGCACCCTGAAGGTGTGGTCCGCCAACATGCCGAACGAGCCCGAAGTGCCCATGAAACCAAAGCCGTCAACAATATCTCTCGTCAATCTGAACGGCACCGTCTCCGGGATCTGAAGTTGTTTGCCTTGGTCGAACGCGACTCCCAAATCGATCTGGATGGGCTCGCCCAGGATCTCGTCCAATAATATATTGTTGCAATGCCGATCCCCCAACCCGAGAATGTATCCTACGAAAGACGACGCCGCCACGCCACGAACGTAGACCTGCCGGCTTTCAAACCATCCCTCGGGCGTGACAAAATTGTCCAAGAAGTAGTCCCCAAGAACAGGGTGGATCTTCTGCTCAATGTCCTTGTAAACTCTGAGGCGCTCTCGAACATCCGCAGTCTGACACTCTTTCATCATATCCCTTGCCTTTTCTAGCTTCAATTTGTCTCGCAGCTGATGATACGGCCTGATCACCTCGATCAAAGCCTTTGAGTGCGGAACAAACTCAATAGCTCCGGCCTTAGGTCCTAGAGGTATCGCCCGATATGTCCTCACACGAAGCTTACGCTTTCTGGTCTCTTTGTCCTTGCGGAGCATCTTGTTCACCTTCTCGAAAACTTGCTCCATGATAGCATCCTGTCTCAAGTCGTCACTTCCGTGTTTGAGAAGAATCTTGTGCA
Source organism: Metschnikowia sp. yHMJ9 (assembly GCA_030444895.1). Taxonomy (NCBI): domain Eukaryota; kingdom Fungi; phylum Ascomycota; class Pichiomycetes; order Serinales; family Metschnikowiaceae; genus Metschnikowia; species Metschnikowia sp. yHMJ9. The sequence continues at coordinate 52,026 of JAJMQU010000017.1, read as the reverse complement.
CCTGACCATTCAGGAGATATACCGTTAAGATTTTGGGTAAACTGAGCCCCGAGCTCGCAATCGAGACGGTGGGCACAACTTTTACCATTCTCGGAACTTCGCCGTAACCGTTGTGGCCAATAGGGAGGTCTAACGTCGGAGGTGGGATACGAGGAAGTTCTGAAATCCAATAGTTTCCACAGTTGAGTTTATCCAACTGCAACGAACGACCTTTGGAGCACTTAAGTCCGGCAAGATTCACGCATTCCTGGCAGAACTTCTCAACGAGCTGGAAGAGATCTGACGCTTGTCCGCTTGATTCCCTGACCTTCGCTTGGATACTTTTGGCAGCTTCTATCCTTCCCATCATTGGAAGATTTGCAGTGTCTCGTGCTAACGTCTCGTGGTGAATCAAAGAAAATAGAAGATATAACGAGTGAAAAGGGTGATCCCAGCACATCTTTTGAACTAGAATCTGGATGGTAGTTTGAAAAGCTGACACCTCATTGGAAATACGAGACACTACCTGGGTGCACCACGGAAGTATCTTGTACGTTGAAAGATGTAAAAGCTCTTCACCAACAGCTTCCTGCAAGCTCTCATCACCTGAATACTCCAAAAAGAGACTGAAGAACTTGTCTGTATCCTCGTCGTTTGTATCGTCAATCGAAATGGAATTTAAATAGAATTTCACAGCATATAGGGCAAACTTTGCTTTCACATTCTTGAGAGACTCGAGTTCCTGATTTTCAGAGCTTGCTTGGTTTTTTAATCCATTGTAGTATTTTTGTACCGCTTTTCGTTCAGCCGAGGGCACGGAGCTCTTAGTGTAATGACTTTTAATCTCTTCTATCTCCATCCTTCTTGATTGAATTCTAGCTTCTAGCTCCTCTTGCTGTTCTTTCAACAGTTGGGATCTGAGCTGCAGTTCACAGAATTGCGCAAGTACGTGATAAACGTGAGATCTCTGGGCAATGTTTCCAATGGACTCAATCTCTTGTGTTATCGGCTCTATCATCCGCTCCAAGAGGCTGGTGCCAAGTTCAAGTCTAGACTCAGACCTCCACTTCACCAAGTAAGCTCTCATTAACAATTGACTAACGTTTAGCAGGCTCATCGAGAGTTCAATATCACCATTGTTCTCCAAGTTGCTCATTAATGAGACCGAGAAGCTCGTCTTCCCTTGCTCCCAAAGTGTCTGGGCTGTCTCCAAGACTGAAATTCTCTTCAACTGTAGCTGGTCCCAATTATTTTTCATCTTAATCTCAGTAACAATTTTTTCAAGGTACACGGAAGAATTGATTGATTTTTGTAGCTCGTGATTATTGCGGAGCAAGGAGCTAAATCTCACTATCTCCTTCACTTCGGCCTGCCAGCACAAATCAAGCCCTTCAGAAACATTCTTTGTTGATTGTGAATCAGTGAGAGTTGAGTAAAGTTCTCCATACATGTCGAAAGCCAAACTTCGAGCCTTCAAGATGTCTTCAAAAATAGCGGAGTCTACTCTTTCAAACCAGCTAGTATGTTTTTCGAATTCGTCGATGTTAGTCGCAAACTCTGACGGCCGAGATTCGAAGATCAGGTTTGTTTGGTTCACCACGGCAAAGCACTCAAGCCAATCCCGTGTGATTGCAATGGGCTCCTTGTGGGTCAAATGCTGTTCTCCACGTTTCATGTCAGAAAGTATCTTTATCATTGAAGTTTTGTAAATGCTTGTCAAGTCGGATGGTTCATCCCGGACGTTCTTTAAATACGAGTATAACGCATGGTGCTTTCCGCTATACTTGTCAGCTTGTGGTAGATCCCATTGGTTGAGCTTCCATGACCACTCATAACTTCGTTCATCATTGGAACTATCATTCAACAGCTTGGATACACCAAGCATGCCCTCTTGTAACAACAGGTCAATCATCTGACTTACCAGTTTTGGCCCTTTGAGAGCAAAAGAGGCATCCAATACTGCACTTGTGTACCTGACACTGTCTGATGCTGGTACGAGCTGCATCATTTCGAGAGTGTTACCAAGAGACACGTTCATTGGTATGCCTGCGAGCAGATCAGTGTCATTCAACAGGCTAAATAATCTCGTCAACGGATCTCTATACCTTGTCCAATCTAAGTGGTCTGCTTTGCTTCTGACAGAGTCCTCAAACAATATGAGCGCTGACTCTGGCAGTCCGCTGTCTTGTAGAATAGAAAACAACTCATGCTTATCTAACGCGTTGTATAAAGCCTTGAAAACACTTACGTCACGCAATGCGCCAAGTCTGATCATTAGAATAAGATTCTTCATCAAAACCACGCTTTCATGCAAAGGAAATCGCTCACGGTTGACGAAGTACAGCGCAAAGATGCTTGAAACGGTGTCAATTGCTCCTTTTCTGTCGAGATAGGCGTAAAAGCAGATTAACTTGGGAAATAGTGGCACTCCGATAAGAGGTATTCTTTTCAAGCAACCAGCAAGGATTGAGGCTAAGTTGGTAAAAGAAGCCACTACCTTGAGTATAGAAAATAAGATTTGGTTTACCCATTCTTTGAACGGCAACTGCGAAGTAACACATCCAATGTCCACCACACTGAAACTTGACGAGGTATGGTTTGCAGTAAATGTGCCTGGGTAAAGCAATTCACATGAATGAAGATCTAAAGGTGCCAAGTAAGAGCTTAACTGGGAATAATACTTCTCAAAATTTGTGAACTTGGAAACCTCTTTTTCGTTGTTTTCAAACTTTGAAATGAGTATACCGAACGCACATTCGATGAAAGCGTCAGATGCATGATCGCCTGCTCCAAGATGTTTGATTAAGGTTTCCAAAACCGGGTCGAGAGTTTTGGCTGTTTCGACAAAATCGCTAGTATCCTTGGTAGAAAATTCGGGCCAACTGCCAATATTCTGCATAGAGCTGTATCCATCGAGGTAATACGCTGCTAAATATTCCGCTGCCCATAATCTCAAGGCCTCGTTGCAGTCGTCATTAAATTCGTGATTGATGAGAATTGTTGCAAGCTGGGCTTTTGGTTTCATCTCGTGATTTCTGTGAACGAACTCAAACAATTTCGAAAGTATCATAAAGACTTCATTGGTGGATCGCTGGATTATATCTAAAAATCCTTCGTCATTTAAAAACTCCTCGATGCAATCCACCTCAAGTTTGAACGGCCGTCTCAAGACGAAAGCTATTGCGGATTCGATAAGCACCAGAGACGTACCAAAATAACCCAGCTCTTGCTGAACAATTGCGTTTAGATTGCCCAAGTATAACACTGCTTCCTTGTCGATCTTCGACCCACCAAGAATATTCGTACACAAAAGTTTGAGGAGCAAAGGTAAGGATGTATCTATTCCAACCGACAAGCAACCTGTGAAGCTAATTTGACTTAAGATTGGAGCCACGTCAAGAGCAAATCCTTGTTCAATAACGGGCATACAGGACAGTATCAATAGCGTGGCAATGTGAAAGTTGTCAATATTGACCTCACTCAAGCATAGAACATATTGAAGTCTCCTTAGCGCACATCTTGCTCTTTGGATATTTTTTTCGCCTGCGTCAACACCAATTTGACGTAGGATAAAGTAGGTTGTTCTGAGGGACCAGAAACTTTCTTGCTTCGAATTCCAAAATTTAGAGATCAAAACAGAAATGAGATCTTTGCTAGATGCTGGCGACACACTTGATTCAGGAATTCCTCCCAATATCTCTCCCGAATGAAAGAAATTGTAAGAGTTTTTCTCTTTGATTGCATTTCTTAAAGTAACGTTACTCTTGACTTCAGTCATTCTTATGACTTCTAAAACCACGATTCGGAGCCTCTCCTCAATCACAGCCGAGTAACTACTCTTGAAGAGGTGGGACAAGGTTGAAAACACCTCATTTCTAACTCCTCTCCAAGAGTAAGCCATTGGTATGATCATTGGCAAGCTGTCGCTGATTAATGTGTGCAAGTCGACCGATTTCGCGTCGACGATGGCATTAACGAGCGACACTTTGATTTCCTCGTCCACAAGATCGCCGTTTATGGATACCAGCACCGAGAGTAGTTGCCTATAGTTCATACTAAGAAACTCAGTGCGATCTGCATAATCGAAGAGCAGGTAGGGAAATTTGAAGAAGTCCTTCCCCTCTAACCACCAAGCTTTCAAGATTTCGTTGCGATAGCTTGTAAATAAAGTCCTTGCGCCTTCAATCATCTCTCTCTCTGCAATGATGTCGATGCTTTGCTTGATATACTTGAGAAAAAATTCAAATTGAGAAAACTTCATAAGATTTGAGAGTACGAAGTGTATCGAGTGGAGATCTTTCGTCAAGGCTATCAACAAAAAGCAAAACAGAGCACTGGACTCGACTGACAGTTGAGGAAGCTCAAACCTTTCAACAATCTCTTTTAATAAGCAGTACTGGGCCGATATGCTTTGTCTTGCAAGATATTCACTAAGTGTCGGAGAAATTTCAAGTTTCATTTTATTTGAAAATGAGGAGAACTGCTCTAGAAACAGATTCATAGTTTCAGAATCTGAGAGCGGGCCGTTCTTATTAAATTTTGTGAATTCGAAATAAAGCATCCACGAGGTTATTATCGCATTCTCTCCAAGAAATATACTTTTCTCAACCCCACGAAGAAGAAACAACACCAAGTCAGTAAAATCGTTTTTGAACTCATCCAGATGAGACATTAAGGAAGGCATAAGCGCTTTGAGTATATGACATACAGAGGTCACAGCGGCGTCGGTTCTATCATAACTCGGTGATGACAAGACACTCTCTCCAATCAACCTCAAAACTGAAATCACTAGCCCAGCGTCTCCTCTATGACATTCAAATTCTTGAGAAGTCACGTAAAACTTCAAGCAGGACAAAACAGAATATGGTGAGTACTCTTTCATGAGTGACATATGATCGAATGGATTGCTCTTCTTGTACCGCACGACGAACTTGACATACGACACCACAGATGTCGGGTCGACATGATTGGCGTTGTCTGGTACTGATATTGCTGATGTTCCACTTGAGGTCGAAAAGTGCAAGTCCAATACAGACTCGGAGTATGAATTTCGGGATTGTGGCAAATATTGGTAATGATAATCGATTGCTTCGAAGGGGAAAGCCATTTCGTGCAATAGCTCGGAATCGATCCCAGACTTCAAGATGGTGGAGATTATTGCAGCCGCTTGGCCCTTCAGCTGAATTAAAGAGGCAGCGCTCAGCGCTAGTTCCCTTGCTTTGTCCTCCAACGCAATGGAACTTGCCGAATCTTGCTTTCGAATTGCGTACGATACCTCCATCAAATGGAGTGCATTTGTTATAATTTCCACGGCGTTATTCTCATTTGTGGAGTTGGATATGCACATAGACGCAACGACGAGCTCAACAGCCTCGTGGGAGGTGGAGAGAATAGGGAGCTCAATTTTCTGTGGCTCTGGTGTTGCGATGCGTTGCTTTGTGTGCAATAGTTGAAATTCGAGGAGCGATACGCAACTCCTCATATGACGAAATAAAGGATCAGGAGACACTCGAGATTGTTGCAGATAGTCCCGTAGGTCAGTGGAGCCCGAAAGCCAGAGAATGTAGTTTGCTATTGTCAGTGAAGTTATCTCTGTGTCAGGAGAAGACGCGAAATCTTTCCATTTCTCCACAAACCACATAGCTATAGCCTTCGGTAAGGACTTCCGCTTTCGAGAGCCCACATACAACAAAATGTGTGCAACTGCTTGCCAGAAGGTCATAGAGAAATCGTCAAGCTTGGCGGGCCCGCTAAGATCGGACAAATCCACCATACTCTCGAGCTGATTCACCAAGCCGTCGTCCGTCATATGCTTGAGAAGATGAGATGCTTTCATAAACACAATTTCGTGAAACAACAAACATGCTAGTTTGTGCAACTGCTTCTCTCGTACAAGATTCACAAGTAGTTTCAAAAGCTGCTCCATCCTCGGCAACAAGGCTGAGGTTAGCGCAACTTCCTCGTGCTCCATGCGTGAAACAAGTGACCGGCATGCGAGAAGTGCCCAGAATGAAGTGGTAGTTTCAGGAATCGCTCTGATAATATTAGATAAGAGCTCACTGAAAATATCACTTATGTGCTCGCTCGCAACGAGCCGAAAGTCAAGAATGGCAAATTTATCACACTTGTGACTCTCCGGCTGGCGGCGGACATGAAGATTCTGCTCGAGATGGAAGGTTAGAAGCTGTAACCCACAAATCTGGAGCTTGGCATCGGAGCTCGCGATCATCAGATTGTAATATTCTAGTGGGCTACAGGAGTCATGCATGTTCTTGCGAGTATTCTCGACCTTTTGTCTTTTGCGAGCGGGATCCACCGAGATTTTTGGGGCAAAAGTAGTTATCGGGTTAGCTGGAGTTTCTGACGAGTAAACCAATCGAAAGTAAGAGGCAATAAGTCTCGCAGTTCCAGCCGCAAGGAGCCAAGATATTTTGTCCTCTGAGCTCAATTGCACATTCGGTAGGTGATACCAATCGACATGTTGTGCGTTGGTGCGTAGTCCGAACGTGTCTGCGGTGAGCCTCAGGGAAGAGGATTGCATTCTTTGAATCAACGCTTGGATGACCATCTCCACATTGTACATCAAGTGATCATGGTCCGTACTGGCCACGTCGGAATGCAGGCCATTTCTTTCCGACACACTAATAAGTTTGGGAAGCCCCGATATAGACAAGAAGTGATGGAAGGTGTCTAGATTCAAGCATAGAAAGAGCTGCTCCAGCAATGGCGCAACAGGTGTATGCGCAAATGTGAGAAGCGTTTTTAGGCCCACAGCGACGAGCTGGTGAGATGCAGTGAAGTCCTCGGTAGCGAGTGTCACGAGGAGTTTATTGATGATCAGGTACGCGGTGATCACAAGCGGAGATTCCCGCCTGTTGAACAGCGAGAGCGACATTCGCAATACTGGAAGCAAGGACACGTATGCCCTGCCATGCAATAGCGGAGCGACCGTCTGGATCGACTCTCCGCCTAAGATAGTGTATAACACCGCAAACAAGTCGTTTAGAAGACTTTCGTTCGCAGTTACCTCGTCTGGCTGTCGTTGTAGCTCTGCAGTAATTGCGCCCACGGCAAATCCGTAGCATCGGGACCATTGCTCGTGGGAAAGGTGCGAAAACACGAAGCTGGCCCGCATTAACGAATGGAACGTCCTTACTAGGTCGTGGGCACAGGGCAGAAAGCGTGTCAGCAGGCCTGGCGCATAGTACAACGACTGTATGCTCTCGAGAATGGAGAGGCCTACCTTGAACGTGAGTCTTCTTTCCGTAGCCCGCTTTAGATTATCCAGGACGAGATCTTTGAGTATGCCAGATGCGCTCGACGCCCTAGAGAGAACAGCGGAGGTGGCGCTCTTGGCGTAGGCTTCACGCTCAATTTCCAACAAGTGCAATAGGCCCGCAAGGACGACAGCGTACTGTTTCGTCGTGAGGACAAGTTTTTCTGCCGAGAGGCTGCCTAGAAGTGCCAATGCATCATTTCTGTCTTTTGCTCGATGCGATCGGAGCGCCTCCACGGTTTTTGTGAGGTCAAACACCGACATGGAGTGGCCCTTGGGAGCTTGATCTAGAGCGCGAGATGGTGTTCACGTCAGGACGCGCACCAGCATAAGCGGGCTAAATAGCGTGTTCGCCGAGCGAATCTGATTCACGCCAGATTCAAGATATTTTTATTTGAAGGGAGATCTTCTAAGTTCGTGGCTCACGGTAGGAAAGCATGGACAATGAATGTGAAGTGAATTGTGGATCTGGTTTTGGGCTCAACAGGCACTCAGATACCAGGCCACACGCACCACCTATTGGGTGCAAAAAATGCCGGTTGATCATTGCTAGGGTACACTCATCCGTAAGGTACACTCACCAGCGCGGAACTCAGGGTGACATGCGTTTAAGCTGCTGAAATTTATTTCACACTTGAAGGGCGCTCTCCTTTCTTCACGTGCTTGCTCTTCTGTGTCCCATTGTCGTGGCCGAAAGTAGTAACTATGTGAATCTGGCTCCAAACAGCCTTACCTGAAACAACTTCTGAAACTGGAATTACGTATATAAACAGTATTTCCCGCCTATAAAACTCCCAAATCACAGCCCTCATAGACCGAGAATGCCTAAGCACGCCTACGAGTTACCTGTGACTTCTTTCGCTGTACAGCCGTCTTCGCTATACCAGTGCGAAATGTGCGTGTTTTGCGACCACTGGAATTCGGTGGTCGACTACAACGTCCTTCTTGGCTTCACCTCGCCCAACTTGTGGCTCTACAACCTTGTCATACTCTGCTACGCTCTATTGTGTCTAGAGGACTCGGTGCCGTGCCGTGGCACAGAGCACGGCCGTGTGAAGCAGGCGCTTTTGGTGAAGCTCGGCCACACTCTGTTGGGGATCGCCGGCGCCGTTACAATTTTTATGGGGATTTGGGCCTGGCGGTCTTCTAAATAGCTCAATTAGCCACAATTTACATTCTTCAGCTCTCAGTGCACGCGACGGCCTCTTTTGTCGTTATCGTAACAGGTCAAGAGCACTTGTGACTCGTCGCGCCGCAGTCAGCGCGATCCGAGTCCGGCTGACTCGGCGCGCAACGCTATCACATTCACTATAAGAGCTAGGCTTTGCATCCACAGGCTAAATCCGAAGGGGAACAATGTCTATCAAATCTAAAGCCTCCAAAGCGTTGGCCAGGACGCCGTTGTACGAGAGCCACGTGAAGTACGGTGCCAAGTTTGGCCCATACGCTGGCTTCGAAATGCCTCTTATCTACAAAGACCAGAGCCACATCGACTCCCACAATTGGGTCAGAAACAAAGTCGGGTTGTTCGACGTCAGCCACATGTTGCAGCACCGCATCAGCGGCCACGGCGCCAAGTCGTTTTTGCAGAAAATCACGCCGATCGACTTGGACGCGCTCAAGCCAAACTCGTCCAGCTTGTCAGTGTTGCTAAATGAAGACGGAGGAGTCATAGATGACACCATCATCACCAAGCACGGCGACGACAAGATCTACATGGTCACCAATGCCGGGTGCAGGGACAAGGACTTGGAGTTTATCAAGCGGGAGTTGAGTGGATTCAGCGATGTCAACCATGAGACTTTCGAGGGCACGTTGTTGGCCGTGCAAGGACCTGCTGCGGGCAGCTTGATGCAGAAATTCACCACCACCGACTTGTCGAAGGTGACTTTTGGCAACACCCGGTTCTTGAAGCTCAACAGCCTCGTGGATTCGGAGATCCACCTCTCGCGAACAGGTTACACAGGAGAAGACGGGTTTGAGCTTTCGATTCCGTCGGCAACCGATGGCGAGGCCAAGCAGGCGAGAAACTTCTTCGAATTTTTAATAGACGAGCACCCGGAGCTTGTCAAGCCAATTGGGCTTGCTGCGCGTGACTCGTTGCGACTCGAGGCCGGCATGTGTCTCTACGGAAACGAGTTGGGCGAAGACAAAACGCCCGTGGAGTCGACGTTGTCGTGGTTAATTCCCAAGTCTAGAAGAGACCCCGACAGTGGGTTCAACGGCAGCTCTCGTATCTTGGAGCAGCTCAACGACAAGACGTTGGTGCCCAGACGCAGGATCGGTGTTGTTTCGAAAGGGCCCGCCGCCCGCACGGGCGGAAAGGTTTTCGACAAGAGCGGCGAGAAGGAGGTAGGCTACGTTGCCTCAGGGTCGTTGTCGCCTACATTAGGCGTGAACGTCGCGCTGTGCTATATCGACAAGGCGGTGAAGATTGGCGACGAGGTGCAGCTCGAGATCCGGGGCAAGTTGCGCCCGGGCACGGTGAAGAAATTGCCGTTTGTGGAGAATCGGTTCTACAGAGGCTGAAGGAATATACTCCCAAGGTATAATACAGAGGCGGGAATACAGACGCTGTAATAGCTGTAATAGACGAATGCATGGCACCGGCCAAGGCACGTAGGCGCGAGGCGCGACAGACGATTGAAAACGACAACGCGGCACGAAATAATTGCAAAAGAGTGAAACATGGATGAAACACGGTGAGACACGATGAAACGTCGCTGACACGCTGCGGAGAGTGCGAGCCTGTCTCGTGTGTCACACCGGTTGCTGCTTTCTCCGGACCCGGTCTCGTGACGCCCCTAGCGTGCCGTTTCGCAGCAGCAAGCGTGTTTCCGGTCTCAAATCGCGCCTTGCCGCGAAAGACGGGTTCCTTGCCGCGAGAGACGTTTCCCGCCGCGCTCGCGGGGCACAGGGTGCAGCGACGCCTACAGGCTTATAAACTTACAAGCAGCCTGTTCTATTTTTTTTGTCTTTTTTTTTTTTTTTTGGCCTCGCCGACTCGTTCACGAAACCAGCTTCTCTTCTCTCCTCCCTTTGCTGCGTTTCTGCCCTACGCCAGCTAGAGCCCGTGCCTCCCTTATACCCTATGTCCTCCCCCACGCGGCCGCCCTCCCGGCCGTTGTCCCCGCAGAGAGACAGCTACATCAACTCGCGGTCGTCGTCGCCGGGCAAGTCGGCCCAGGCCTCGCCTCTCAAAACGCAGGTGCCCTCGCTCAGAAAAGTGCCCCGGCTCGGCATCAGCTTGGCCAAGGCTGCAAAAAAGTCCTCACCAGGGTTCCAGATATACGAGGACAAGCCCGAGGACTACCTTAAGTACCATGCGCCTGCCGCGGACAGCCACGACGAGCTCGCTCACGACGACAAGGAGAACATTTTGCAACCAAAAGTCATGGCGTTGAAACAAACCTGCTACACTCCCCGAACGCCGTTGGCCAACTTGGCCATCTCGGAGTTTCCCGGCCACGTGTATTCCGTGGGCCAAGTTCTGCGGCTCCCGGTCCAGCTTGACCAGTTGTACCAGCCTGCGAACTACTGCAACGAGGCGCGCACCGTGCATAAGTTCAACGGGTTGCCCAGCTTTGTCACGCCGCCCCGCAACGCCATGAGGCAGATGTTGCACAAAACGAGCGCCCACGACGAGACAGACGACGTGGAGCGCCGATTGGTTGCTAAGCTGCACGAGGTCATGAGGCGCAAGCGCGCCATGTCGGTGGGTGTAAACAAGGGCAAGGCGCACCTTGTGAGCAAGAACAGGTTTAAGATCATGACGAGCTGAGCTCGCCGACGTTACTGGTGTTACTGGTGTTTCTGACTTTTCTGGTGTTTCTTGGATTTTTGGCACTTTGGCCTGGCTACGGCCATTTTTGGCCCTATGGACTTTTCTACTTCATATCCACAACCATTTGGTGCAGCGGCTGCGAAAGCTGGCCTAACCGTAGCTGGACCGCCGTAAACTACCGAGCAAAAACAGATACGCTCAATGCAGATAGAGTGGCCCGCCGTAGGTTGCCGTACACTACTCTGGGGCGATCTGTCCGCTGCCTGTGTGTTTTTACTACACTGCTCTACTCAACCACCGATAGTGCTTTGGATGTGCATATTGCCAGCGAGAAAAAATTGATCTCACTAGTGCGCCAACGCTGGGCCAACAAACACACCAAGGCAGACATAAATTCGAAAATCTCCCTGTGCCGCCATGTCTAGCTCAGTGGTGGAGACTTTTAAGTCGCTCAATGTCGCTTCGGCCCAGGACGTGTCGGACCACGAGGCCATTTACAAGGTCTCGTACCAGTACTTATCCGAGGTGAAAAACTACAGAGAACTGGACGCTTTCCGCATCTGCCTTGTGGCATTGATCAACTGCGACAGGTACTACAAGGCGTTGGAGCTCATACTGAAGGTTCCCGACGATGTGCAGGGCGAGTTTCCGTTGGAAACCGCCTACGTCTACTACAAGACTGGCCACATGGACAAGTTGCACGCGGTATACGAGGCTGCGGCCAAAAACCCCGCCTTGGGCGGCATAACCGCCCGCGGTTTGAAGCACATTATGTCTCAGGGGTTGTACCAGGGCGGTCGGGCCGCCGAGGCGTTGTCATTGTACCGTGAACTCGTCTCCTCGAAATCTGCAGACAACGAATTAGACTTGGCCTGTAATGAGCGGGCGATTTTGCTGCAGCTAGCGCTCCAGAAACACGTCTATGAAGGTCCTGTTTTGGAGGTCTCAGAGCTGGAGCGGCCCTATGATTTCATTTTCAACGAAGCTTTGATACAGCTCGCAAAGGGCAACGTAGCGCAGAGTTTGGAATTGTTGCAGACGGCGTTCTCTATGTGCATGGAGCAAAACATGGACAGCGACCCCGAGGACTTAAGCCTGGAGCTTGCGCCCATCAAGCTTGCTATAGCGTTCATCCACCAGAAAACCGGCAACGCAGAAGAAGCGCTCCGCCTATTGCTGTCCTCGGATTTGTCCGGCATTTCCGACCCCATGACGAAGTTAGCTCGCACGACCAACCTCTGTGCCCTTCTGGAGTCGCCCGAGAACGTCAACTTCTTGAGCAGAGAGCTCAACTACCAAAACAACTTGCATCTATTGAGACACAAGCTCACACGGCCGCAGTACCAAGTGCTTTTGAAGAACCACTTGTTGTTGTCGTACCAGAGCGGCACTGCTTCGAGCACGTCGAAGTACTTCAGCAACCACTTCGCGAGCCAGTATGGGAAGGAGTTCCCGGGTGACGTCACACCGTCTGTCTTCAAGGTTTTGGTCAAACTTAGCATTTCGCTTGAAGATTTGCAGCTGCCGGAGGACAACAGGGCCGTCAGCAAGAAGCTCTTCAAGTACGCCAGCAGCAGACTAGATAAACAAGAGTTTGACGAGCAGACCGTTGCTGCGGCGTTGCTTTTGGTGCACGCCAACTCGAAGACCTCCAAGTACGACCAAGCGCTTTTGGTATTGGAGAAGATCGCCGACGAGGCGGTGAAATCCAACACCAGCAAGCTCCACCCCGCAGTCTTCGGCACGCTCCTCAATTTGTACGAAGTGTCGAATTACTCAGAGAAGCTCAGCGCTCTATACGCTACTTTGTCCCACGAGTTCAAAAGCTTGCGCGTGGAAGACTTCAAGGAGATCCCATTCTTGTTCGACTACGTGCTCGCGGTTGCATTCAAGACGCCAGCCTCCGGTGACCAGAGGGCCTTGTTCGAGCTTTTGAATAAGGTCGACTCCAAAAGTCCGCTTGTCTCCAGCATTTTGTCGGGCGACCGGTCTAGCTTGGCTCCTGTGGAGGAGCTAGCTGCTGCTGCAGACGTGGAGGAACTTTTGGCGGTGGACTTTGAAGACTTGGAGGCGACGCAGCAGGCATTGTCCCAATCGAAGTTGAGTCGCAAGCCAAAGAAAGAGCTCAAGGTGACCAAGAAGCAGCGCAGGCCCAGGTTCTCAAAGCACAAGTTTGTGAAGCCGGCCAGCGAGTTCGACGCCGAGAAGGATTTGGACAAGGAGAGATGGCTCCCAATGAAGCTCAGGTCGTACTACAAGCCGTCGAAGAAGGAGTTGAAGAAGAAGTCCGGAGGGCACCAAGGCGCCGTGGAGCTGTCGCCCGCGCCGGCTGCGTCGCAGCCGGCCTCGAGCAGCAGCAGCAGCAAGAACAAGAAAAAGAAAAAGAAGGGAAAGAAGTGAGCCGTACATAATACAATACGACCTACAATACGACCTGCTTAGCCCTTAGCCCTCCACGTACAGAGCAGGCAGCCAATGCGCCCTCTGGCATTAGCGATGATCGCTCGCGCGACCTCCTCACATACATGCAGACTCCAAGCTAAACTGGTAGGCGAGTGCGGTGAGAAGCCACTTGCGTAACGAGGCAACGTACCCAGGGTGCAGAACTAACGGTGCTGCCGCTCGCAATACCCGAAGACGAGCGCAAGGCTTTTGCTTTTTCGGCTCCACACGCTGCGGCAGTGACCGAAAGGAGACCCCGAAACAGGGCCGACCTGCACACGCGCGGGGAGGAAACACCTGTTCCCGCCAACGCTCGCGGTGCCCCATCGCGCGCCAATCTCCGCAGCGGCACACGCTGCGCGACGCCGATAACCCATGCACTCGCCTGCGCATGCCTAGATGGGAACGTCAGCGCGAAGATGAGGGCAGCCTGCGGAGGCCGGATAAATACCCCATCGTCCGCCCAAGGAGGGCCGTTTGGGAGTCTTTTCTGTACGATTGATCCTCCACATATTTGTTTAGATCTGCCGCCGAGTTATGTTCGTTAAACTCAGCTACCAGTATAAATACGTATTGTCCTTTTGATTAGCAACTGATCTTGCTAAACGCACCCACTAAAGAAAGAAACCAAAAAAAAAAAAAATAACTCCCCAAAACCACTATCACCATGTCCTCTGTCGCCTCATCATCCGCCAGTAAAAAGAATTTTGCCCGCGTCAAAAAGTTGACGCTCGCCGACGTGCCTCGCGCGGCTGTCACGTTGCAGCAGTCGTTTGCCACAGACGCCCTCGCCAAGTTGTTGACCAACCACATCACGGACCCCGAGGAGAAGGTCCGCGTTGATCTCTGCATCTACGAGTGCTACCTCAGGCAACACCTCGAAAAGGGTATTTGTTTGGGTATCGGCGAAACGGAAGAAGGGTTCGAGACCGTGTGCATATGGTCGCACCCCAAGTCGCTCGAGGAGGGCTTGGACAGCTTCCCGCACCTCATGGAGACCGGGTACAGGGAGCTCTGGGACATCTGCGGCGCCGAGGGCCGCGAGAAGATCTTCAAGGGCATGTTGCCGTTGTTGCACGATACGTGCGAGCGGATCCTCGGCACGGACCTGCGGTTCAAGGACAAGGGCGTGTTCACGTTGGTGTACTTGGGGTCGTTGGCCAGCGCACGGGGAAAGGGTAACGTGCGGACGATGTTCGACTACATGTTCGAGAACTACATCGACGTGCCGGGTACGAATCACATTGCGTACTTGGAGAGCTCGTCGGGGGACAACATCCCTATCTACAACAAGTTTGGGTTCTACTTCTACGAGGACATCATGTTGGGGTCGCGGGAGTCACCCGACGCCAAGGAGGGCGACCACTACGCGGTGATGAATGTGATGATCCGTGACAGCTTTGGCGTACCATGGAAGGAGAACTCCAAGTTGTAGTTTGCAGCCAATAGCTCTGCAGCGAGCATAACGCCTTCCGACATTTAACTTATAGATATCACCGAATAAATATTCATTGTCGTTATATGTACAGCCACTCTTTAAGGAGAGGACTCCTCGTTCTTGTTCAAGGAAAGCGCCCACTCGTCCAACGAAGGCACCCCTTTTCTTGTCCAAAGCACCCCTTTTACTCGTCCAACGAAAGCGAGCTCCGCTGCGAAGGCAACGTCTTCTGCGCAAAATTCTCCTTGGCCACCTCGCGCAACTTCTGCTCCTGGGCATTCGTCAACGGCCGCACCACCTGGTCAGGCGGCACAAACGCGAAGTGGCCAAAGCCAAACTCGCGGTCGCTCATCTTGTCCAACACGTACAACTGCTGGCGCACGTACCCCAAGAGCGCCTCCACGTGGCGCATGTCCGCGTTGGGGTTGCCGTTGAAGATGTTTCGCCACAAGGCTGCCGCGAGCGTCACGTCGTCCGTCATAAGCCCCTCGTCGTACGACAAGACGCAGCCCAAGAGTTGCGCGTGGTACTCCTTCAAGTTGCCCTCGATGATGCGGTTGGAGTTGATGCCTAACTCGCCGGCCATGCGGAGCTCCATGTCGCGGAAAATCCGGTCCACGAGCTTCTGCTGGTAGTTTCGTCCGTACTTAAACGGCATGGCCCTCATGCGCACCGCCAAGATCCAGTAGTGCAACGCGGTGATCTGGAACCACTGCGAGAAACTCATGGGTAGACACAACGTCTCGTAGTAGAACTTCGCCGTCTCCGAGAGCGGCTCGTTGGGGTAGAACATGCCCTGTTTTTTGCACTCGCCAAAGTAGTACGAGCCGGCCACCGGGCCCGCTCTTGACTTGTCCATGTCGATGTTGAACACGCGCACAAGCGCCTGGCCGATGCTCTGCACGAACGCGGGCATCTTGTACGACGCGTCACTTTCCACTCGCTGGTCCGACAAGAACGGCATCTTGGTCCTTGCCTGCCGGGGCTTGATGTTCAAGTTCTGCTCTATCCGGGGAATGTTGGACTCGCGCGCAAGCTGGTGCGGCGGCGCCACGTCCTCTTTGTTGAGGATCGACGGTCTGTTTTGGAATCGGGCCGCTGCAGAGATGCCGAGCGTCCGGGCGCCGGCGGTCCGGGCCGCCCGTGTGGTGTAGGAGCTCAACATTGTGGGTTTTGGAAGCGCAAGTTGATAGAGGCTTTTTTTTCTTCGCGCACTCATCACCAGTGCGCCCATTGGAGCAGGTGAGCACGGGCGGCAGCGCTTTTTTTTTTTTTTTGCTTCTTTTGTTTCCCTTCTCTCCCCTGGAGGCAGAAGCTACGGCAACGAAATAGTATTTTTGCTACTCAGCACCGGCTGCCTCAAGATTTCCTTGATTTTCTTGTGTTTTGGGCTCTGGGTTCTGGTGGTGGCGTCCTGCCGTCCTGGTGCTGAGGTCTTTTCGCCAGCGCGGTGCTCGCTTATCCGCCTAATTTTAGCCATGTCTCTTCCACGTTTTCACTTGTGGGTCCCCATTACGGCCGTGGTGGGCGTTGCATTGACCGGCGCGGCTTGCGCAACCGTACCTCCTAACTTGGCTCTAAACGTCGATGTTTTTTTATCTCGCGTCCTCTTGTCCTCACTTTTCTCGTTGCCTCTTTTCTTCATGCTGCGCTTCCCTGTCAGAGCCAGTGCGCCGTTTGTTCTCTGGTGTTTCCAACGCGGCCGTGCGCGCTCGCCTTGCATATACCGCGTGCGCAGCAAGATAAAGATGTGATTTCTCTGGAAAAGAACAAACGTTTCACACCGCGGCGAGGGGGACCGAGCCGTTTCTCGCCAGAGACTCCAAGAGCACCCGAACGCATTTTTCTTTGCATCCCCCTCCCCACAGACCACGGTTAATAGAAACACCAGTGCCTCCCGTGCAGCTTCATCGCCGCACTCGCAGCACACGTCTCCCCGGCTGGTTTTAGCCCCGGCGCACTGACGGCATGTTGCAGCCGGTGATGGCCCGATTGCGAACTGTGCGCCTCTCCAGACAGCATAAACAATATTGAGTATTTTTCCGGACGAGCCATTTCGCTCGTTCCGCCGTCGGCGCCTAGCCAACATTGAAAATTCAAAGCTCCTCTAAATTTGCTGTTTCGGCTGTCGTTGCTATGTCGGCACGCGTAGATTCTAGATCGTGTTTTTTTTTTTTTTGCAAGCAGATCGTGCTTGCAAAGAGCGCTACTCTCTATTTTTTTTTTTTTTTGGTCCCGCTGCTTTTTTTCCTTCACTTCTCATGTCTACTCATTCTCAACATTTCACATTTACATCGTCCACCGCCAATTCCTCGCTTTCGTCCACGCTTTCGTCCACGCTTTTGTCCCACACTATTGTCCCACGCAAATACACACGCGCCATTTCTCTGCCATTTCTCTGCCAGCTATATACTCCAGACCACGGCCGCTAATTCGCAATGGTGTTGTACAAGCGGAAGCAGGTGACGTTTGTGCGTCCGCCTCCGATCCCGGAGGACCTAGCGACACAGATCTACATCATCCCGCAGACAAAGGAGTGGTTTCTCGAGTACGACGACTACATCACGCGCATGGACTACTACAACCGCCGCAAGTTTGTATGTGAAATCACCGGCAACTCGTGTCTCACGTACTTCGAGGCGTACAACTCCGAGCTCAAGGAAATCAAGGACCTCGAGGCAAACTTCCCCGAGGCGTTGCGCGAACACATCCTCAAGTACCTCCAGTTCAACCGCATATCGAGGCTCGATCTCCTTGTGGACAAGGTGTACCTGGTGTTCAAGAACGAGTTCTTCCCCGGCGAGGAAGTTTTGGTCAAGAAAGTCGCCGCGGGCAGAGAGAAAAACAAGCCGCTCGACGGCGCAGATGGTGCCCAGGCGTATTTCTCTCCCGTCAAGCAGCGCGGCACCATCCGCGAGAAAGTCCAGTACAATAACCCACCTGATACAATGTATCTTGTGTCGGTGGGCGACGGCAGCCAGGTTATCGCCGCGAACAAGCAGCTCTCGCGCGACCGCAACCACTACACTAAGTGGCTAGTCAAGACGTTTGTAAAGCTCTCCGTGACGAGGTCGCACAAGGTCGGCGCGCCGTGGGTTGTGAAGGAGAAGTACGCCAAAAAGTACAGAATTCCCAAGGACTTCCCCGAGGACTTGAAGCAGTTCGAGCTGATCACGCCGAGCGGCGAGGTCTTGTACGAGGGCGACGAGCGGCTTGACTCGCCGTCGCCGTCGGTGGACCCGGCGGACCCGCTCAAGCAGAAGAAACCGCGGGGTCGGTCACTCAAAAAGAAGGCTACTCTCAATGCTGCTGCATCCGCCAACGGAGGCACACCGCTCCACGAGGCCGGTGCGAGGTCAAGCGCCAAGCACGAGACCCGCTTGCGGTTCCCGCAGCACCACTTGCCACCGTCAATCCAGAAGGAGCTCGACCAAAACGACCTAGTCACCACGTCGTCGTTCCAGCCCTCGAAGAAGACCCTAGTCAAGGACTTGCAGCTCATGTTCGACTTGCAAACCACGCGCCCGGCTCCCCACAAGTTACTTTTGCACGACAACGCACGCACGCTCAACGCCCAGGTGCTCGAAAGGTGCCAGGAGAGCCTCGACGAGTTGGACAACGACAGCCCGGGCTCCAAGGCAGAAACGCAGAGGTTAGAGTCCGAGATCCACGGCCTCCGAAGCGACTCCTTGCAGTCCGTGCAAGAAGCGTTGGAAAGCTGGATTTTCCTCAACATCTTCCACTCGGTGCTCAAGATTGACACGTTTACGTTCGACGACTTCATATACGCAATGGGCTGGAACGACCACGACTTCAAAGAGCAGGGCAGGTGCGAGCTCTTGGACGAGATCTGGTGCGCCACGCTCGGCTTGATCTTGTCCAACGATATTCCCTCCGGCAAGCACTCGGACGACGACAAGATATACGGGCTCCAAGTCACGCTACCGCCCGATGTCACGCTTCTAAAAGAGACCCCTGAGTCCAGCATGGACGACAAAAACGACGCAAGAGAGAATGAGGACGACGCTGTCAAAGGCTCTGACAGCGAGCAGGAGTCGCGGCCCTTGAAGATCGAGGACGAGACGTCTGCAGCCGAATCTGCCTCGCCCTCCCCGCTGAGGGCAAAAGATGACCCTGCCAAGATGGCAGGCAGAGACAATAAAGACTCGGAGTCTGATGCAGGCGAAGGGAATTCCGGTAACGAAGATGAAGAAGAGGAGGAGGAGGAAGAGGAAGAACACGGCCACCACGCGTACTCAGTCATGAACCACAGAGCCACGAAATGGCACGATAGATTGCGCAGGAGGAACTTTAAGGACGGAAACTGGCAGACGATACTCTTGGGCGTACTCTCTCTTGTGGAGTACGTTCCCGAATTCTCGGGCACTATCCAGCAAGTATACAGTGTTCTCGCGCCGTTGCTGATTCCCAATCCCACGCCGTCGTCTGTTCTCTCGCAGTTCTACACGTACATGGGCATAGACCTCAGACTCAAGGTCCTTTACATCCTAATATCGTTGGTTGTCAACGGCAATCTCGTGCGCGACTACATTGACGAGTCGCTTGACGCCTCGGTGATCTTGAGAAGGACTAGACTTGACACCATCCGTGACTTGAAGGCCGCCGTGGACTCCACAAACAAGGTTCACTCAGATATCTTCGCCAAGCTCATGGAAGGCGCCAGCGCCACCACAGACCCAGGATTGTGGGCACTTTTTTCAAGAAAGAGACACAGACTCAATATGAAGGGGTACGACATGTTTGAGTATGAGAAGTACCTTGCACAGTCGGACCCTACATTCAAGGAACTTTGGGACGAAAGAGAGGCTGGCATCACCAAAATCAAGGAGATACGACAGGCGAAAAAGGACATTGAAATGAAACTCTCCCAGCTCGACTGTCAAAGAGTCCGATTACTCGGCAAAGACAGACACTACAACCGGTACTGGTGGTTCGAAAACAACGGATTGCTCAACCTTCATTTCTCGCGGGAATCCGACGAGGACGACGAGCAGGCAGAGCCTGAAAGCGACGACGAATTCGACGATAAGGATGAATTTCTGACCGAAACGTACCTCATGGGCCGCTTGTGGGTTCAGGGACCGTCGGACATGGATACATTTTCGAACATTAAACTCACAAAAGACGAAGCTGAAGAACTCGTCAAAAGCTTGGAGGACTCGATGGAAACACCGGAGGGTACTCCCGCTGAACCAGACGGTACAGCCACTGACAAGCAAGAATACCTCAAGCTTGATGACGGCGGTCCTCCGCTCAAGTTGGTTAACTACTCGGCCATCCCACAGCGTTTGGTATCTGAAGCAGAAAAGCGGGGCATACGCTTTGCGGAGTCTGCCGTCAAACTCAGCGACGGCACCGAGATCATTGACAAGCTTGGAGGCTTGGTTGGCGACATCGACCCAAGCTCGATCAGCCCCGTGCAGCGGAAATTGATTGAAGAGAGCCCCGTTCCTCTTTTCTCAGGCAAGCAATGGCGGTATTTCGACACCACCGACGACGTCGACACATTGATCAGGTGGCTCAACCCGTGGGGAAAGAGAGAGTCGTTGTTGCGCAAGGAGTTGTTGCGAGTCAAGGAGGGGTTGAATGCCAGTATTGTTGCTAGGCGGAAGGCCCTCTGGCTAGATAAGCTTCCAAAAGACGAGTCAGAGCTTGAAACAAACATCGAGGCCGTGAGGGCCAGGCGGGAAGCTCTACGGAGTGGTCGGGCGGAAGCCTTAGAGACAGAGGAGGCAGAGGATGATGTTTTGCCTCGAAAACGGCCACAGAGGAAATCAGCTGCCGGGCCAAATAAGCGGCGGAAGACTGTCGCTGAGGCAATAGAGCTCGGCTCGCTCGCGGAGCTCGACCAGTTGCAACAGGAGTTGAAGGAGACATTGGCGCAGAAAATCTCCGAGAATCAGATCGTCCGGGTGAAAGAGTGGGTCAATCGCACGGCCCGCGACGAGTTTGACAAGTCTCTATATGAGGGGGGCGACAAGGCGAAACCAAAACCGAAGAAGGGGAAGAAATAGGCTTTCGGGTCCAATATAGCTCTCTGGCCCAATATAACATGCATGCGCTACACACCTAACTACCACACCTAACTACCGTATCTCGTCCTCTTTGCGCCCCCCTCGTAGGAAGCACCCGGGCCCGGCCGCTTGTGGGGCCCAGCCCCGGCGGCCAGCCGAGATTTGCTCAAGAGCTGTCGCAACTGCTGCTCTTTTTGCGCCTGTTCCTTCTCGGCCATGGCCCTCCGCTGTTCGTTGCGGAGAGTGATTTCTTTCCGTGCTGTCGCGTCTGCGTCCTCGAGCGCCAGCGTCAACTGGCTGAATTTCTCGACGTTGAGCGAGGGACCGGGCTCTGCGCTCCCACCGCTCGCCGCGGTGACCCGCTTGTCGAGCGAGATGGCAAAGCCCTGGTTGTTTTTCCAGTTCGACACAGCAGACGGGATGTGCCACTTGTCTTTCAACTCTTTTGTGACCTTTTCTGCCGGCGCTGCCTTCAACACCGGCGGCGGCGGCGAGGGCTCCTTTTCTCTGTTTTTCCGGAGCTTGAACTTGGGGGGAAGCATGGGGTCTTCTTGCACCCTGCGGATTTCGAGGAGTCTGCCTCGCTCGCCCAGCTCATCCAAAGAGTTTGGCGTGTAGCTCACAAACGCCGCGTCCGGTGCGGCCTCCTCGGCGCCCTCGGCCTTCTCGAGCAACGCAGCAATGACAGCCCGCGTCTCGTCCACGCAAGCCTGCAACGAGCCGTCCGGGCACGTCTCCAAGGTGTATCGCGGAAAGTGGTGCTTGAGGTGGGGGTATTTTTTCTTCAACGGCACCGTGTCCTCGTAGGAGGCTTGCACGGCGGAGTTTCCGGAGATCCCCGCGGCGAGCGTCTTTCCGTAGTCGACGTTGCCGGCTGCATCTAGGTGGAGTTCTGCCAACGTTTGTGGTTCTCCCGAGCTGTTAGGCACCGGCTGGGCCGGGCGCGCCTGGGGCGCCACCAAGACTTTCGGGGCGGCCGATTTGCGGGGGAGCACTAGCGTAACGGTTTCACGAGCACAGTGCTGAGGCCGCGGTAGGAGCGAGCTGAACATTTTCAGGGCGTAGCACTTGTTGGGGTTCTGATGTCTCTGTGGTGCTGGTGAGCTATAGTTAGCACGACAGTGCGATGCGCGAAGTGCGCGCAGCAGAAGCTACGGCTGCGCGGCTGCAACGGCTGCGACAGTGGAGGCTCCAACAAAGTGAGCGCACAACGGCAAACCTAATCAACATGTCTATATCTAGCTAGAAAATCTCTAACCTCTGCAACAACGCAAAGATCCGCGACGGCTTCATCTTGACCCGCTGCTCCGGGTCCACGTGCGTGCCAAACAGCGTGCTGTTGGTCAACGCCTTGGGCTTGAGGAAGTACATAAGCACCCGCATGATATACGAGAAGAGAATGTACTTTGGCGGAATCTGGAGATTCGTGGGCGTGACGGGCCGCTCGTGCTCGCTGGCATACGGCCAGTGCGCCGCCGAAAGCGCCTCCTCCATCCGGTCTGGGTAGTCGGAGATGACGCCGTACTCGCGCACGTGCCAGGCACCGGCCACCTTGGAAATGTAGCGGAGCTGCGGCACGGTGTTGATGGTCCACGAGTACAACTTCAAGTCCTGGGCCTTCAACGCCGGCATGAACTTGACCAAGAAGTCGGTCGAGTATGTGGCCACGTGCACCAACGACACCCCGGTGCACCTGAGTCTTACGCGGTCCTTAGGCTGGGTGTCCAAGTACTCGTTGTAGGCCAAAAACGCCGTGGAGTCCTGCCAGCTCGCGGAGATGTGGAAGATGTCGAAGTGGCTGTAGCCGGCGTAGGGCTGCACATCCCGAAAAACGCCCTGGAAGTACGCGTCCTGGTTGAGGTACTTGAGGAAGCGCAAGTTCCACACACCAAGCTGGAGCCGGGGAAACCACCACGACAAGTCCGGGTTCACCGCGAGCACGTCTTCCACTAGGAGCCGGAGCAACTTCGGCGGGTTTGCGTTTTTCAAGTCCAAGAACATGCGGAACCCGCGGTCCCCGTGCTGCTTCAG
Organism: Metschnikowia sp. yHMJ9; assembly: GCA_030444895.1. Lineage (NCBI taxonomy): Eukaryota > Fungi > Ascomycota > Pichiomycetes > Serinales > Metschnikowiaceae > Metschnikowia > Metschnikowia sp. yHMJ9. Next base: position 29,041 of record JAJMQU010000017.1, on the reverse strand, counting down.
GTACAGCACAAACCACTCGAGGAGGTACCGGAACGTCATCAACGGCTCGCCCGACCCGATGGTGCGCAACGGGCGGAGGTCCTCGTAGTCCGTCTCGAGGATGTTATAGTTTGTCTCATTGCCATTTTCGTCGCAGAACACCCGCTTCGTGTTGACGTCGTGCGAGATCACAAGCACTTCGTCCCTGGTGGTCCAGACGTCCGTTTCGAACAGCGTGGCTCCGGTCTCGAAGCACCGCTCGAAGCCGTGGATGGTGTTTTCTGTGTGCCGGCCCTTGAAGCCGCGGTGACCGATGACCATGCACCGCTCGGCGTACGCGTACGATTGCTCCATTTTTCTAGCGGGCTTCCCTGGGGGGTCTACAGGTGTATACTAATAATCCCAGGTGTGGAGGGCAAGCCAGGTGACGGGTGGCTCGGATGCTGGCCTACGCAGTCCGCGCAGGCGGTGCAGTCTTGACAGCCGGGGAAACGTGGCGGGCCAGATTGGAGGTCTGCCACGTACAGGAAGGCGGAGAAGAGGAACAAGTCTGTAAGAGCATGCGCCGGTGTGCGTGACCTAGCGTGTGGGTGAGTGAAAGTGTAGGAAGAGTTGTATCTGCGAAAGTGTAGGTGGAGTTGAGTATGTGCGTGGAAATTTTGTATGCGTGAAATTAAGGTATTGTTGTATGTTGTATGGTGAAATTGAGGTGGTGCTGTACGCGTGAAATTGAGGTAGTGTCGTAAGTGTGAAATCAAGGTAGTGTCGTAAGTGTGAAATCAAGGTAGTGTCGTAAGTGTGAAATTGGGGTTGTGTCTAAGTGTGAAATTGAAGTAGTGTGATATGTGTGAGAGTGGAGGTAGTGTGATGTGTGTGAGAGTGGAGGTGGAGTTGACTGTGTGAATTGAGGTAGTGTTGAATGTCGGTGTGTGAAAGTGTAGCTAGTGTTGAATATGTGCGTGAAAGTGTGGTAGGTGAGTGTCTGTAGTCGTGTGTTTTGTAGGCAGCCGAGCGTGTCTGGCCATGTATGGCGCTACAACTTCGTGTCCTTGTCCACAACGTGCTTGATCAAGTTGTACGCTATCGACACGTCCGTCGGCAAGAGGATGCCCTCCGGGTTCTCCTCCTCCGGCGCGTTGTGGATCAACCGCCGCACAAACGAAATGTCAAACCACCGTGCGTCCGCAAGCTCGCGGTCGTGGCCAAGGTGGATCACCTCGTTCTCGCCGTTAAAGTCCACCGTGGCCACACACCCAATCATCAAGTTGCCAGGAAACGGCCACGGCTGCGTCATGAGGATCTGGATGTCCGAGCACACCACGCCGGTCTCCTCCCAGATCTCGCGCTTGGTGGCCACCTCCACCGTCTCCGAGGGCTCCATGAACCCGGCCGTGCACGAGTACATCTTGGAGTACGCGTAGCGCTTGTTGAGCGAAAGAAGCACCTTGGTCCGCTCGCGGTTGGTGATCGCGGTGATCACCACCGCGTCCGTCCGCGGGAACGACACGTTGGACACCCGCGTGTTTCTGACCGGGCACTCGTACTGCTCGGCGTCGCCGGTCCCGCTTTTGGCCTCGTTGGTGCACATGAGCTTGCCGCCGCCGTGGATGCCAATCACCTTGGAGCCGCACCCCGGGCAGAACCGGTTGCGCCCGAGCCAGTCGAAGAACATCTTTCCGTGGCTGAAGAGCGCGGCCTCCTCCATCGAGAACGCCATGGTGTGCTTACGCGAGTACGTGTAGATCAAGTCCTCGAGCGAAACGCCATCGCCGTGCGCCACAATGTGCGCCTTGACCAGCTCCGAAACAAGTGGCGCGTGCGTCACATCCACGCCAAAATACAGAATGCCAAAGTACCGGCCCTGGTGGTCCAAGTACGTTTCCATGTCGTACAGCTTCAACGCTGGGAAGTCCAACCCCACACTTTCGTCCTTGAGCCCGAGAAAAAGAAAACTGGGCTTGCCGGCATCACGCATTCCCACCGCCTGCTCCTTGTTGTCGCGTGCCCACGTCTGTAACACCTTTTCCCACTCTTTCATGTGCAACAATCCGGTGGTAGTTCCTGCATTGGGCGTGTCTGCCACCGTCGCCAACTGGTCGGTGCCGTTGGTGAGCACCACAAGCCTGCCGTCGACGGCGCTCTTGTTCACCAAGGGGTTGCCGTCCTCGTAGAAAATGAATCTCGTCGAGGGATGGAGAACGGCGCTGGTGAGGAAATCGGCGTCCTCTCTGAGGAACGACACCCGGTTGACCACCTCTTTTCCGAAGTACGGCACGTCGTGCGCCGCCTGCAAGCCTGTCTGCGTCATCTGGTAGAAGAGCTTGTGTTTGTGTGCTGCCTTGCCGGAGAGCTGTCGAAATTTCACGTAATTCGGCGGCCTCAACTGGCGTGGATAAGCTGCCATGGCGCTCGGAGCGCCGCCATTGCGGCCGCGCCCAATTCTGGGGTCGCACGTGACAATCTGGGGTTCTACGGTGACGGCGAAACCGGAGCCACAACTGCTCTGGAGCTGCAAAAATGTGCGTCCTGCTACTCTCTGTGTGCTCTTCTACGGCTGGTCGGCCCTGCAGGTGACCAACCACCACCTCCTGGGCGGCGGAGTGGCCCACTGCAGTAGCGTGTGAGTAGATAGGACCAGGCTGCTACGGCTGCAAGCGACTGTGCGGCTGTTCCTAGTGGGCAAGAAATCCCTAGTGGGCAAGAAATCCTTCGTATTATGTACAAGACCCTGGATGTTAGTAACCAACGTAGAAAAAGCAGACTTTCAATCAGATAATTGTTAAAACAAGACGGTGTCCTCAATAGTTTTCGGAAGTCAAGCGTTCAAAAATCAAGTATGTTCATCAGTGAAAATCAGAACCACACGTACCTCTATGATTCTTTCTCTATGTTCCCGGTAGTTTCCCATTAAGTGTTCCTGACTGGTAAGTTAGTAAAGGTCCCTCGTTGCGTGTGCTCATCAGCTGTGTTAGATGTCTCCTCAACAAGTATTAGGAAGTCTAACGTCTAAAATCTTTTCTTTTCATCAATTCGAGCGAGCCTGACGTAGAAAACATACCACTTAAGTATAGCTGAGGGTGGTCAGCCTAAGGTCACCCCTTGCCTGATTGCCAGAGGCAAGCCCTTTATCCAAGACTTCTTGGTCTTGCGGTCGATTATGATGAATACACGGCCAGACTGGTGCATCCGCCCGGTCCTGCCGATCCTGTGAATGAGGTCCGAGGAGGACCGGGGAACGTCCATGAGAATGACATTTTTGATTCCCTGGAAGTTGAGCCCGCGCGCAAGCAAGTCGGTAGTGACCAAGATTTTGATTTTGCTGCCTTCGGGGTCGTTTTCCAACGGAACGGCGGAATTGACAAACGGCTCAATCTTGTCGAGCCGCTCCTCCGCGGAGTCCCTGCCTGTGACTCCGATGATGTCTTGCTCCCTGTGGCCGTATTTGGTGACCAACGTCTCGATGAGCGGTTCGACGTCCTTCTTTTGGTTGACAAACACAATCATGCGTTTGACGTACCCTTTTTCCGTTCCATCATTGTGGATCGCGAAGATGGCCTGCGCCAAGCACCGCATCTTGGACCCGTGGAACGGCGCCGCTTGCGCATCAATGACCTTCATGACAATCTGTCGCGGTATCTTGTGCACCAGCGGCGTGGTGACGCGGATGACGGACTTTTCGTCCTTGACGATTTTCCTGAGCGCCCGCTCAAACTCCTTGGGCACCGTGGCAGAGCACATGATGAGGTCCTTGAGTCTGGGGAGCTTCTGGATGGCAAGTGTGGTGTCGCTGAACCAGGACTCGTCCAAAAGAGTGTCCGCCTCGTCCAACACACAGTAGTCGACATGGCTGAAGTGCCTGAAGGGCCGCGACACGTTGACAAGGTTCGACAAGCTGGCCAACTTGCTCGGCGTGGTCACCAAGAGGTCGATCCTGCGGGCCTTCACAGCGTCGAAAAGCTTGCCGTGCGAGTCGCCTGCGCCCCACTTCACTACGTTCAACGCCAACAGCGACTTGTTCTCCGGGAGGCTCAAAAACGGGCCGTACTCGGCCGAGTTGAGGATTTTCGCCGACACATCGTTCTCCACATCGAGCGGAATCAGCGCCGCGCCGCGAGCGGTCGCATACACCTGGCTCACCAACTCGTGCGTCGGCAAAAGGACGACAGCACGAATCGTGGGGCTGGCACGCGCCTGCTCGTAGACGGCACGCCCCGCGTTGAACAGCGCGAGGTCGTCCTCCTTCAACTTGGAGAACACCGACGCCAAATACGCCCAGGTCTTCCCAGACCCGGTCTCTGCGGCAACCGTGAACACCTTGAGCTTGTTTCTCTCGTTTTCCGCCAACGTGTCGTGGAGAAGCGGTGAACCAGCGCGCTGTAACCGCTGCGCCGAGACCTTGCGCGGCTGGTTGATTGTCTTGATCGCCGCAACTTGCACTGGCGACGGCTTGATGTCCAACTCGTCCCGACTTTTCACGTACGTGTTTTTGAAGAGATAGCTGTCCCTGATCTCCTTGACCATTGCGGCGCGCACCGTGGGGAAGATCCGCAACGAATCAAACGTCTTGATCTTGTCGATCACGCTGCGGTTCTTCTCGATGTGGTCTTTCTTGGGCCGCTGTAGCGAGGCGAAATTGCCAAACGCAAAGAGCTTCAGCTCGCTAGGCTGCGGGCCGTTTTTGGGCTGCGACTGCGTGGGCAGGGCCCGCAGTTTTGTGGCCACGTGGCCCGCGTGGCGACGCCATTGAACGAGGCCACGAAATCCCTGCCGGCGGGCAATTTGTGTCCATGCGTTCATGGCCAGAGAAAACTGGTGGTTTATATAGGCGACGATGCGGTGCGTGGAAAATTTTGTGCGCGGGCCATCTCTGTACAGAGGCTAGGGCACAGCCCGTGCCCCGAGAAGCATAGGGCACGGCCGTGTCCTAATAAACACGCTGGGATTTTCTGCCGTTTCATAACAGCTTCATAACCGCTCGATACCGCCCCACACTCTTCAATTGCAGCAGATTTGTTTCAGACGGTTAAGTCTACGGGCCGCTCAATCAGCTGCACAACTACATTCTCTCTGCATTAATGTAGCACTCAAACGGCCAGTCCTCTTCCCGCCCCTGACTTCGGCCCACCAGGCAATCGCTTTGTAGACGCCTTGTAGTCATTCTTCCTTGCTCTGTTGTCTCTCTCCAGCGTTGTGCTGCTTACTCCGAGACCCACGCGCACGTGACTCGAGACACCGAAAAATTTACGCAGGGCCACGAGCGACGAGCCCTCCAACAACGCCAGGCCATGTTTAGATCTCCGTTGGCGAGGGCAGGCCTCGACCAGGCGTCTCTCGGCGGACGCGTGAGCGGCGTGAGAAGCTTTTCTGCATCGCCGGCCGCTTGCGCAGTCGCGCCAGCCGTCAAAAAGAAGGCCAAGCTTGGGTTCAAGAAGACGACACAGGAAAAGGTCAAGAAAAGCGGCCTCACACACTTGAAATTCGGCGAGGCCGTCAGGACGCTCCGGTTTGAAAACTACTCCAAGGACTTGGGGCCCTTGGGCTTGGCCCAGCTCTCAGCGGAGGGCTTGGAGGCGTCCGAGTCTAAAGTTGCAACCTACGAGCCCAGCGCGCAGAAGAAACTTGCAGTTTTGGGCTCCTTCAAGAAGTTGCAGCGCCACGAGCTCTTCCAGAGGCCGATCTCGTTGGTCAGCGGAAACACCCTCGCGTTGTTCTCGAGCTTTCTCGGGAAATTGGGCGGGTCTTCCGCGGAAAACAGGGTCTGCTTGATGGGCGAGAAAGGCAGCGGCAAGTCCACGCTAATCTCGCAGGCACAGGCACTCGCGCTCTCCAAGTACAACGGCGACGTCGTGTTGTTGCACCTCGACCACCCGGAGAGAATCGTCGAGGGCAGCAGCGACTACGTCATGAACCCGGAGTTGAAGAAGTACCAGCAGCCGATGTTCACCAAGCGCTGGGTGCGCAAGTTGCGCCTAGCGAACGAGGAGGTGTTCAGAAAAATGCCGTTGACGGAGAACGTGACGTGCCACGCCAAGAAGGCGACCCGCCACTTGAAAAAAGGCGAGCACACCGTGTACGACTACGTCTCGCAAAATCACGAGTTCGGCACCGTGGGGCCCACGTTTGCATTCCGCTTTTTGATGGGCCAGTTGCGGGCGCACTCGAGCAAGTTCCCGGTCCTCGCGTCCGTCGACAACTTCAACGCATTGGTAGCTGCCCCTTACACCAAGTACTTCCACCCGGACATGAAGCCCGTGCACGTGACGGAGCTCGAGATGGGCAGCTTCATACAGCAGCTCGCGAGCGGCGAATTTGCCTTCGCCCGGGGCGGCGTGCTCCTCGCCGAGAGCCGTGACGTGGGCGAGTGCAACACCTTAAAAGTCGGCTTGCGCTTGCAGAAGCCCGACCCGTACGCCAAGATGGAGCAGTGCGACCTTGGGTTCGCGGAGTCCATGACCAGGAACGGCGGCGTCGCGTGCTTCCCCGTGCAGAACTTTTCCAAGGACCAGGCGAGGGCGTACTTGGGCTTCTTGCAGCACGCCGGCGTTCTCCGGGTGAGAGACTACCCGGTCAAGGCCACGTACAAAAGGCTCGACGACAGGGCACCCCAGGAGACGGTGCGCGAGGTGGGCGAGTACACCGCGTGCGTCGACCCCGAGGAGCAGTTCGAGCGCATCCTACAGACGTCGTACTTCATGTCGTCGGGGAACCCAGGTGTGTTTTTGAAGGTGAACAGCCAGACGTTCTAAATGTATATATAAAATCGACATCGCAAGAGTACATAAGCCAGTCAGGTTCTAATGTATATATAAAATCGACATCGCAAGCGTACGGGAGCCAGTCAGGTTCTAATGTATATATAAATCGACATCGCAAGAGTACGGGAGCCAGCCAGGGTCCGTGCAGTGTGTAGTATTCGTTATGCTATATATGGACGCGCCTTACGTGAACAACGTGTCTTCCTCTCTCAAGTACTCGCCAATGTCTCCCTGTCTGAATGTTACTATCGCCGTGGGCTGCATGTTTTTCGTTTCTGCGGTGGACTTGGCCGAAACGCCAAACCCAAGCGGCACGTCGTGCATCGAGAACACAATCACCCCGGCGTGCTCGGGAATATCCTCGGAAATGCGGCCAACATGGGCCTTTAACACGTGGTTGCCGTACAAAAACGGCATCTCACCGTTGGCCTTGATCCACACCTTGTACTTGGCGTACTGCGCCAAGTACGGCAACGCCGTGATGTGCAACCTGAACTTGCCGGTCTTGGTGAACTTGCCGAAGCACGTGCCCAACGCCATCAACCGCTCTCGCGAAACCGATGTGGCGAATTTGGCAATGTGCTCCGAGACGTAGTACACTCGGTCTTTCTGTAGTCTGAACACATGTGGGTTCGTGGGGTTATCGATCAAGAAAGAGATGTTGCGCCCGACGTAGTTGGCCAACTTCTCGAACACCACCTTTGTTTCTTCCTCTGTCAACGATCTCATGGCGCGAGTTTTGTGTGCCTGGGAGATGAGTTAGTTAGTAGTAGGTGATTTTTTCCGTTTTTCGTGAAGAGCCGCGTCACGTGCGAGATGCCTGGGGGAGCAGCTCATCTCTCATAGTTAAGCGCGTGAGCCGCACGCTGCCTCTGGCAGAAGCGCCTGGGGAAAAAGTGAAAATGGGGCGATTTTGACCCAAAAAAGAAGGCAATGCACTTGTGGCACTGCTTTATAAGTTTTTGACTCTCTCCAAATCGCCGCAACAGTCTTTTTCTGCGCCTCTGCTCTGCCCCCCGCGCGGCCAGTTCCAGTGGCTGCCCATCTGCAAGTGCGCGCATGGAAAAATCTCTACTACTTCACCACGATGGCCCAGGTAAAGCGTGAGAATGCTGCTGCCGACGAAAATGTGGAGGTTTCTTCTGACGACGTCAAAAGGCCCAGGCACGCCGGCAACGGTGAGAAGCAAAAGCCTTTTTCGAAGAGAGACACTAAGAATACGTAGGTAAGTCATTTCCACCGCCGCACGGTTTCTTCGTCGACCACCAATACTAACCAACGCAGCGAGTGGAAGCCATTGCTAGACGAAAACGGCAACCCCGTTCCGACGTCGGAGCGCAAGCCCAAGAAGAAGGTCGCCTGCATGATTGGCTACTGCGGCACGGGCTACAACGGGATGCAGATCCAGAATAACCCAGACGTCAAGACCATTGAAGCGGAAATCTTCCGGGCGCTCGTCGCCGCGGGCGCCGTGTCCAAGGAGAATTCCACGGACTTGAAGAAAAACGGGTTCATGAGGGCTGCCCGCACCGATAAGGGGGTGCACGCGGCGGGCAACGTGGTTTCGTTGAAGATGATCCTCGAGGACGACGACATCTTGGCGAAAATCAACGCGGAGTTGCCAGAGCAGATCCGCATGTGGGGCATCGAGCGTGTTAACCGCGCCTTCGACTGTCGGAAGTTGTGCTCGTCGCGTATCTACGAGTACTTGTTGCCCACGCACAGCTTGCTTCCGCCCAGGCCCAAAAGTAGCTTGTACAACTTGAGCGAGGCTAGCAGCAAAGAGCACCCGGGCGTCTTGCGGCCAGACAGCGACACAGCGTGGTGGGACGCGACGCGGGCGGCGATCTTGGACAGCGGCGTCACGCAAGAAGAGTTGGAGCAGGTATTTGAGAAAACCGCAGAGACCCACTTCGACCAAGACAAGGACGAGAAGAAGAGGGAGTACTACGACGAGGATGGGCAGGTCAGCGCGTGGGGCAAGCTCGTAAAGAGCGTCCGCCTGGTCGAGAACAAGTGCAGAAGAGGCTACCGCGTTAATGCAGAGAAGCTCGAGCTCTTCCGGCTGGCAATGCGGCAGTACGAGGGCTCGCACAACTTCCACAACTTTACGTTGGGCAAAACCTACAACGACCCCAGCGCCCGCCGCTTCATGAAGGGCACGTCCGTGTCGGAGCCCTTCATCATCGAGGGCACTGAGTGGGTTTCTGTCAAAATCCACGGCCAGTCTTTTATGCTTCACCAGATCAGAAAGATGATCTGCATGGCTGCTCTAGTGGTGAGAACAGGGTGCCCTATCACCAGAATCAGCGACTGCTTCGGCCCAGCGAAAATCAACATCCCCAAGGCGCCTGCGTTGGGCTTGCTTCTCGAATGCCCTGTCTACGAGACGTACAACGAACGGTTGTCGGACTTGGGGTACAACAAGATCGACTTTTCTGGGTACGAGACCGAGATGAACGCATTCAAGATGAAAAACATCTACGACAAGATCTACGAGGAGGAAACGAAGGAGAACGTGTACCACGGCTTCTTTGAGTTTCTCGACACCTTCCGGGGCTCTGGTGCAACCAAGGAGGGGAAGCACATTTTCGACTTTTTGGGCGCTGTCTTCAACAACCAGTTGGACAACAAGGAGTCTACGAAGGCCAGTGCGGGTGCCTCCAAGAGTCAAGAAAACATAGATTGAATTACATAGACGGTGAAAACATGAGTATGCAAAATCAATGCTAGTAGGCGATCGAGAGCAACAGATACGAATTGATCGCGACGACATGCTAATGCGAGGGGACGGGGGGTGCGCACCTTTTTGGGGAATGCGAATAACAAACTAAGTTACCCGATCCATGCTGGGTTTGCACTCGACCTAAAACCACGCTGTTGGGCGTCGCCTTGATCCACAGACTGGTGAAGCCCAGCATCACCAAACCGGCCGCCTCCCAAATTTGCGCCAGGAAACATCAGGGCGTCGTCGACGTTCTGCAGGCGGCTCATCTGATGTTGTGGGCTCATCTGAGAGATGTGCTTTTGGGGGGACTGGTTGAGTTGGTTTTGTAGTTGCGGACTCTGGTGATGCTGAATCTGCGTGCCCATCTGCTGCTGTTGCTGCGGCTGTTGCTGTGCCTTTAGCTGGGACTGCGGCTGCAGCGGCTGCAGCAGCTGATGCAATTGTGGTTGTTGCTGCTGCAGCGTTTGAAGCGCCTGGGAGGTTTGATTCTGCGCCTGTTCGGTGTCGTTTTGCCCGTCCCCAACCTTGTACTGCTCCCGCTGCCTCTCCTGCTGGAACTTGTACAAGGTCCAGTCGAACACGTAGTCGTATCTGTAGCTTTCTCTCTTGAACAAGTCCCTGAACATCTTTCTCAAGTATGGGTAGTCAGGCTTGTCGTCGAACCTCAAATTCTTGACGTAGTTCATGTACTCCAAGAACTCGCGAGGCAAGCCCTCGGTCAAGACATCGTTGGGGATCGTCATCTTCTTCTCCATAATCCGGTCGTACTTCTGTCTTTTCGTGGCGGCCTTCAAGCCCTGCCAGGGCAAGGATCCGCGGCAGAAGTAGATCAAAACATAGCCTAAGGACTCCAAGTCGTCACGCCTCGACTGCTCAATACCCAAGTGGGTGTTAACCGAAGCGTATCTGGCGGTACCGGTCAAGTTTTTGTTTTCCCGGTACGGGATGTGCGCGTGGGTTCTGGGGTCCCTGTACTTCTTGGCCAAGCCAAAGTCAATGACGTTGACCTGAGATCCGCGCCTGCCAATGCCCATCAAGAAGTTGTCGGGCTTGATGTCTCTGTGGATGAAACATCGCGCATGAATGTACTCTATTCTGCAAATGAGCTGGTCTGCCAAGAGCAACACGGTCTTGTACGTGAACCGGCGGTTGCAGTAGTTGAACAAGTCTTCTAGGGAAGGGCCCAAAAGATCTATAACCATGGCGTTGTAGTCGCACTCCGTGCCATAGAAACGCACAAACGGAATGCCGACGCCGCCACTTAAGGCCTTGTACACCTTCGCCTCGTACTCTAATTGCGGGTGCTTGGCCTTGACGTTCTCCAACTTGATGGCGATCTCCTCGCCGGAGATTATGTTTGTGCCCAAGTAGATATCGCCGAACGACCCGGAGCCGATCTTCCGGCCGATCCGGTATTTCTTTCCCACTCTCAAGTCCATCATCTTGGTATCGTACTTTGTACTAAGGGAGGACGCTGTATTCATAATAGGGGGCTGGTGGACAAGTATGGGGCCACGTAGCTTACGTTACTGGTGCTGTCTGTGTCTTCCAACCTAAAACTGCCACCTAGAAGCGGATCGCTGTCACAGTGGGCGGTGCAGAGCGCAGCAGCGGCACGGCCTTGTGTTCGGGCGGGAAGTTCGGAGCCTTCGCCTGCTCGAGACGCTAGGGGAAAATGTGTTTGTACGGCGCCAACTGGATACAAAAACAACACCGCTGTGATTGGTACTGTTTTCTCAAGGGCTGGGGCGTGTAACGGGGCGCTGAGGGTAGGGGCAGACGAAGGGAGTCTAAAATCGGGTTCCCAGGAAGAAAACGGGATGTATTTCTGGGAAAAGTGGTGCCAACAGCTGGGTGGTAAGCGGAGGAGGCAGAAAAAATTGTCCCAGTGTGCAATGGGGAGCCTGGGAGATCGTGTGCGGCGCACGACCCGTCGCGACGATTAAACGGTTGGTGGGCCAGTAGCTTCGCGCGGGTTTCCGCCGAGCTCGAGTGCGGGAAATTGGTCCAGCGCCGAGGCAGAGTGCGAAAGGCTTGGTAGAGGAGTTAGAGTGAAAGTGCAAGAAAATGCGAAGCCGCTAAAAGAGAAAAAAAAAAAAAGAAGGAGAAAAAAGAAAGTAAAGGCTGACTTATGGAGCCAAGGTGGCGAGTTCCGTCTGTTGCGATGTCGTGCTGGCGGAGGGAAAGCAGGGGCTTGGTCTGCAAACTTGCAATTCCGCCACATTTTTGCAGTGATTGTGCACATGACAGAGAAAACCGCGTACCGCAGGAAGCTGGACACGTTCGCGAAAGCTACGACGAGTCTTGCAAGAACAACATCGGCAGGATAAAATACGTAAGGTAGAGAATAACTACGAAAATTGGCATGGCCATGTCGACGCTAACTCCAGCAGAAACATAAGAGTTTTTTCTGTTTTCTAGCACTCAGCACACGCAGTAACGGAGGAGCACGACCAAATCGACTAGCGCACCGTCTAAACCTGTTGTGTGTTGTGCGAAACACCAGGGAGAGATGTGACCAGCGCCGAGTTGACCAAACGCACCATTCAAGGGTTCTCGACGCAGCTCAGTTAGCAGCCATTCTTATTTCCTCGTTAATTTTTCTTTCGTACTTTCTTTCTTTCTTCCGTTCTTTCTTCTCTTTTCGTATTTTTTTTTTTTTTTTTTTTTTTTTTTTTTTTTTTTTTTTTTTTTTTTTTTTTTTTTTTTTTTTTGCTTTGCCTACTCTGTTTCTGTCTTTTCTTCGTTAAGGATCCATTCCCGTTGTGCTGGTTTTTTCTACCTTGGTGCACATCCCTGTGGCTCACTATTGCCAAGCTTAATGCTTACTACAAACATTTCCTGGGGAAACGCTCCGCCTACAGCTTGCTGACGCCATTGTGCCTCCCACACCCGCGCTCCACACGCAGAACCGCCTCGACACGAAAAAAACGTGATAGCACTTGCCCCCCTCCGGCACTCCCTGCTGCCTATATATATCCTTATCAGCCGGGGTCAGCCGGTTGCCCCAAACACTCGTGTGCTTACATTAGTTATGCGGCGTCAAGCACGGTGCGCGCGTGCCTGCAGGAATGCATACGGGATGTCATTGCAAATAAGATAATGTCATCCCCGAGTCACAGATCCCTTGTCCCTGTTACATGTAAACAAAAGGGATGGGGGCGCAATATTAGACGCCGGCAAAAAACAATTACGCTGTATATTTCCTTATAACAATTAGAGAGTAGATTAAACGAAGACCTCGGTCCAGGCTCAGGTCGAGATGACTGGCTTTCTGAACTTCTGGTAGAACTTCTTAAAAAATTGGCCCTTCTTGGCACTAGGCTCAGAGGGCTTACTGCCCTTCTTTGCCTCCGGAGTCTCCTCAGTAGCAGGGGCACTGGCACTGGCGTCAGCTGTTTCAGGCTCTGCCTTCGCAGCCCCCTCCGCAACACCTGCAGTCGAGGGTTCCGTTTCTGCCGCCACAGGAGCAGCCTCGCCGTCAGCAGGAGCAGCGGCCTCTACAGGCTCAGCATCGGCGGTAGTCGCAGATGTCGTAGCACCAGCGGCCTCAGTCACGCCCTCTTCGCCCGCAATAACGGGCTCGGAGGCGGTTTCGGTTTTTGTGTGGTCACCAGCGGACGTCTCCTCAACCTCGGGAACCACTTCCGTAACATTTTCCTTGGAATCGGAGGTAAAGATTTTGGATGTCCTCTTCAATTTGTCTTTGATACCCATCGCAAAATTAGAATAGTTGTAGTTCAAACGCTTGTAAGGTTGGAAAGAAAAGAGGAAGGAAAAAAAAAGAAAAAAGAAGAGGGAAAAAAAAAGAGTAAATACAAGTGAGGATGATCATCATTTATACTCCACGAAACCAAGCACCCGTTCTGTGGCCAAATGCAGGCTGGGTTTCAGCCGCTCTGGGTCGAGCGAGGTGTCGCTAGCTTTGTTTGCTCTTTCTTCAAGCGAAAAGCCTCGCTCGCGCCTGTCGCTGCCACAGACAGAGCATAAATCCACTCCTGGAGAAAAACAAGAATTTCGACACATTCGTGTGTTTTTTATGCCTTGTTCACGGAGTGTTTGACTTTCCGCGTTGCACTTCAACCACAACGCAGCCGCATGTTGCGCCACTTACTCTTCTGGAATGCCGGCCTTTTTTTTTTTTTTTTTTTATTTACAGCCACGTTGCTCGGCACCCTCAGTCGGCGCAGGGGCTGGGTACCACGCGATTTCAACGCTGTTTCGGACATGTTTCAGTTTGCCCGTACATTACCTATGAGAACGGGCGGTACACCGCCACAGGACCGTTCCCCGTTTTTTTGTTTTTATTTGTGTTTTATTTCATGTCGGGCTCTTCTTTCCTGTGATCGTCGCGTTGTCATGCTGCTTTGCCGAGACGAGCGGCTCGCTCCCTGCACGTGCTTTTTTGCTGTCGGCTCTACTGAAGCTAGCTGTAACTCTACAGTGGGCCTGCATGCCGACGCCATTCCATTCTTTATAACTTCTAATTGAGGAATGCTGTCACCGCGTTCGCCTTGACGGAGTTTGCTCTTGCAGCTGCCGTGTCCAAAATCACATTCCCCTTCGCGCGCCCGGCAGCCTGAACCTGTGCGCGTCGATCTAGTCAATCTTGGACTAAAATAGTATACAAACCATTTGCATCCCTCATGCACTCTGAATGCATCGGCCGTGAGAGGCTGAACGTGGAGGTTCATTCTAGAAATACCGAACGAGAGATGAAGGACACACTTAATTACAGTGGCTGGGACATTCTGGGCCACTTGATGTTTCTTGGTGTCGAAAGCACCGAACTCATCCTCGAAGTCTTGGCTCGCTCAGATGCAGGGAGCCCCCGGCCGACAGGCTGGAAGCGCCGACCCCCGGCATCGACGGAAACACCGGCTCGACGGTCACAGTCAACGCAGTAGCGCCAGAAGCCACCGACAGTGCCCCTCCGCGCCGTAACGTACGCGATGGGGCCGAAACACACTCAGTAGGGCCCGGCATGGAAAGATCACGTGACAAACCTTTTGCGGTTAATTTTCCACCTGTGGAGCGGTCATTCTAGGCTCCCCACATTGACAATGGCCGAGGCTCTGCCACGAGCACCCCTAGTTTTGCACAATGCTACTCTCCCCTCGCAATATGCTTTGAGCATCAGCATCGACCAGACAAAGCCCAATTTTCTGGGCCGCGTCTGCATCCGTTTGGAAGTAAATCCCCGCGCCAGTGATGAACAGGACCCATGCTCATTGACTCTCCACGCTCACAAAGTGGTGGTCACGAGTGCTGAAGTTCGTTCCGCGGACAGTACTGGGCGCAAACTTGATGTTTCATATGACAGACAGGCGCAGACCGTGACGTTCAAAAGCGATGTTCCTCTTGCAGGAGAGGAGATTGGGATCTCGTACTTAGCCAGCGTAACCTCCATCAAGACATTTCGGGACGAGACCTACGGCGTGTTCAAAACAAACTACTCGGACTCCGTCCTGGGCAGCTCTGACAACCACGTGATTGCCACACATGCACAGCCCTTTGCGTGCCGCATGATCTTTCCGGTAGTGGATGAGCTCAGTCACAAAGTGCCGATCGCGCTTACTGTGGCTACGAAGTCCAAGTTCAAGGTGGTGTCCAACAGCCGCTTGTTGTCGAAAACCAACGTTGACGAGACGGACAGGGCTGTTTTCGTGTTTGAGCAAACACCGCCAATCTTGCCGTCTGTTTTTGGGTTTGTAGTAGGCGACTTAGAAGTTTTGGAGTCAAACGCCGGGGACGTGCCTGTGCGGGCGCTTGTGACAATCGGCGACTCTGCCGCGGCCAGGTACGCTCTCGATGTGGCCAGCGAGCTACTTCCAGAGTTTGAGAGTGTGCTCGGGAAAAAGTACCCGTTGCCGAAGTTGGACATTGTAGTGTTGCCCGTGCTTAGCGACGCGGTGATGGAAAACTGGGGAATGATCACCGTCATTAAGGACACCATTTTGGTGGACGAGGCGAATTCCTCTCCCGACTTCAAAAAGCACGTGAGGCAACTCGTGGCACACCAGTTGACACACCAGTGGATGGGCAACCTCGTTTCAATCGACGATTGGACGTTCACGTGGCTTATTGAGGCGTTTGCAACGTTCGTGGGGAACTACGTTTTGAGCTTGTCTGCGATTGCACAGACTGACTCCTCCGAGTACCTTGCGGGCAAGCTGGCCGAAATGCAAGAGTTGATGGACAGCGACTGCTTCTTGGAACGGCCACTTCAAACGTTGCGCGATCACATGAACAAACTTAACGTGTCTAGCACTTCCCGAACCAGCAATATTTTCGAAAAGAACGCCTACGAGAAGGGGCTCGTGTTACTCAATATGATCGCTACCTTGTTCAAGGCGGAGAAAAATGAGACGGACTTGGCTAGCTTCTTTCTGGCGTTGTCTGGGGTGTTCGACAAGTTCGAGTTTCAGAGTATTAAAGCGTTCGAAATATGGAACGTTCTTAACGAGCATGTCTCGCCCGATCTTTTGTCGTTCGTCTTCTCCTGGATAAACCTTCCTGGATATCCGATTGTTACAGTGACGCACGAGGGTGGAAGCGTTGTGGTTGAGCAAAACCGGTTTCTCTACGGTGCCGACGCGGCGGACGTACATTCCGAAAACGCTCCGTTCCATGTGCCTTTAGCCATCAAGGTTTTGACCAATGACAACCAAACAAAGGTCGTGAATTTGGTGCTAAGCGACAGGTCAATGAAACTTGATATTGCCCCAGAGCAGTTTCTCTCCTTGAACGCTGACAACCAATTCTATTTCAAGACGGTTTATGACCCTTCCTTACAGAGAGTCATGATTACAAAAATCGCCGCCAATGCCTACAGCGCGCTCGATTTGATTGGCATGATTGAGGACTACGGCAAAATTTTGGGGCAGCCTATCCACGGCAAGCACAATGAGTGTTTCGGACCTAACCAGTGTAAGTTCTTGATGCAAATGTGCGAGACGTTCGCAGGTGCGTCGTGGAATGTGGATTTCAACGTGCTCAAGCACGCGTTGAAGTATATCGAGTTGCTAAACAGCATCTTCCTTCAGTTTTCTCCCTATTCGGAGTTCAGAAAGTGGGTCGAGAAGCTTTCTCTTGACCTTTATCGGAAACTAGGAAACTGGGCTGAGACTACCAGCTTGGTCTCAGACGCGTACGACAGCGTTGAGTTTGAAGTGAGAAACAGTGTATTGCAATTGGCAAGCCACGACAAGGAAGTACAGAACTTGAGCCGGAAGCAGTTCAAGAGCTTCGTTAACTCAGGAATCTCGCACAAGTTCGTGCCGCAAGAAATGTACTCACTGATGTTCAACAACGCCATGATGTGTGCCAACATGACGGAGTACAAGCAGATTCTTTCACTCGTGAAGAACGCCGACGTATCGTACTTGAAACACACGAATGGCAGTGCCACTGACATTCAAACTGCTGCCGTGTCATCGCTAGCATTTTGCCAAAAGAAAGAGCTCGTGAACAAAACTTTACATTTCGTGGACGCCAATATCGACTCCAAAATGATAGAGTTGGCGTTGATCGGCTTCAAGTTCAAGAACGACGAGGAGTCCAGGCTCCTCATTTGGAACTGGTTCAAGACCCACTACGACCTGTGGATCAAGCGGTCCTTGAGAAAAGGGTCGGACTGGTCGAAGCAGATCGGAATCACGAGCGGGAACATCACTCGTTTGGTCTTGGGCGAAGTCATGCTGGGCCAAAAGGAAGAAGTGTGGTCCTTCATCGATGCAAAGACCAGGACCTTACCGCCTCACAAGCTCCGGGAGCGGTATGAAGAGTTCGAATTCGAAAATGAGGAGAACCGGCGCATTGCCGCTTACTACAGCGAGGTTTCTCTGAACTGAGGACCCCGACCCGAGGTCCCCACACTTATTGTACATGTATATAGCACCAATATTCATCCTGTAAACACGGGTCTCTACTCCTTTTCGTCCGTCTTCCCGAGCTCCTCCTCCAAGTCCAAGTTCTCCTGGATGTTCCACAAGTCCGAGTACAAGGAGCCCTCTTGCTCGATCAAGCTCTGGTGGGTGCCTTCTTCCGCAACCAGGCCCTTGTTCAACACGATGATCTTGTCGCTGTCTGCGATGGTGCGCAATCTATGAGCAATCAGGATGTTGGTGGAGTGGGCCTCCTTGAACACCAGGCGGAGCGTGCGGAGCAACGCCTGCTCGGTGTGAGTATCTAGCGCGCTCGTGGCCTCGTCAAAGAACGCAATGGGCGCCTTCTTGAGGAGGAGGCGCGCGATGGCCAACCGCTGCTTTTCTCCGCCGGAGATCATGAGGCCCCTCTCGCCGACGATGGTATTCAAGCCCTCGGGCAAGTCTGCGACGAGGGTCTTGAGGCTGACCTTTTCGATGGCAGCGTCGATTTCGGCGTCAGTAGCAGAAAGTCGGCCGTAGCGGATGTTTTCCCTGATGGTGTCGTTGAACAACGGCGTGTCCTGGGGCACCACGCCGATCGCGCGGCGCAAGGACTCGAGCGTCACCTTGGAGATGTCTTGGCCATCTATTAAGATTCTGCCGGAGTCGAGATCGTAGAAGCGGTAGACAAGCTTCAAGATGGTGGACTTGCCCAGGCCTGAGGGGCCGACGATGGCAACCTTCTGGCCCGGGGGAATCGTGAAGCTGGCGTTGCGGAGAATGGCACGGTCCGGGTGGTATCCAAACGTCACGTTCTCAAACACAATGGTGCCGGGCCGCGTGGGCGAGAGCACCAAGGGCACGGCGCCCGGCGCGTCCTTGATGGCCACGTCGTGGTTCTGGAGCTGGAAGAGGTTCTCCATGTCCAACAAGGACTGCTTGAGCTCGCGGTACACGGAGCCGAGGAAGTTGAGGGGCACCAGGAGCTGGAACACCAACTGGTTGATCAAGACCAAGTCGCCCACGCTCAAGCCGCCGCCCGACACGCCCAAGCAGCCCATGTACATCATGCCGGTCAAAGCCAGGGTGAAGATGAAGTTCTGCCCCGCGTTGAGGTACGCCAACGACGTGGCGACCTTGATGGACGCGTTCTGGTAGTTTGTCAACGCGCTGTCGTACTTGCTGCACTGGTAGTCCTCGTTGTTGAAGTACTTGACGGCCTCGTAGTTGATCAAGGAGTCCAACGCCACGGACGCGGCCTCGTTGTCGGCGTTGTTGGCCACGCGGCGGAACTTTGTGCGCCACGCAGTGGTCTTGATTGTGAACACGGAGTACGCCGCCATGGTCAACATCGTGACCGCAGCGAACGACAACCCGTAGTTGTAGGTCAAGATGCTGCACACCACGGTGATCTCGAACGTGGTTGGGATGATGTGGAACACCATGGCCGAGAGCACAAAGCTGATGCCCTTGGTACCTCTGTCGATGGCGCGCGTGATCCCGCCCGTCTGCCGCAGCAAGTGGAACTGGAGGTCCATGTTGAGCAAGTGGCGGAACGTGTTGTTGGCGACGCGCTTGATGGCGGATTGGGCCACCAGAGCGAAAACGGCGTTGCGGAGCTCGCCAAAGAGCACGGCACCGAACCGCGCGCCGCCGTACGCCAAGATCATTGCGCCCACTACCGTGCCGACGGTGCCGACGTCGCCGGCCCAGTCTACGTTCATCTTGTCGATGATGTCCTTGAAGAAAAACGGCACCTGCACGTTGAGCACCTTGGACCCCACGAGAAGGAGCACCGCCAACACCACGCGGAGCTTGAAGCTGGGCCGGTGCTTCGGCCAGAGCGTGACCAAGAGCGACCGGATCATCTTGGTCTCGGACGTCAGGATTCTGCGCCCAAACAAGCTCGACGAGCCGTCCGAGCCGTCACTTGGTGCCAGTTTTGGCGCGTTCTTGTCCACCAGGACCTGCGGCGCCAGATCTATGCCTTTTTTAGCTGCCGGACCCGCTGCCGGGGTCACTGCAGCGGTCGTCGGGCTGTTTTCCGCGGGTTTTTTCGCCTCGGCGGCGTTCTGAAAGCACCGTATTCGCTGCCCAAAGGCAAACCTGGAGTAGCCAAACTGGCCGGCGGCAGCGGG
This sequence comes from Metschnikowia sp. yHMJ9, assembly GCA_030444895.1. Taxonomy (NCBI): domain Eukaryota; kingdom Fungi; phylum Ascomycota; class Pichiomycetes; order Serinales; family Metschnikowiaceae; genus Metschnikowia; species Metschnikowia sp. yHMJ9. The sequence goes on along the minus strand of JAJMQU010000017.1, from coordinate 9,573 downwards.
CGGCCGGGAAAGCGCTGCCCTTTGGTAATTGGCGCGTGCCAACAGCCGGCGGGCGCAACGCGCCACTGCTAGGCTCGGCCGGGGAGCCAATCGGAAAAGCGGCCACATTTTGTTGAATTTGGTTGAGAAGTGTGGATGCGAAATCGGAGATATAGGTGTTGGCGTGCCGGCACGCGATAGCGCGGGCCGGGTGCGAGACACGGTCGGTGAGTCAGGCCGGACGTTTTTAGCAGCCAGTTTTAGGACAAGACGGGAGCTTGGGAGATGGAATTATGCGGTGAGTATTATCAGCTGCCAGTGTTTTGTGGTTTTAGGTATTTACTTCTTTGCGGTCAGAATTTTGGCAGTATGTGTCTACCGGCCAATCACTTTGGCAGTGAGATTTCGCAGCACGATGTCTCCGCAGTCAGGTTTTCCTATGAGTGGTCATTCTCTCCCTCTGCTGTTTTGCTTTTCATTATGAAGTATATCCGGCTACAGTTGGGCTGTTAGCGTGCACAGTCCGATGTGTTAGTGGCTACTTCGTTTACAGGTAATCGCCAGCCAGTCTGTCAGTTGATGAATCTCATTTTAGCCGAGTTTTCTTGCAACGTTCTTATAATCGACGGACCTTATACGTAACCTTTTTTGGCGCTCATCGCCGCAGCTGCCCTATATCTCCGAGAATCCTCTACTTCAGCCCTTTCTTTCCCCGTGTTTGCTGCACCCAATTTCCTTCAACCGCACTTATTTTCTTTCTTTGGAGCCCTGAGCGCTTTGGCAGCCAACGTCTTAAGCGCATAGCCCCAGCAAGTAACCCGGAAGTTTCCTACCTGACTTCACCTTGGGTACTATAGTAGGGTTGCGGGTCTTCGCTGCCATTAGCGTCACTCACATTAACAAACCGTCAAGCATTAGCGTCTCACAGCTGTTTCGGAACGAGGCAATCAAATCAAATGCTAACAGAGCCAGAGATACCTCCGCATATAACGGCTACGCGGACGATGTAAAGATGATAGATGTACCACCTCACTGCCTCGCAAGCTGACACTAAAACTACGGTTATCGTAAGCTTAGTATCTAATACATTGGGTATTGAATACAACGATTAAACGTAAATAATTTTTCGTAGTATCCGCTTTTCTAACGTTCTGGCGATATCGATCTTCTCACACCCTTTCGCAACCTTCCCGCGCACCGCCATCTCTGCCACAGCTTTGCAGCCGCGTCAACTTAACCACTGCTAGCCAGCTCCAGTCCAGTCTCAGTCTACTTCGCAACATACTACGTCTGCCTTCTCAACAATATCAAATTATGTGGCCGTAGCCAAAAGCTCTATAAATCAGCCCTCCATGTTGCTCTTGGAGGTCATCTCAGCCTGCTTCACCAAGCTCACTGGCGCGTCCATCTTAGGCAACATCACCTCGATCAACCGGATCTTCGTGTTCTCGTTAAACTCAGGCAGCGCAAACAAGCGCTTCACCTCGCCCACCGTAGACACACGCACACTCTCCTCGTCCTTGGCGCCAAACACGGAAAGCAACTTCAAGTGGTCCCATGGCTGGATGTCGTTGTACGTGGCGGTCTCACCGTGGATCAAACGCTCGATCGTGTACCCGTCGTTGTTCAACACGAACAAGTATGGCGCGAGGTGCCACTTGCACATCGTCGAAATCTCTTGCACGGTCAACTGCAACGAGCCGTCACCCACAAACAAAATCACACGCTTCTTGGGGTCCACCTCCTGTGCGGCCATCACCGCACCCAAAGTAGCGCCCACCGTGTACCCGATGGAGCCCCACAACACCTGCGAAATGCCCACGCAGTTGTCGGGGAAGCGGGATTGCACAATGCCGAACGCCGAAGTACCGGTCTCGGTGATGATAATGTCGCCCTCGCGGAACCACGACGACACCTTGTACCACAACCACTCCTGGCTGATGGCGCTGGAGTCAGATGCGGACTCAACAGGCTCAATGCGTGGCACAGACACCTCCTTGTAGTGCTGCACGTGGGGCAAGATGTTCAGCAACAACTTGCGGAGCGCCTCCTTCATCTGCACGCCTGGGAAAGTGGCCTGGCGGATCTTGGTGTAGTCCGAGTGGAACTCCACAATGTTCTTCGTCTTGTACGAGTACGAGAACGAACCCGTGTTGAAGTCCGACAACAACGCGCCCACCGACAACACCAAGTCCGCAGACTCCACGGCCTCCTTGACGTGGGGCTCCGAGAGCGAGCCCACGTACACACCGCCAAAGCGTGGGTCGGACTCGTTCACCGTCGATTTGCCCATTGGCGTCACGTACACAGGGAAGTTGGTCTTGCGCACCAACTCGTCCACCTCTTGCTTGCAGCCGTGGCGCGAGGCGCACGCGTCCACGAGGATCACCGGGTTGGTGGCCCGCTCGATCATGCCGTAAACTGTCTCAATCACCTCGTCCTGTGCGTCTGGGTCGTTTGGCTTCAACGACAAGTCGATTGGGGTCTCCAACAACGACGCAGGCACGTTCAAGTCCACCAAGTTGGCGGGCAATCCCAAGTATACGGGCCTCTGGTTAACGTACGCCTCGCGAATGCACCGGTCAATTTCTGCGGGAGCCGAGTTGATGTCCAGAATGAACGCGGTCGTCTGCGAAATGTTGTTGGACATGCGGTGGAACACCGTAAAGTCGCCATTGCCCAACGTGTGGTGCAACAACAACTGCTTGGCCTGCGACGAGATCGAAGGCACACCAACCACGTGCAACATCCCGACGTGCTCGGCGTACGCACCGCCAATACCGTTGAGCGCAGACAACTCGCCCACACCAAATGTCGTCACGAGACATCCCAAACCCTTGACCCTGGAGTATCCGTCCGCGGCGTACGCAGCGTTCAACTCGTTGGCGTTACCTGTCCAGCGCATGCCATCCACCTCGTACACCTTGTCGAGGAGCGACAAGTTGAAGTCGCCTGGCACGCCGAAAATGCTGTTCACCTTGAGCTGGCCCAACCTCTCAAAGAGGTATCTTCCCAAAGAAATTTCTGTCATGATTGTGATGTTTTTTAGTAGTGTAGTGGTGTTGGATTGAGTGCCAGCAGGCGGACTTCTGCTGGCTTTATACTGCAATGGCGGCCTGGCCGGAGCAAGTATGGCATGATCCTGCCCGCGTTAAAGCATATTTCGGAGCAAGTGTTCCGGCCAGGAACGGCGCTGGTGCCACTTAACCGCATGAGCCGCTGCATAGTGCGAGCGCTGCGCCGCACCAGTGGCCTCTTTTTCCGTGCACGGCGTGGACAGCGGACCACGGTGGTTAACCACAGTCGGCGAAAATCGAAATTTGCAGCCGCCCGCCGCCAGCGTCTTTACACGGGCAACACTGGCTCTCCTCGAGACAGCCCCGTCGATACTGCGCCCACCGTCTCGGGACCCTTTTCCCGAGACTACGTCATAGCTGGACGGACCCGGGTGAGGTGCTCGGAGATACCATGCGCTTATGGTGCCACTCCTGCACACAACATATACTCTAGGGCCGTCCCCCGGGGGCCGGGAAACTCCGGCGTGTTCCAGCGCACGGGCTTATCTGGGCCACGTTAGGCGGCAGTACGCTGGGCGGTGGCCTGCTGGGCAGCGGCCGAGTCTTTCCGAGACGTGTTGCTTTTTGGCTGATACCCGTGGCTAGCGTGGAGACGACGCTGCGCGCGTATCGGCTGGCAGGACACCTCGCACACCAAACAATGCGCCAAACAATACGCCAGAACAATGGGCCGAGCTGCGCAAGGTGCAGCCGGTGAGCGGAAACCACTATGGAAGAGGAAGCCAGGACGGGAAATAAGCCATATCACAGAAAATCCCACCACCACCACCACCAAAAAAAAAAAAAAAAAGACCGCCGCCGCCGCAGCTAGCCAGCTCCCAGTGGCCACGCTATTCTCCTATGGCTGGACCGCCCTCCCAAAGACCCGTGCATCCGATTCGCGCGCCGGGTAACCCCGCGAATCCTCATCAGCTGACCCCCATGTGAAGAAATCCTCGTGACACAAACAACAACTCCTCCTCAATCACGTTGAGATAATCACGTTCCACAGACAAGCTGCAAATCGCTTTGCAGCAACTACCCCCCTCTGCCCGGAACACGCCACACCAAAAAAAATAAATAACAAACCACCCGCGTGCCCCACGCCCCACTTAACGCCCCGGCATAACACGCTCCCACACCCCCCTTTTTCGTTAGCCGCCGCCGCCCCTTGATTTCCCCCCGATATCTCATATCCGCACCCACGTGATGGTCGAAAAGAGAGAAAGCCCCACCAGCTACGACAGCAACAAAAAAGCAAAACTTGACGGCGACAAAAAAGACGACATTGCCATCGACTCCGAGTTGTTGGGCGACCAGTCGTCGTACAGCGGCGCAAACTCAGGCAGCGGCGCCAAAGCCGAGGATGAGGCTGCGGCAGTAGCCGCCGCGTCTTTGGTTTCAGATTCTGAAACAACAAATGCAGCCGCGGCCGCATTGAGCCACCAGCAGCCGCACCACCATCACAGTACCCAGCAACAGCAGCAGCAACAGCAGCAACAGCAGCAGCAGTTGCATCAAAGATTGGCGTACGAAAACCACTACGGCCTGGCCTTGCCCCACCACCACAGACCGGACAGCTCGATTTTGCAGCGCACGACGTTGCCACTCAGCCACCCAAAGCCGCCACATGGGTCTGACGAGTGGCACCGTGTAAGACGTGAAAACCACAAGGAGGTCGAGCGTAGAAGAAGAGAGTCCATCAACCAGGGCATCAAGGAATTGGCGCTTTTGATCCCCACGCATGACACCAACAAGGCGCAGATCATCCAGCGCGGCATTGAGTACATCCGTCGGTTGAAGGAGAACGAGAACAACAACATCGAGAAGTGGACCTTGGAGAAGTTGTTAACCGAGCAGGCCGTCAGCGAGCTCAATGCGTCCAACGAGAAGTTGAAGGGCGAGTTGGAGAGGGCGTACCGCGAGATCGAGGGCTTGCGGAGGAAGATCAACCAGAAGTAGGCTGCCTCTTCCCCCTCCGGTCACTCGATTTTGTTTTACGCCATAGATTGTAGTTTTAGTGTTTCAGTAATATTTGTATTTTAATGATATTAGTTTAGCTATTAATTGCTCCTGTGCCTCCGGAGAGTCGGAATATGCCAGTGGTGCGCTTTTAAATGCATGCAATGTTCTCGCCCGTTTGCTCGAGCTATTATTATTCGAGGTCGACCCCCATTTCGTCCCCGTCGTCCTCCTCCTTATCGGGAGACATTGCGATCTTCTGTTTCACGAACTTATCGTTCATCTTCCTGTACTTCTCCACCTCACGCTCAAACGTCGTCAAGTCTTGGTTGAGCCGGTACAAGTGTGGCTCGTACATGAGAGGGTCGAATTGAGGTGCTTTCCGCACAATATCCTCAGTGGTCTTGCTGAATAAGAGTCTCATGATCTCGTGTTCGTGGACCGCTGTCATCTCCCGCGACAGCATGTAGTCTACGAGGAGATCGTCGTTGAGTAAAAGGTCTTCCAAGTCCTTTTCGCGGAGATTCAACAACTGCTTCATCTCCGCCTTGGTCAACGGCTTGGAGTTCTTCGGTAACGTCCACATGGGCTTGGGGCCCTTCACACTGTAGTACTCGTTCCAATCCTCTCTGTGGCGAATAAAGAACCGTAACGTGTCTTGGTGAACCCAGAGCCTAATTTGCGGCATGAAAAGCCTTAGGCTGAAGAACTTCTGCAACATGCCCTTGTCGTTATACTCGTACGTGAGGATCTCCGAATAGCCCTTGGGGATGTATGCGACCTCGCCCTCGACGAAAGTCTTGATCAAAGGCGAGAGCTCAGCGAGACTAGAGAAGTGCTTGTTTCTGCAGTTGTACACCTGCAAAACATTGTTGTTCTCGTAGTTTGAGTGTTCGTACCAGTCATATTTCGCTGGGAAATTTTCCGTGTAGCGCTCTGGGTGTTTGTCCGCTGACACTGCCAAACCAGTGATGTCAATGTACAAGCCCGAGTCGACGTCGATGAATCTCGCGTCGATGTTGTTGTTTCCATTGCTGTGGTCCCTGGTGGCGATGAAAGTTCCGCAGTCCATAAAGTATCTCCCGAAGCCCTCTTCACCATCTTCGATGATAAGGGACTGATTGAATTCCTGACTCAATCTATGCAAGTCCATGATGGGAACTTGCACGTCGATGTCATTGTCCCAAGGGAACGCGATACCATTCCAGTACCAAGACAACAACGAGCCGTGTGCCATCCATGTGGTAATTCCTTGCTTCCTGGTGAAGGAGAGCCAGCTTCTGACCAATCTGTGCAAAGTGTTGGATTGCTCCTGCGTCCCAATCTTGAATCCACTGAAAAATCTCCAGTCATAGTGGTCACCGTAGAGATTGTCAAAAATTCTCGCCTCATGGAAATACTTGGGTGGCCTCTGCTTCACATTAATAGCCCATTCCAAAGAGTTCTTGAACGCAACCTTGGACAGCTTCATGTCTCCCTTCAGGTGTTCCTTCTCTAACTCAGAGAGTAGCTCCTCGGGCTTGTACACAAAGTCCTCATGTCTCAAATTGAGTTCGTATGCATCCATACGGTTTTCCACGGCAGCAGGAACTTGCTTTTTGAGTTTCAAAAACTCGTTCAACGTGTTGACGCTCATGATCTCACCAGAGTCTTGCAAATACTCGTCCACCAAGCCGTTATGCAAGAGACTCGATTTCTCACGTGCAACGTCGACGGTATAAGTGCCCTCTTTGGTAAGAAAAACCAACGAGTTGGGATTTGGCGCCAGCGAGTACAAGTAGGCTTTTCCAAGAAGTTTGGAGTACTCCTGGGTCATGCGGCCCACGTAGTTTTTGATGATGACCCCAAGACCAACCTTGTCGTCATCGGTCTCCTTTCTACAGAAGGTAGCTGGATCGACCGCTCCTTTCTTGACTTCTTTTGTCGCACCGGGAAAGTGCTTTTGCTGGTACGGCCTGAAGTCCAACAGCTCGCAGGTGATGTTTTCCTTGTTGGGCTCGAAGAGCCACTTATTGAGCACGGACATGTCGGTCCAGTCGGCCCAGTGAAAAGGCACTTGGCCGGATCCGAGAACGTCGGGGTGTGTTCTCAAGTAGTGGTAGTAGAACGCCAAGGTGAATCTTGGGTCGAAAGGAGCAGCCACGGGCCGCTTGGCCCTGGGCTCGGTGAAGTACTGTGGGATCGCCAACTCGGTTTGGCCGCTGGTGAGCTTTGTGTCGACGACCCAGAACTTTCCTTCTAGATCGTTCTTTTTCTTCTCCTTGAAAAGCTTGGAAATTTTGCGGTTAAACGCCGACTTGGCGTTTGTGAGGCGGGCTGCGTTGTCAGTAAACACCGACAACGAGAGCGAGTCCATGTAGTTGAGACTCGAGCTGCCGAGCGAGCTCGCCGAATGCAGCTGCGAGACCACGAACAAGAGCACAAGGCCGAACACCACGGCCAGCTGCACGTAGCGTCTTTTGAGGGTAAAGACCATGGTGCGTAAATGCAATGCAAGTGGGGTGCGATTCAGCAAAGAAAGGGAAAAAAAATAGTTTCAGAATCCCTGTGCGCGTCTGGCGGATGAAAAGTAAGCGACTGTGGTCAGCAAGAAGATATGCTAGAGATTTATCGGCGGGTAAAGGATATCGCCGTCACGAGGTATACAGTTTGCTGGAAGGAAAAGATTTTGCGGCGGGCCAGAATGAAGCACGCCCCGGGGTGGCAATGGGACTAGCACCAGAAAAAAAAAAGGAAATTGAACAAAAAAGAACAACCTGGAGAAAGAAAAGAAGGAGAAAAGGCCAAAAAACCCTGGAGGATCCGTGGAGGTAGTAGCGTTTCTTGCGCGTGACAGTTTGCCCTTTACGCTGTGTTTTTCTGCTGTGGGCTCCTCTGCACGCGAGGTGAGTTTCGCTGGGTCTCATGCACCGGGCAAATTCGTGGCCCGTTTTCGGTAGTTAGATTCTCACAAATCACGAAAAAAATTCGGGTAAAAAGCTACTGAAATGCGGGTAAATGAGGCCACCAGTTTCAGGAGTGTCACAGAACCGCCTAACGCTGGTCTTCTTTTTTTTTTTTGTATTTTGTGGTTGTTTTTTGGCCTGTCCCAGCCTGGCGAATCTCCACAACCTTGTGAGATTTTGGCATGTAGAATGCCGGTGAGCTGCACAACCTGCAGTGAGCGTAGAGTTATGTATGAAGACACGAAAAAAGAAACTCCCGTACGTAGTTTCTTTTGCATGGTATCGCGCGTTCCGCCACACAAGCTGGCGCCAAGCAATGCCGATGACCTAAACACGTACGCGGTGATAAGGGGTACGTGTCAAGCAGCAAGAGAGAAGGAAGCAGTCGAGGTAGCTGTGTGCAATTGATACCGCGAGGGCAGCAAATCCAGACCCCTCAAGTGCACCTGCTAAGCTGCAGTTGGCTACAGATCCCTTTGGTTTGCCGACAACCTGCAGGGTACGGTATATTTCGGGCGATGGCTAGCCTGCAGACGAACGTGCTCGTAACTTTACTCGGACCTCAACGCGATGTCGCGAAAAGATACTCTCCGAACACACTTCCTGGGGATGCTAAAGCAGGAAAACACAGCAGCATCGCAGAGAACAGGGCACGGCATGAGACAAAGTGAAGGTGGATATTGAGCAAAAAAAGTTGCTTGGTTAGGCGTTGTGCTAGCGTAGACGCCAAGAGCAGAGTAGGCGTAGAAAGGGAAGCGTAATCTCCGTCAACGCAACGTTGATCGCGCACTAGTGAAGCATTGTTTCTTAACCTTGGCAAGAATCTAAAACCAAGTGGAAACCAGACTGAAACCAAGATGACGGCCGAAGTCAACGACGGCCGTTAGTTTGCCAAGCCCAGCTATCACTGCGGGGGTCGCCGCTGCACTGTTATCTCCTCGCATCTATGCGGCAAGGTCCGATCTTCCAGAATTCCGCGCGAGGCGTGCGCGGAAAGCAGCCGAGGAATTCGTGAGCCACGAGCCATAGAAGCTGGGGGTAGGCCATGCAGCGAACGAGGCAGAGACCACGACGCGCCAGGACTGAAACATATGTGAAACAACAGGCGCCTGCCATTATTCTCTGATCTCTCTCTGTTGCTCTCCTCTGTAAGCGCAGCGCCAAGCGTTGTAGGATTGGTTATTGTTGGTTTGGGCAGCCTCACGTTCCACGCTCGCTGGCGTCTCACGCCCGTTGGACGCTTGACGCTCGTTTTACGTCTCACGCTCGTTTCAGGCTCGTTTCAAGTTACACGTACTCTCAAGTTTCAGGTCTGTTTCAGAAACGTTTCAACTGTCATGCCCGTTTTACGTCTCACACTCGCTTACGTCCCGTCTTTCACGTAGGTCCCTCGTCGTCACGCTGTGCTGGCTCTGTGCCGTCACTGGAGCACGCCGTTTATTTCTGCGCGGGCGGGCCCGCCCGCGTTTTTTTTTGTTCAGATTTCCAGATAACATTGCGGCGTTCGCGCACACAATGGGCGTTGCACACGGTGATCTCCAGCCAGGCGGCCCCACTGCTAAGCGACCGCTCGGGGCTCAGGCGGGGCTGCGAATCCCGGCAGTCTCCGGTTGCCGCCCACTCACACGCCC
>JAJMQU010000016.1:179077-235975 GCA_030444895.1 Metschnikowia sp. yHMJ9 | reverse complement strand
CGCACATCTTGCTTGTTTAGTGGGTTAGACATTTCTGCCCAACTAATGTGCAAGTATACATTGTGTCAAGTACCTTCCTATTGTTTAGTCCCCGTTGTGACGAACCGAAGTTTACCCTGCAGCTTACCGAAAATAGTTGCAGCATACAATGATGGCATACATGGTAAGGCTATATAATGTGACAAATTCCCCTGCTGTCCTTTCCTTTTTTCCTTATTAAAATGAATTTTAAGATCTACCTCGTTTTGTTTGCTTCCAATTTGGTGGCGAGTGCCGCCATGTTGAGTCCCGTTGGGTCTGGGATTGAACCCTACAGCGCTGATGTTGAGCGCAAGGCAATTTCGGACGACACTATCCAGCTTTCGAAAAGAGCGCCAGATCTGGCAGAGGTTGAACGGCTCGGAAGTACTTTCGAAACGTTCGTAGCCGAGTTGGAAGCGTGCTTGAAGTTAATCGGGGGTTGCGTTGAAAGCGGGAAGTTTCACGAGAGTACGTGGTGGTCTAATAACCTCCGTTTTAGAACAAAATTCGAGTGCATTGATGCTGCTGCCGTGGAGTATTGGGAGAAACGCTCGGAAGCCCCATACGTCCACACAGCGCTAGACGTATTGGACAAGTATCACGCTACTTTGTACCTCATGCTTGAAGCAGCAAGCAGACTCAGAGTAAAGCTGCCGGACTCGGATCAGACAGATGTGGCCAGTAGGTCCATCGACGAGGATCTCATCAAGGCTGGTATTCTCGACCTTAGCTTTATTCCATTCTTCCGTCCGGACGGCAGCGTCGTTACGCACAAGGACCAGTGGGCCAGCATCAGACCGACGGTAGAACAAAAGTTGGAGGAACTAAATCATGGTTCCATGGGTTCAAAAGATAGCGAGGAAGGGAAGTCTTTGACGGCGATGAAGGAGAGGGTAAACGCAGATTACAGAAAAATCGACGATGCTCATTCTACTGCAATCGTCTAGGTTACGGCCTCTGCTGAGAAAGATGAGAACAAAATGCTGGGTATTGATGCTCGTAAGACATTTGAGTCGTTCGAAGGCTTATATACTCAATTTTTTCAAGCGTTGAAACATTCGTGAGAGTAAAAATGGATTATTCGAATAACTACTCTTCGATCAGACCCAGAGTCCTTTATTTGAGAAAGTAGTTGCGCTAGGCATTCCCATATTGGGTCTCGTAGCCCAAATTTTTGAAGAACCCGTATCGCGTTTGTGATGTACGCAGAGGAATTAGAAGAGTCCGCAAGTTTGCACCGCGCTAAATGGGCCAAGAGCTAAATGTACGTGCTAATGTTGATGCTGACACTATTCCCACGGAGTCCGACCGGCAGGTGTTTCACGCGCGAGTTAAATTTTGGAAGAGACTTCGTCGTTGATCGAATTTTTTGACTTTACAGGCGATGTTGTCGGAGAAAGCGACAGATGGGAGGAGAAAAAGAAGGCTATTGATGAATGTTTAACGGAGGCCGGGAAACTCGTGTCGATTCTCGGGCAAAGCCGGATCCTTTGAGACAGAATTCTGGACTCGAGGTATTAGAACGCAGTCTCCTAGATGACTACGAAATGGTGAACAAGGTGCTTTGCGTAGCACATAGAAGCACGAAGAATAATTGGGAGCGAGACAGTAACTGTCGCAGGTAGGTAAGCAGTGACGAATTTGCTGAGGGACCGCAGAGAAGGTAGGCGGGTATGGGTATATAGTGAGATTCAGAAGTGTCCAATCGAATTTACTCCCGGGTAACGACTTACAATCGGTGATTGGGCGACTGTCAAGGTTGTAGTAGAGGACCTACAGTGTCCAACTCACCTTGCCAATAGCGCTTTCAAGTAACAATAATCGAACGGTAAGGTATCTCACAATGACACGGCAAAGCGAAACCAGGGCAATGGTTTTAAAACTTACAAGCCTGCGAAGCGCACATCTTGCTTGTTTTCACAGTGGGTTAGACATTTCTACCTAACCAATGTGGAAGTATACATTGTGTCAAGTAACTTCCTATTGTTTAGTCCCCGTTGTGACGAGCCAAAGTTTACCCTGCAGCTTACCGAAAATAGTGCCAGCATACAATGATGGCATACATGGTAAGACTATATAATATGACAAATTCCCCTGCTGTCCTTTCTTTTTTTCCTAATTAAAATGAATTTTAAGATCTACCTCGTTTTGTTTTCTTCCAATTTGGTGGCGAGTGCCGCCATGGTGAGTCCCCTTGGGTTTGGGATTGAACCCTACAGGGTTGATGTTGAGCGCAAGGCAATTTCGGACGACACTATCCAGCTTTCGAAAAGAGCGCCGGTGCTCGGAACTAATTTCGAAGTGTTCGGAGGGCTCGTAGCCGAATTCGAAGAATGCTTGCAGTTAATCTGCGGTTGCGTTCAAAGCGGGGAGTTTAACGAGGATACGTGGCGGTATAACAAGCTCGACGTGATGAGAAAGTTGAGGGGCATTCATGGTGCCACGAACCATTGGAAGGAAACCCCAATGGCCCCATACGTCCGCACAGCACTAGAAGTATTGAACAAATATAGCGGTACTTTGAGCGTCGTGCTTGACGCAACAATGAGACTCGAAGAGAAGCTCCGGGACTCAGATCGGACTGAAGTGGCCCTCTACGAGAGTCTTATCAAGATTGGTGTTCTCGAGCTTAGCTTTATTCCATTCGTCCGTCCGGACGGCAGCATCGTTACGCTCAAGGACCAGTGGGCCAGCATCAGACCGACGGTAGAACAAAAGCTTGAGGAACTATGTATTGTTTCCAGGTTTTCAAGAGTTAGCGGGAAAGCGATGTTGTTGACGGCGATGACGGAGAGGGTAATCGCAGATTACAGAAAAATCGACGCTGCTCATTCTACTGCGAACGTCTAGGCTATGGTCCCTGCTGAGAAAGATCAGAATGAAATGCTGGGTATTGATGCTCGTAAGACATTTGAGTCGTTCGAAGGCTTATATACTCAATTTTTTCATGCGTTGAAACATTCGTGAGAGTAAAAATGGATTATTCGAATTATTACTCCTCGATCAGACCCAGAGTCCTAGAAGCACGAAGAATAATTGGGAGAGAGACAGTGACTGTCGCAGGAGGTAAGTGCCTGCGAAAGAATCGCTTGCAATTGCGAAGACTACCCTGCCACTGCGAAGTCTCGCCCGAAACTGCAAAAGACTACCCTGCAACTGCGGCAATGACCAAACGGCCTGAGCTATATCTGTGTAATGCTATTCAACCTACATAGTATACGCCTCATAAAACCAAGGTTACGTCCGGCGCGGCAGCTTTCTCCTGTAGTGCTCTCGCATTACCAGGCTCGAGCTTGCACCCCAGTAGCAGCACAGAAAGCCTACGCTTGAAATGACACGCGCCACCCAAAATGTCCGGGTTCACAGACACCAAGCTCGCGTTGTTGCTGAGGTCTAGCGCCTGGAGGCGCGGGAGCGTCTCTGCCAAAGTGAATGTGTCGCCCGGCGGCCCGCCCACCAGGGCCAAGTCGTTGAACGAAAGGTCCAACACCTCCAAGGTCCGGGGGAGCTCGCGGAGAAACGCCGGCGTGAGGCTGCGGATGTTGTTCCGGGCCAACGAGAGCGTGCGCAACCGCGACGGCCATTTCAGAAACGTCTCGCCCGCAGCATCCGGGTCGCTGGAGCTCACGCGAAATATGGAGTTGTCTTCGAGCGAAAGACTCACGATATTGTCAAACCGCCGGAACACGCTGACCCACTTGTTGGGGAACATCTCGCCGATCTGCGTGTGGGCGATCGACACGCCGTGTAGGTTTGCGTTTTTCAACTTTGTCAAGTTGGCCAAGCCGTTGAGAACGGCCACCAGCAACAGCGTGGGCGAGTCTTCGAGCGGGCTCAGCCCGTCGAGCCGGAACGTAATTTCTGCAATCGCCAGGAAGTACTGCTCGGCCCACGGCGCCGAAATCATCTCGCCAAACGTGTAGAGGCCCTGCTGAAACTGGGTGTATTCCCGCACGTCTCGCGTGAACCTGAGCTCGAGCGTGCGCGGCGGATTCGCTAGATACAGCTCGTCTTTACTGAGCGCCAACACCTCCGCGGGCGTCGCGGCAAAGTCGCAGTCCTGCGGCTCGTCGTTGTCAATGAAAATCACCTGCCTGTTGCCGTAAAGTCGAGCACAGAGCCACCCGACCACGGCTTGCTGCGACCGGCTGCGAGGTAGCACTTGCACGCTGGCCAAAAGCGCCATGCACTCCAGCAGCAGGAGCTGCTTGAAGATGTTGAGCACCACCTCCTGCGGGAGCATGTCTAGCGAAACCTGCGCTGTCATGTCTGCTGTTTTGAGGTAGCTATGGCATGCCGTCTTTCGCTGGGCAGAGAGAGCACACCGACTTATCGCGGAGAACTCGTCCTGCACAAGGCGCTGGACCCTGCCACCACCAGCTCCACCGAGGCCAGCCCTACACTAGACACCGCCAGGACTTTTTTTTTTTCCAGGGCTTTCGGTGGCAAACTTTGGTGGTGGCCGTGTCTCGCTGCCGCTGTCCAGGTTACTCAGGTGGCCCCAGCTTCCCCGACACTCCAGATTCCCCAGACGCGCCATACTCTCTGTCTAACTTCATGTTGAACTGCCTGTTCTTCTCTGTGATGTACTCTCCGCCTTGTGCACTCGTACCCCGCTTCTTCTGTTTTCTCTTGTTGGCGTCCCGCAACATGCTGGCCACGCGCTCGGCGTCGGCGTCGCTTTGGTGCGTGCTGCCGCTGTCGCTCTGCCGTTTGCGGTACCGCTCCATGTCTACGCCCTGCAACGAAACCTCCTTCTTGTACGTGGAATGCGCCAAGTCGCCCAAATCCTTGTAGCCCGGAGCCGGTTTTGCGGCACGCCTCGCCTCGCTGGCCTCTTTTTCAAGCCACTGCTCTGCTGTCCAGTCCATCTCGTCCGGCGGAGGCAGCTCACGTGAGCGCTGGCGATTTTCGCGATCCCGTGTGCGCTGCCTGTGCGCAGCGATCTGTGCGTGATTAGCACGCTGCGCGCGGGCCTTTTCTACTTTGAGGCTGTCGAGCCGTTTCCGCAACACGCTGGAGCTCATCAGGTGGGCTAAGCTTGTGTTTCGCTTATCGCATCTGGCAGTGGTGCGCGCGCGCGCTGGGGCTGTCAAGGCGGAAAAAAAAAGAGCCGCGCGCCGGAAAATCAGCGCCGACTGTCGATGTGGCAGCGACAGCCCACCGGCGGGTGCGCTCCATGCAAGATGGCCGCGCGTGTGGGGCAACTCCGGCCCGGTGATATAAAGAGGCATTTCCTGCGGCACCGAATTCTGCCCGTCTCTGTTGTTTTCTGTTCCATTTTACATTAACGAAACAAAATCATGCCGGACGACAAGCCAACCAAGGAGAGCGAGTTGGTCGAGTACGTGCTTTCCAAGCTGGATGCACGGGGCTCGCCCGAAAAGGTAATCAGTGCGTTCCACGAATTCGTCGCCCACAAGAAGCGGTTGATGATCATTGGCAAGCACAAGGGGAAATACATGTTGGAGCAGATTGAGAGAAAGGAGCCCACGATCATGATCGAGTTGGGGTGCTACCTCGGCTACTCGGCCATTCTCTTTGGCGGCGAATTGGCCAAACAGAACCAGCAACTCTCCCAAAAGGGCACTACGCCCGCGAAGTACTACAGCTTCGAGCTCAACAAGACGTACGCGGGCATGGCACAGCAATTGATCGACTTTGCAGGCCTTTCCGACACCGTAGAGATCATTATTGGCCCTGCGGGCCAGACAATTCCAGACTTTCAGAACAGAATGACCGACCAGTTCAAGAAGTTCACTCCGGCAGACATTGTGTTCATCGACCACGCGAAGCAGTACTATGTGCCCGACTTGCGTGTTATGGAGTCGTGCAACTTGATTGCACCTGGCACCGTGATCTTGGCCGACAACATCTTCAACCCTGGCGCCCCGGACTACGTGAAGTACGTGCAGAGCAGTCCCCAGTACAGACACGAGTTCAACGAGAAGCAGAAAAACGTCAGCAACTCCAACTGCCAGGGCAGATGGAACATTTTGTACGAGTCCAAGACCGTGCCAGTGGAGGACCCAGAAACCGGTCGCCAAGACGCGCTTGAGATTACTGAGTGCACGTCCTACTTGTCTGGGTGAGGCACACTTCAGCACAGTTAGATACATTTGAAATGTAATATCGTCAATTGAACTTGATTTTATATAAGCGTCTCAGTAGAACGTTTATAGAATTCTGAGAATTGAGAGCATTGAAAGCGTTGAGAGCATTGTGCTGTTGTGCTGGCTGAGCTTGGCCTGTTTTCGCACCTCTCTCTCCAGATTATGGAACTTTGGTAGTGCGACAGCAGTTGTGCCGCGCTAGCACGAACTAACAGGGCTACGAGAGCAGCCACCAAAGAGCACCTACCGGGAATGTGTCAATATTGCAACTTTTTACAATTCCGCTGAACCCACCTAGAATTCTTTCACCATGGCCATACTCAACACGCTAATACCCTTAATTACTGCCAAAAATGCGACCTAGCACTTGCTTGGGCTGCTGCTCCGAGCCTGCAGGACGCAGCCGTGCTCTCGGATCATATAGACGCACAGCGACTGGCAGCAGCAATTGCTACACTGAGCATGTCTGATCTCACTCCAATATTTCGGCAATGTGTAGAGATTGTCTCGAAGGAGTTGAAGGCTGAGATTAAGAGTTTGCCTCGAGACAACCCGCTTCCCACGTATTTCGTCTCAGACACGTTTGCTTCTGAATGTGGAGAAGTCTACTCGAACTTGGTGCGCTTGTCGACGTTCATCTCACAAATAAGGCTGTACTACTTACAAGTGAACGATGAGCTCTCGCTGGCGGGGCGCAACGCAACGAAGGAGCTCAGCTTGGACGAGAAAAACGACTTGGACGAAGATTTCAGAGTGAAGATCCAGCGCATCTACGAGAAGCTAAAACACTTGCAGGCCTACGAGCGGAGACGAACGCAGATCTGGGAGGCAACCTCCGCAAACAAAGGCTTCCTACTGTCGATGTTCGCCGCCGCCGAAACGGACCCCAAGTTTGTATATTTCGCTTCGTTGTCGGCGCATAGAACCCAAATGTTAAGGTTTCTCAATGAGTCTACCCTGAAAGTGAACGCCACGTTCGAGAAAATGCAAAGAAAACGCTTCAACCGCGAGCGCCAGCTCAACCTCTTACATTTCCAGAACCTTGACGAGGGCGGCGAAGACACGTTGGCGTTTGCGGACAACATTCAATCTCAGTACCAGTTCGACGTGGTGGAGGACGAGCACCAGCAAACTTCTTCTAGGTTGACGCAGGAGCAGATCCAGGAGCTACTGCTGGAGAACAAAGAAATCCTCGAAAGAAAAACCAACCAGTTCAAGCAGGTCGAAAAGTTGCACCACTCAATGGTCGATATTGTGAAGTTGCAAACAGAGTTGACTATGCACCTTGAAACGCAGGCAGAGCAAATCGATAACCTCCTCGACAATCAGGACCAGATCGACGTGGATTTGAGGTCAGGCAACCGCAACTTGGCCAAAGCGACCCACAGAAATAGAAGGGGCTCGAATTTCATCGTCACGACTTGCATCGTGCTCGGGTGCCTACTCTTGTTCATTGATTACATTTCATGATTGAGCTAAGTTACGATTTTCGTCACAGACCCAGCACCGACCGTCACACCCTCACGGCGAATCACAATCGTACCCAACGTTTTGTTGCTGTCGTACGCTGAAATAGGAAGGCTCCTATCCTCGAGAATCTCAATCACCACGATGGCGTTTTGGTGCGAGATCAAATGCATCCTTTTCTTCTTCATCCCATTGACTTTCAACACCTTGCTGATCCGAGCCGCCACAGATGCACTATTTCTAAATAGAACAAACGGAGTACCAACTAATAAAGGCTTTGTTAAGTTAAATGTGTTGATTTGCGCCTGGAACTCCTTGACAGAGTGAATGCTCGAATTGAGACTCAGGACCAAATCCCCAATGGCCAAATCATCCGTAGTCTTATTCTTAAGCTGACTTGTCTTGAAGCTCAACAGAACAATCTGACCCTCGGCGGCAAGGTATACCTGTTCGTCATTGAAAAACAAATTTTGGACCTGGATCTTGTCATCCGTCGGATGGATGCACACCGTATTGCCAGGCTGAATCATGCCTTGGGAAATTCTTCCTTTTACTCTGAATTCCGAGCTGCTAACGTTGACAATATCAGTGATCGCCAAGTTGAACTCCTTGTCTAGTAGCGTCTCCGCAGAGTAGCTCACAACCTTGGTGGAGTTGAGCTTCTCCAAACACTCGATCAACGTAGGGCCCTTATACCACGAGAACTCCGGAATAGGTTTATCGTTCTTGACGACATTTGTGCCGGACAATCCTGAGATTGGCACGAACTCAACGTCTTCCAATTTGAAGCCGATCTCTTCGCTTGTAAGAAACTGACTCAATTGCTCTTTGATGTCCTCGTACCTGTCCTGGCTCCAGTTTTCCTTGTCGAGCTTGTTGATTGCAACACAGATCTTTTCTGCTCCCAAGTTTTTAACCAAAAGTGTATGCTCTTTGGTTTGCCCATCCATATGAAATCCGGCCTCGAACTCACCGTTGATGGAGTCAACCACGAGGAGCGCCGTCTCAGCCTGGGAGACACCTCCAATCATCTGAGGTACAAAGTCTTTGTGTCCCGGGGCATCAATGGCCGTGAACCTAGTGTTTTCGGTCTCGAAGTTGGTAGCACAAATGTCAATTGTTACTCCACGCGAGCGCTCTTCCGAAGTCTGATCCATGACCCACGCGAGAGCGAAAGACCCTTTGCCTGCCTTCTCCGCCTCTCGCACCAATTTATTGACAGTCTTGGCGTCGACAGCACCGAGGTCGTATAAAATCCGGCCCATAAGGGTTGACTTCCCGGCGTCAACATGTCCGATTATAGCAAACGATCTGTTCGGCTTGGTGAAAATAGAGTTTTTGGTAAGTTCCTCAGCCAAGTCTATCTTCTTGTATGGCTTGGTCTCGGTGGCTTTAGCCACAGGCTCCTTCTTCTCGGGCACTTTTGCGGAGTCCGCAATTTTCAAATCGTTTACTTTTTGTTCAAATGCTTGTCTTTGAGCCTCTATGACCTTTTCGTCAGGGCTCGGCAGGTTGAAGTTCGATCTTGCCTTGGCTATATTTGGTTCTCTGTTAGTATAAGCATGAAATAGCTGATTTGACAATCTCCTTCTCTTGTTCCATATCAGGCTGTCGCTATGCAGGGGTTCTTCACGTGTATCAAAAAGGCACACCGATACTCCCGTTCCCGGCGCTACTAGCAACTTTGTTTGATCTACCAGAAGTTCAAGCAGTACCAACGGCCTCTTCCGAGGCTCAGCGCTCTGCAATTCCTCGGCAGGGGGTGCCGGTATGTGTTCCTTTGGGGCCGCGTCATCAATCTCCATTTCAGCTTGCAGTTTTCGCCCTTCTCTCAATTTTTGCTTGATCACGAGTGCTTCGGCGTTGGGCTTGCGCGATAGAAGTAGCTTGCTTCCGGTCTTGGGGTGGCTAACTCTTTTGAGAGAACTTTCAGTCCCCAGAGGTGTTAATGCGGAAGATGAATTTGTGATTAATGAGTCCAAACTTGACGACTGGGTGTTGGGCCGGCCATGACGTTCCGTCGAAGCCCTAGAGCGGGCTAGTGCTTCGAGCTTGGAAACTTTCCCGCTTTGTTGCGGCGTGGAAGCGTTCTCGGATGCCGAAGAAACAGGCAATGCATTTTTGGAGTAAAGAGACCCAAGAGTGGGCGATAACGAGGGACCAGATTGGGCTCGCAGTTTCGCTAGAAGCGCTAACTTTGACTGCTTGGGCTGGGGTTCGTCTGAGAGATTAGCAAACTTGAATAGTGGCGGCGCCTAAATCCTAAAGTTCAGGTAGTACTGAGAATAGAAAGAGAGTGGTGTGGCAAATCGGCGAGAAACGGAATCAGCAAAAATAATTAGGGGACGGTACGTACCTTTTTTCTTGGGGAATCGTTTCCTGAGCTCCTCTAATGCTGGGGCGATTTCAAAATAGTTATAGTAGAGCGCTTCTTTGATGTCGAGATCTTCAATCAGTGGGTTGTACGAGGCTAGCTCTGCCTTCGCTTTCGGGAGGGCGGCGTACAAGGAATCGTACTCCTCGTTAGTCAAGGTGTCCTCGTCGAACTCCTCATCGCCGGAGATGCTGTCATAGTCTTCATCCATGCTGAGAAATCTTGATATGAGTAAAAAATGAGCAAAAGATGCGGGCCACCTACTGTCGCTAGTACGAAGTTAGAGGAGCGCGGAAGAAAAAAGTAGTGACACCCACGAGGTTCGAACTCGTGCCTCCGAAGAGACCAGGAATGTATGGTAAGGTAACCTTACCCTGGCGCCTTAGACCACTCGGCCAGAGTGCCAACGATACCAAATTTTGCATAACTGCCTATAACTCACACCGGCAGCTCCACTCTTCGCAAGAAGATGATATGCAATGACTTCCGTCTTTTGCGCTATGGACTGCTTATGATCTAGCCTCGTATGTTGCTGAAGTTTTTCTTCATGTCCGCATGGTTACAACGTCCTTATGAGCTCCTAGGGTGTCTGCTCTTAGCTTCCAGTACTCGGCATAAGGGTTGGCATGTGCCCACTCAATGGCCGCATGGAATGGCCAAAATCCATTCCATTCGAGAACTAGTATCTACACTGTGGTTTTCCTACAAGCACCAAAAAGACAAGTTACGAATTGCTAGAATATGAGAAGCTCGCCCTCTCTGTCCTCCGTGCGCCTTATCTCTATGGCCCACTCGCGACATGGTATCGGGAGGTCGTGCCAGGCCCACCACACTGAGCCCGCTTAATTAGCGTTAAGGCGAGCGATCCGAGCCAACGACATCGTACAACACTCCTTCAGCATGAGCGATTACGTATGTATTTCCGGCGTCTCTACTATTCCCAAGCGCTCTTAGCAGCCCTCAAAACAACTCGTGGTTGCCAATTCGCCAGAAAGAATACTAACATTGAAGTCCCCCTTGGTGATCGATAGCTCGAACTTATCAGACTCCAAGAAGCTCATCAGAGAGAAGATCGTGCCATGGGAGGGATTGGCCCGCGCAGGGGTCATTTCCGGTGACCAGGCGGACCTTATCAAAGTCTTGGAGACCCAGAATGCCGATTCCAAGCGCCAGACGGTGTTGAGCTCTGAAGAAATGTACGCGAGAACCATTTTGAACTTGTTGAGCAAGTTGGACGTTAACTCCAGAGACGACGTCTTGAAGAGCGTGTTGGTGCTCATCAACGACTTGCTCACCGACCCAAAGTGCGGCCTGTTTGCCGACGCTCTCTTATCTCTTTCCTCTGTCGACTCGTCTTTGCCTTACAGCCCATTCATCAAGCATTTGGACAACAGCGAGCAGCTCATCAAGACGTTGAGCTTTTATAACGTAACTATCTTGTTGAGCAAGGCGGCGCGGTCCGGCACGACGGTCGACAAAGAGGTTTTGATTAGGCTTTTTGACTTGGTCAGCTCCAAGAACTTCATTGGCAGCACAAACGACCCAAACTTGCAGTCGATTGGTGTTCAGTTGTTGCAGGAACTCGCAATTGCCAAGCAGTACCGGTCGATTTTCCAGGAGCACAACTTGGTGTCCAACTTCAAGGCGATCGCGGAGTTGATAGACGTTCTGGCCAAGAAGCCAAACGCAGCTAACTTACAGCTATTGTACAACGCCTTGATGACGGTGTGGATCTTGAGTTTCGACGCCAAGATGAACAAGGTCTTGGTGCACCACTACCCAAATTTAGTAGGTAGCTTGTTGACAATCTCCAAGGAGGGCATCAAACTCAAGATTGTCAGGGTCGCCATTTCCGCCGTGAAGAACTTTGTCGCCTTTTGCGTGTCGAGCCAGGAGCAGTTTGACGTTATCAAGTTGTTGTTGTTCCACGACGGGTTGAATGTTGTCAAGACGATCCAAACAAGAAAATTTGCATCCAAAAGCAGTGACGAAGAGTTGGCCAACGACTTAGCGTACCTCAATGAAGCGCTCAGCGATGTGGTCACAAACAAGTTGTCGTCGTTGGACGAGTACTTGGTGGAGTTGGAGAACCCGGACTTGTTGAGCTTTTCCTCTCCGACCCACAAGTCGGAGGAGTTTTGGAAGGAGAACGCAAGCAAGTTTAAGGACAACAGCTACGCGCTCGTAAAGAGAATCATGGCTATTTTGTCGTCAGAGGACGCTACATCGAGTGCGGTTTCTAAGATCATTTTGTTGAATGACTTGCAGTTCTTGATCCGTGATCTCGGCATGGACCTTATCAACTTCATCAACACTCAAGACGGAGGCAAGTACAAGATGTTGGTGATGAACTTTTTGGAGAACAACGAAGGCGATAACGAGTTGAAATACGAGGCCTTGCGCACGATCCAGTACTTGGTCGGCCACGTTTAAGCGTAGCTGCTCGGCTGGTGTTTTTCAATGTCTTCAATTCTTGCGTGGTTCTCGAATGCTAATTAGACTAAAATGACATAACTGATACTTTCTACTCCAGTAAGACCGTGCGAGCGCGATGAGCACAGAAGAAATTAAACCACAGCACTGTGAGAGAAACAATCGCCAAATGTTTTTTTGTTTCCGAGAAATCAAAGCGCAGTTGGTATTATGTCATTTCTCGGTGCAGAAGACACCAAGCGCGCAACGCCTAGCCCTAGTACACGCGCTAAATCTGCCAACACAGCTTCTCGAGATCAACTGATTGCAATTTCATGCTGCGAAGGTCAGACACGTCCGATTTCCAGTATCGCGTGGTCCGCCTAGCGTCTTTTACGGAAGGTGTCCAAGTTGGCAATCCCAAAAACACCAAGTACTGGACGAATACCAATTTGAGTCCAGATCATTTGGCAGACAGTGGCTTCTTCTACACGCCAACAAAAACACACGAGGACCAAATTACCTGCTTCTGGTGCAACCGGAAAGAGAAAAACCTCGCCAATGTTGTTTCGATCTCGGAGTACCACTTGAGCAACAACGACAAGTGCCCTTACTCGCGTATAACCTCAAACCTCGAGCAGTTCGTGAAAGATTCTGACAAGGAGACATTCTGGCAACGACTACGCAATGCGCCGCCGTCTATTGCAGAACCACACTCAGCGGCATCTGTGTCTCTACGGCTAGCCACGTTCAAAAGATCGTGGAAATTTAACTCCAAAAAGAACACGAAAGTGACAAGCAAAGGGTTGGCGGAAGCTGGCTTCTACTATGCCCCAGTGAACAAGGGCGATGACCGCGTAATTTGCATGTACTGTGACTGTCCGTTGTCGGAATGGGATCTTGGGGACGATCCCTTAGAGGAACATAAGAAAAACTCCTTCGTGTATTGCCATTTCCTTAGCACTCTTGCACCAGAAGAGAAGAAGGGCCCACAGAACGAGAGCGAAGCTGTACGCAGACGAGCCAAATCTCCAGAAATAAGCGTCGAGGAGGCATCGTTTGATCTAGACTTGGATCTTTCGAACGACTCGCCACTTAACCACTCGAAAGTTAACGCGTCTGATTCATTCTCGCCTGCCAACCTGCACCATGAGGCAGAAGCCCCGGCTCCACGAACGGAGTTCGACGACTTTGACTTTTCGATCGAGGAACTTCAAGCTCCGGACCAGGGTACGATTTTCGACAAACGTCGCCCAAAAAGATTTACCCGCGCCACAAAGCAACGTCTTGAGCAGCAAAAGCTGACAGTCGAGACCCGAAAGTCGAGCAGACAGGAGCAGAAGAAAGATAACTCTCTTATATTGGAAGTGAGAACCTCGCCGAAGCAATGTAAGGAGACAGATGAAGATACCCGTGAGCACGAGGAAGTACTGGCAAATAGCATCAACGAGTCTCACGACGCCACGACAAGCCTGGCCCCGGAAGAATCCGAGGATGACGACTACATTGAGGAGAGCTTTCAAACAAGTAACGGTTTTCAAGAGGAGAAGGAATTGCCGAAGCTACTAAGACCGTTGACCCACCAGCATGATACTAGACAGAAATCGCAGTCCCAGTTCAGTGACGATGACTTTGACTTGAACGAAAACGATATAGAAAAAATCCTCAATTCCCCAAAAAAGTCTCGGAAGATGAAAAAGCTTAAGAAGACAGAGGACTCGCCCATGCCACAATCGATTTTCGATCTCTCTAATCAGAATTTGGGTGACTACGAGGAACATAACTTAGACTTTATCGAGAAAGACGTACACTCAAGCAGAAAGAAAGAGGAAGCTGCGCCGAAAGAAGAAAAAAGTGAAATATCGCATCCTGAAGTGCCCAAGGAAATTGCAAGTGCCATCCACGACGACGCGCTTCCAAAAGATCCGGTAAGACCGACCGCCTCTAAGGCTTTCGAGTTTGTTAGAGACGACTTCAGTCTCCAGCTGCCCATGAAGCCCGATAGACAGATGGAAAGCGGGCAGCACTTGGGGTCGACGGAGCCTGAAAAACTTCCGCTAGATGCGGAACTTAAAGAAGGTGCCGGCGTCGAAAGCGACAAACAAATTGACTCAGCCGAACAAGATGCACTTGAGAGTAGCGAAGGCAGGCCGTCAGTTACGGACATAAAAGGATTGAAAGAGTCGACTCTGGGTGCAACGTCCATCAACCTCAGCTCTCCGAATGGTGCTTCAGACGAAAAGGGCGAGTTGACGCCGGAGGAACAATCTGAACTAGTGCTCCAAGATATCGAAGGTACAGAGAAGATCGACGCGAATGAGAACGTTTCTGTCAGCACTGAGTCTACAGCTCGCACTAAGGTGGCGCACGCAAGCGAAGAGACAGAAAAGATCGATGTGTCTGAAAAAGTTTATGAGAGCACTGAGTCTACAGTTTACGCTAAGACGGCGCATGTAGGCGAAACCATCAATCATGCTGAAGGTGACCGAACAGGAAATTCTCCGGACTTGTCCGACAATACGAGTCGGAAAAGAGAAGTGGATTCAGACGAAGGGCCAAGCAAAAGGGTGAAATTGGAGAATGATATCAGTCCATCTGCCCTGAGGGAGTCAGAACTTTTGGCAAACCCGTCTGACCAAGCTGCATCCAACATTGAAGACGGCGAAGCGTCCTCATTGAGTGAGAAAGAAAATGCAGATGTTGAAGTATCGCCTGCTTCTTACAAACAGTATATTGATGACTTGCAAGAAATGGACGCTGCAGTCATTGACCCTGTATCAGATCTGTTGCTTGAGAATGAAGAGGTGACCGAAAGTACCCGCTTGGAATCTTTACAGAAGATCGAGGATCTTAGCGTCTCGAAAGAACAAGATGGCCCTAAGCTGGATAAGAGCTCTCAAGAGAGCGACGCTCCCCAGCCGTCACTTGTTTTGGAGTCTGTATCCGATTACTCTTTATTTATTGCAAAGCCCGGGATAACTCACGGTGATGCACAACCGTCAGACCTTCCCTATGGCAAAATATCGGGCCAACAGGGTGAACGGATTGTGTCAAAAGAGGAGTCGAAAATATCAGTGGAACATGCAGAAAATGTAGACCACAATCTGCGTGCACTGCAAAGGGGTTCCTCGCCACCTTTAGGGGAAAATACAAACAGCGGTGACATACAAAGGGCCAATACTACTCTTGTGGAGGTACAACCGGAAATGGAAATCGATGAAAATGAATCACTGAAATTCGAGCACCCTTCGTTCGACGATATCGAGGCTAGCACGCCCGAAAAAGTCGCCCAGCAGACTCGGCAGTTCCAGACCCAAGAGGTCAAGTTGAAACATGTCTCTCTTGAAGCTGCAATTTCCGAAATCCGCGCCCTTGAAGAGACCATAACGTACCTCCTAGAGCTTTCAAATGACAAATACGAGCTACACAATGATGTCAAGGGAGCTATCACCCAATTTATAGCCGCAATGCCGGAAGAAGAGGAAGAAATGAGCATTTCCGAATGGATACTACACAATACATCCAGCTGCAAGCGTGCGGTTGAAGAAATCTCGGAAAAGATTATAGCAAGCTATGTTGGGGAGTTCGACAAAGTTATCGAGCACGTGAGGTCCCTTGAGACCGTTGACTAGACAACTTATTATCAGGTCGGACCGCTGGTCGGACCGAATTCATAGAATAATCCGCAGCTGATGAGGTTCCTGAGAAGAGAAACTACATGAGTAAAATATATCTGCATGGTCGCACGAGCGTAACTTGCCTTCGATTAGCCGCATACTTCCGGCACCAATTGTTCGCAGCTTTGTTGAATATAAGCAGGCGGGTCATGATATCAGCGTCCGGCACACTACCTATAATTAAATCACCACTTCGACAGGCATTCCAAACAGATTGGATATCCCCGAATTCAGAGGCTGAATTTCAATTTCAGCACTAGCTCTCACCCTGCGGCACTCTGTATTACAGGGATCGTCGTCGTCGATACCAACCGAGAAACCCCGTACATCCCATCTTCAGCCAATTGTAACATTGGTAAGAGGTTGTGCAACTCTGTCAGCAGGGATCCCAGTGCTTAGTTGACTTGCTAGGCTAGGAAGTGCCCCTTCTCGTGAACACTGACACGGCTTTGCGATCGCAGAACATCAAAATTTGGCTCGTGCGCCTCACTGTCGCCTCGGAAACGTGTCTTATCACGGATCGGATAATCAAGCCCATACCAGTCAACGCTGAAAGCTCTCAATTCACCTCACTGAACGCTAGAAGAGAAAAGGGGGCACCATGTCGTTCTGGCCATTTTCGAACACATTCAACAACAACCACAGTCATCTCCAAAAGTTTCTTGATTCTGTCGTCGATTTCTCTGCAGTGTCTGTGGACCATCTTTTGGAGGATAAGACTATACAACAGGAGTTTTTGGACGAGCTAAAGACGATAGCCCAGAAAAGCGCCAGAAGTAAGCATCTCCTGTTTGCGCCGCTGCTTCAGACGGATAACCAGCTCAAGACTGGCAACCAAAACAGCCTGGACAACTCGTCCATCACAAGTTCCACAACGGAGTCAAATGGCGCCAATTCGCTTTCCAAGACAGCTCGCGAGCAAAAGCTTCTAGAAATTCTCTTGCAGCCGCATATGCTCGAGGGGTTCATAGACTACATTTACTTGAGCGTCGACTTCTTTCACGAGCTATCGCAGCAAGAAGAAGAAGAAGTAGCGGAGGACGCAGTCGAGACATTATCTCACAGCCACGACTCCCAGGATAAGAATTTAGTGACCGAGGAGACCAAAAACGAAAGACTACAGCGGTGTATTCTGAGCGCTGCGGAGGTCCTTTCGACAGATCTTTGGGTGATTAGCAACCGCATCATCGAAACACCGCTGCTCATGAGCAAGCTTTGGCTGATCATGGGCCAGGAAAATTTACACGAAAGCTCGGCCTCTTTGGCCTACTTCATCCAAATCTTGGACCACTTGATGGACACCAACTGCATTGAACTCATAAATTTCGTTCGGAAACAGCCGACGCTCGTGGACATGTTCTTGAACAAAATCGAGATTCCCATTCTCATGGATTTCTTTCTCAAAATCATCCAAACAGACAAAGCTGAATCTCCCACCGGAATAATCGATGTGCTCTACCGTCAACGGATGATCCCCAAGCTCATTGAGATTTTGAAGCCTGGGCCCTCCACTTTCGTTTGGGAGGAGATCTCCGATCCCACCCTCTTCTTCAGGCAAACATCCACCACCGAGTTTATCAAGGCCCTTGTGACTATCTCATCGAATCCTTCGCTAGCTGTTGACTTGGACAACAACATCGGCCCCAACCAGCTCACAAGAGAGCTAGCCTCTCCAAAAATCATAATTACCATGTTGAATGACATCATTCTTTACAAACCCTCGGATTCTCTGACGGGCACATCTAAATCGTACTCGAACAAGTACGGAATCTCAAACTGTGTTTCCATTTTGATTGAGCTCATCAGAAAGAACAACTCAGACTACGACTTGAATTGCGGTACGTACAGCAGTCAAGCGCGTGCCACTGACGGTGCCAGCGAGGTGAATGTTCGTTCGATGATGCTTTGGCTCAAGGACGTGGACCAGAATCCCCCCGGACCTCGTGATCCCATTTACCTAGGAGACTTACTAGAAATCTTCTCTAACCATCTTGACGAGCTAGCAGAAATGACCCACGTTGAGCTGGATCTCGAGCCGTTTATCGGAAACGCTCTTGGCATTACGAAGTTCAAGATCTCCGAGCTTGTGGCTGAGCTCCTTCATTGTTCCAACATGATTCTCCTCAACTCTAAGAGCGTTGCCAAACTCATTCGTGCTCGCGACCTTATTAGAGAACGTCAAACGCAATCCATCAGCCATGCACTCAACGAGACTTTGTCCACGGGCTCTCCAGAGGTCGATAAACACAGCAATCCTCCGATCTTGAAAATCACCGATGCTGTGGATGACATGTCGCTCAATAACTCCGATGTGGAGAGAGAAGAGGACATGCAGACAGACACCTTGTCCGAAGAGAGTGTGCGCTCGGGTGACGATTACCCTGGTGGCAAGAAGGATGTCGCTGACGAGCAACGTGCGTTTCTTCAAAATTTCGCCGACATCGACGCGGAAGACGAGGAGCCGCTTGTGTCGACTGAGCATCCTTTTGTGTGTGCCGACAGGAACCAGGCGTTTAGAGACGACCCCTGCGTTGGTGACTTGTTTAAAATCAAGTTGAAGGATCTGTATATGCTCGAGCGAATCATCAACCAGTTTACGAACTACCCTTGGAACAACTTTTTCCACAATGTTGTTTTCGACTTGGTACAGCAAGTATTCAATGGCAAGTTGAATTCGTATAATTCCTTCTTGATCGTGGAGCTTTTTGAGCAATGCAAAATCACAGACATTATAGTTGATGCATTCAAGACAGACACAGAGCCACGGCCTGGCTACATTGGGCATCTCGTTCTAATCAGTGAGGAGGTTGTGAAATTCACATCGCTTTACAAGCCTGCTTTGATCTCCCCAGTCATCGTTGAGTCGATTGGGTCAAAGACGTGGGAGTGGTTTGTGTCTGATGTTTTGCTCAAGACGAGAGAATTGTACAACGTTATTCTCGGGACGGACCCGGAGTACTCCGAATCGGGTAATGAAGACAACGCGGAGGAGGAGGACAAGTATGGGTTTGACTCCTCGACTGTTGGCCACATGGACTTGGACTCCCACGGCCCAATCATCTTGGGTGACAGCAACAATCATGACGAGTTTGTGGCGCAAGACGGTCTCAATGGCGACTTTGATGATGACGACTTTGATGAAGGAGACGAGGAAGATGAAGCAGACGAGGAAGATGAAGCAGACGAAGCAGCAGACACGGACCTTGGCTCCGACAGTGCGGGCCGGAACTCTCGCCGCCAGATCTTGGATGTTCCCATCAAAAGCATGTCCCCAAGTCAGGACTTTGAGGATGACGACATGTTCTGCGAGGATGTCGACAACGGTAAACTATCGTTAAGTCCCGGGAAAGAATACCTAGACGACTTTCCAGGATCCAGCTCTTCCGACGAAGAGTCCGAGAACCAGCTCTACCGTGTATCTAAGCATCAGAGTTGAACTTATATACTACCTAATGACGGATGATTGCATGATTATTACTCTCAGGAAGTAACGGAGGTGCCTGCAGAAGCTACCCTAACGCAGCTACCGCTTGCGGCTGTAGATTACTTTTCCGTTAGGCAACTCTGTTTTAGTTCCCCTTTTGTTATGCTTTTGCTTTGGTGTCTGCTTTGTCTCTTTTGCTTGCAAAACCTCGCGCTTTTTTCGGTTTGGGTTCTCGTATACTTCCGTGTGGTGATACGTGTAGCCAGTTAGCTTTCCAACGGTGATGTTCCAAAGCGCAACAGGTATGCGGACGAAAAACGACAGCCTCAAGCCAGGATTTCTATTAATGTCATGCTCGTCCAAGAGTTCTAGCACCATCTCGCCGTTGGTGTCCTTCTCCGCCAAGCTTACCTCGCCAACTGGAGACACGTGAAATTCCTTCCCCGACGCTGCACGCACTTTTCTTGACGAACCATCCAGCGGCGGAATCACAGAGCCGTTCCAGGCTTTACTGATAATCTCCTCTTTCAACGCTGCGATTCTCTTGAAGTCTTGCGCGCGGCTGATTCTGAGCGACACATACTGAAAGGTGCTGATAATCACATACACAAAGAACAAAGCAGAAAGAACACCAGGCCGAAAGCGCGAATAGTAGTAGCCGGTGCCCTTCCACTTGGGAAAGCCATGCGACAAGAAGTAGTCGTACCTCTCCTTCAAGTTTCTGTCCTTCAAGATGTTCCCCACCGCAGAGAGCGTCTGAAAGCGCTCCTCGGCCTTTTTCTTCGCCGACTTCAGCCCTTTCCGAAACTTATCCGGGTGGAGCGTCCGCGACAACTTCCGGTAAGCCTTGTTGATCTGGTCTCTGGTGGACCTGGACCCATTTTCCAACTGGAGCCAGGTGTAGAACGTAGCGGCTGGGCCCAAGTCGGCTCTGACCTTGTCATTCAAGCTGAAAATCTCGTGGTCTTCCTTTGTCCAGCTCGCAGAGACCACCGCAGCAAGTAGAAACACCAAGGGCCAAAGAAACCGCATTTCTGTCTAGAGTTGTGGTTTCTTCCAGCAGGTGTCCAGAGCTGATCCGTCACTTGGCAGCTCGATTGTTCCTGCGTGCAGGTGGATGCAATACATTGTCTACGTGGCAGAAAACGGGCAGGCAGGCAGTAGCCGGGCTAGAAGCGTTTTTGAGCTGTAGCAGGGCTGCGTCCAGAATTGGCCGAATCTGGCCACAACCGGAGCTGTCCAAATTTGCCTGGTGCTGCTCTGTTTTTTGCAAGCTCGTTACACAATTAGCTCTCCCGCTCTCGCGTAGTGCATTGCACCTCGCGTAGTAGCGCATACTCACTGGTGCGGTACTTAGCGTAGACCACATCTCAGACTACATCTCCAGCAACAACTCCGCGCACATGGCACTATATCCGTTGCCGCCGCGCTTGAGGGTGGTTTTCTACTATAGCTTGGTGTCTGTGGCGCTCTGGGGCTGCTTGTTTGCGAGATTTCTCGTTCTCCTCCCGCTCGTCGGGCGACGCTTCTTGCCAGCAGGCATAGCGGACTTTTTCCTCGTTGTGTCTGTTTTGCCTCTTGCCGGGTTCTTCATTGTCAATTTGTTGGCAAGGTCCTCGTTCACGAAAAACGACCTCTGGGGTCTTTTCAACGGGCTCCGCCTCGTTTGGATTGGCTTCGGCGTCATATACCCTCACCCTAAAATCGCCAAGCACACGGCATTCTCGTTTTTGATCGTCGGCTGGTGCGTGCTGAACTTCATAGAATCGGTCTACCACAGCTTCAAGTTGAAAACCAGGACGTCGCCGCACTTTCTCTTCATGCTCCACTACTCGCACTTCTACGTGACGTTCCCGTTGATTTTCGTGAGCGAGCTCGTCATGTTATTTTTGAGCTTGGCCTTTGTGGAGCATAAGCTACTCGACTGGGCCATCCAGGCCTGCGCCTTGCTCTACGTTCCCGTGGGCTACTACGCCTTCAAGCATCTAGTGCGTAGAAGACAGGTGCGCTACGTTCAGTACATGGAGAAACGTGCCCGGGGCCGGGCGCTGGTCGAGCTCCGCGATATACCGGAGGGACGCTCCACAGATATTTCACTGCATTGAGTATGTGGGACGTAGAGCCGGTTGTGAAGTACGGGCCACCACCGAAAAAGGCACCGTCGAGCCGTACTCGCAGCAGTGGTTCTGCGCGAAGGGTAAAAATATATATATGACTCACCAATATTCTGGCGTAGATCGAATACCCTAGTTATGAAGGACGGGCGCTTTTCTGCACTGGTGTTGCTTCCTGCTGTTTTGCTTCCTGCTGTTTTGTTTCCAGCTGTATTACCAGCAGTACTGACTTCCGCAGTGAGAGTCTTCCAGTTCTGATACTGCTGCGCTGTGGTGCGGAATTTCGCAGACGTCCCGGCTCGTGGCCCAGTAATGACATACGAATTATTGATTCTCCCCAATGAGTGGCTCTACGCCGACTCCAGTGTGCTGAGCTTTCATGTGTTGCAAAAAATCATCAACAAAGGGTACTCCAAGGCCATGGGCCGCTATGGGATCATTCAGTCCACCCGGATCGGACAGGCGGACCGGTTGTTGGAGGCACTCCAATTCACACCGGAGAAAGAGTCCACGCTAATGATTCTTCTTGGCTCCGAAGCCACGTTCAAGCACATTGAGGCCAAATCCGGGTTCAGGCGCCACTTCAACCCGACGATTTGGCCGTTGTCAGGAGCCAGAAACTCGGATATTCCGAGAGAGCTAGAGTCTGAGTTCAAGCCGTGGACGGACGAGAATATAAAGAAAACCGTGCTTTCGACGTCCGACCAGCTAGACAGCAGCATTTTGGACCGCGTGCTTGCGACCATTGCCGTCAAAACTTACCAGGACCAATATACTGTCCAGGCACACGATACACGCAACTTTGAGGTGACGGCGTTCACTTCGTTTATGCGGGGCGCCGGAACAAGGTTGCTAGAGTACATCATACATGCATTTCTAGAGGACCCAGCGAACGTGCTCATCAGGCCGCTGCATGTTCGAAAAATCAGGCTACATGTAATCGTCATAAAGGAGCACGACTTGGTGCCGTACTATGAGAAGTATTGTCGGTTTATTCAGTCGCCGAATCCTGACGTGTTGATAGAGGTCAACTCTGCGCAGTCGCTCGAGTTCGACGTGCAGCATGCTAAAGACTTTAACTTGGCGTTTTTGCACAGAGACGTGGTTGTGTCTGGTCTACAGCAGTAGAAAAATCAGTTTGAGTGCTGAAGCAAACGATGTCCATTCAATAACCTTAACAAGACGCTTCTCGATCCTGCCATTCCTTTCTTGCAGCCGTCATGTCTTTTGGCCCAAGTTGTGATAGCACCCGGCGGCAAAGTACCGTCACCGCGCAAAGACACTCCGGAGGCCATGGCAATGGCAATCACATCCTCTTAAATACGCCGAAACAAGTTTCCCACTATACGAGACACTTACCAGAACCCTTGCCTCTCTTGTCTCTGCTCCTCTCTAAACCATTCGTTCCGGTAATCAACACTGTCGCCTCGTACACCCACTACTGTCTCGGCTCAGCCCCATGCTGCAAGTGACTTCATGCTATTAATTATGGGGCCCAGCACTTTTGAAGACTCACGTCGCACACTTCCTGCAGCATTCGCAACAGTAGTCGTGTGCTGTCGGTTTGTACGGTGTGCTGGGCTCTCTTTTCTCCTGTCTCCTGGGCTCTCTATTGTCAACAGGATGCGCTGCTGCATGAAGAACCAAGAGTATTATAACGTAGACTTTTCTCATTGTGAATTGGGTGATGTTTTTTGAACTAATGTCGAAAGATATGGATGGACCAACCATGCTGTATTTATATTCGTACGAAACGGTCACGTTGACCTCTTGCCCTGTGTTCTGCCAAGAACGAGAGACGGTTGCCGGACGCACTCTGGTTCCACAATATGGTTTTTGCACCCATCGCACGCTTGGAGATGCCACATGAAATAGCACCCGGTGAGCAAAATTCCAGATAAAGCGCATACCACCGAACTCGGATCATGCATTGCAAATACGAAAATATGGAAGATGCTGGAGGTTTCGGTGTTTGGTGAGAACAACTTATCGGCCATCGGAGTCGTGACATCGATTGGCCGCAGCCATTTCTCTAAGATACGAGATATGCATTCTTGGGCCACACTACAGAGATTTGGGGCTTACACCAACATGCTGGCCATTGCTCCGCTTACCGCAATCAGGCGATGATTAACGAAAGGGCCGGCAACAAAAATGGTATAAGATCCCGGAGCACGCCACTAATATTGAGAAGATCTGGGCCAATTGTTACAGCAGTGTGGCTTGATGTTTCCGTAACGGGGTGCGAAATTAGAAAACTGCGCCAAATTCAACCGAGGCATGACTGGCATGGCCAGCGGCGGTGTTAGCCCACATCGGGTCGGGAAAAGTTACGGCTGGGCGCACTCTTCCCCGCAACAGACATCGCGCAAGGTAAACACATCTAAAAGCATAATAAACGCGCTCTCTACTGCAAATCGTCTAACAAACCCAGTATGCGCCAATTCTATTTTATCCGGGACCATTCAGGCGCCGTCGTGATGCATTCGCTAACAGGGGAAATAGCTGGAACGAGGCTCTGGTGACGGCGTAGGGCAGAACTAGACCGGAGGCACGGGTGCGACCATCGGTGTGAAAAAAATAAATCCCACAGGTGCTAGTAGTGTTCTAGACCACGGCGTATTATCATGATTACGAAGTACTTCACAAAGGTCTCAGTCAAATTTGACCCGTTCGCCAAGAGTGCAAAGCCTGTGAGGCTTCTATTGGCGAGCATTTCTCATCAGCAAAAGGGGTGCGCTATTGACTTCAAAGTTCTTCCACAAGCCAAACCACTAGTCAAGGTCACATTTAAAGATAAGCACGTCATGGAGTTCAGTCCTGAGAACATGAGCTTCGGCGATATGTCCACCCAGTTCGACTCGTACTCGAGAAAGTTGGCTCTCAAAGAGTCGCTTTCTGTTTAAATCATTCCCTCGCTTCATGTACATACTAGATATACACCCTCCGCAGAGCAGGAGAAATTACAAACGATGCATGTAGCGTACACAGATCTACACAACTGCTGAAACTGCCTGTGGGCCATCTTTTGGGACCTCCCTTGAAGTCTTTCACTTTCGGTGCTGTGGCTTCTTCAGTGCACTGGGCACACGTGTTTTCCCGGCATGTTTCTTGCTGCTTCAGTTATTCTGCAGCAGCAATACAGTCAATGAAGAACACTACTTCCACGTGGTGACCCTCTTTCGAAAGTACTTCTTTCATTCGTAAGTACTTTTTTTTCTGACCTGTTTCGCCCTTTGTAGTTTTTTGCAGATATCCATTCTCCGTGCGTCCGGCCAAGGTAATCTCCGCAATTCCGAACACCTCAATATATAGGTGCGTGGTATGCTGCCATGAACGCCGTACGTATTCTCCCGAACGCCCGGATATTCGGCTTGAGTAGACGAAGCTATACTATGATGAAGCAAAACCACCTTCTTGCCAAGCTTGGCATGAAGGTTCCCGTTGTGCAAGCGCCAATGGCCAACGTTTCTACTCCACAACTCGCACTGGAGGTAAGCAAGGCCGGAGGCTTGGGGTCGCTAGCACTTTCGCCTATAGACCTCTTAAAAAACGTTGACCCGGTTTTTGACGAGATTGCAAAGTTCAGACTGTATTGTGG
Source organism: Metschnikowia sp. yHMJ9 (assembly GCA_030444895.1). NCBI lineage: Eukaryota > Fungi > Ascomycota > Pichiomycetes > Serinales > Metschnikowiaceae > Metschnikowia > Metschnikowia sp. yHMJ9. The sequence continues at coordinate 210,772 of JAJMQU010000016.1, read as the reverse complement.
CAGCGCTGCCAAGGTCAATTGCAATTTTTTCTGCTTTGACCCGAAAGAGCAACACTCTCCAACGTCCCGCGAGATTGCAAACTGGCTCGAGCTCTACGGTGGAGCAACAAACGCCAAGCCAGATGAGATTAGGTCAAAAGTGACACAATTCCACAAACGTGCCGTAGTATCGTTCAGAGAATTCGAGCAGGAGAGCCCCGCAGAGTTCGGCGAGTTCCTCGACCGTCTTGTTGAAGCCGAAGTTGGCGTTGTTTCCTTCCATTTCGGGGCACCCTCGCTGTCGGCCGTCAGAAAGCTACAGGATGGCGGAATTCTGGTTTGGGGATGTGCTACCTCGGTTGCAGAGGCGCAGCACTTGGTCGGTTTGGGTATGGATGCCATAGTCTGCCAAGGGTATGAAGCTGGAGGCCACAGAGGGAATTTCTTGGTAGAAAACACCCTCGACGAGAATCTCAGTACATCCTCGCTCTTTGCACAGGTAAAGAAGTATACGGAGTCTTTGCTGAATCCACCTTTTCTCATTCCAGCGGGAGGTATCGTCGATGGAGCTGCGGCTGCAGAGTACTTAGCCAAAGGTGCGGCTGCGGTGCAGATGGGCACGGTTTTCATTCCCACAAAAGAGTCTTCTGCGCCCAGCTTCATCGCAGATGAGATATCTGGCAGCAATCTGACGCCGACAATCATGACGCGGCTCGTCTCTGGCCGAAACGCAAGGACGCTTGCTACTCCCTTCGTTCAGGGCTTGGAGAAAACACAGGCTACGGCCCATTACGCCCTTCCCACCTTTGGTTATTCTACTGCGGCATTCCGACAGTTTGCAAGCGGCCAGAGGGACTACGGATTCTACTTGGCGGGACAGAACTACCACTTTGCTGTCCCAAATCGGAGTACGGCAGAAGTCATGCAGCAGTTGAGCAAAGAAATATCGGATTGATACTCAACGTCCCGGTTTAGCCACCCCCCGCAGCATGGCCGTGCTACCATGCGGAAGCCGTAAATAAAAACAGCCTGCCTGTCACTGTAGACGATAGATAATAAGCTATATCACGTGATCCCGATTATCTGTACTCGAGTCTGTCATCTCTGTTGGGCACTGTCCATGTCTTCCAGGTTCTACCAGAAGCCCTGCAAAGAGCTGCTCTGCAAAGAATATGTCGGGCTTCCACTTCAGAGCCTCCCTACTCCGTCAGTCATAGTTAATAAAGGCAACTTCGTGGGCAATTGCTCGCGGATGCTCAATGCTGCGTCGCACTTGGGTGCCAGCTTCCGGTGCCATATCAAGACGCACAAGACTTTGGAGGGCGTTAGCTATATGTTGGGTCACGGGTTGCCAGATGCCGGGATTCAAAAAACATCGAAAGTGGTGGTGTCGACGCTTGCTGAAGCGTGGAGCTTGCTTCCGCATTTGGAGGAAGGCGTAGTTGGCGACGTGTTGTACGGGCTTCCGGTAGCGAAACTGAAAGTGAGCGAGCTTTTTGAGTTTTCTAAGCACGTGAAGCACTTGAGGCTCCTCGTTGACTCCGTACCGCAGGTGGAGGAGCTCAAGGCCTTTGCCAAAGAGCACAAGGTCGTGTGGGACGTATTCATAAAGGTTGATATGGGCTACGGCAGAGCCGGTGTGCCCGTAGAGAGTGACAGATTTGAAAAGTTGGTCAGCGCAGTGTTGGACGCGGATACAAAGAAGTGCATCAGACTCTATGGGCTCTACTGCCATGCTGGGCACTCCTACTCTGCGAAAGGCGAAGTGGACGCCAAAGAATACTTGATCACTGAGGTAAAGCACGCGAACGCGGCCGCAAAACGAGTGCGAGAGCTCGATCCGCTGATTTTGTTGCAGCTTTCCGTGGGTGCTACCCCTACGGCACACGCGTCACAACAGTTGCAGCTGCAAGAGGACTTGGAGCTGGCCGTTGGCGAGGCAATATGCGGGCAATTAGAGATCCACGCGGGCAACTACCCGTGCTGTGATTTGCAGCAGGTGGCCACTGGACTCGTCGACCCTGGCAACGTGTCTCTCTACCTTCTAGCAGAAGTTATTTCAGAGTATGGCGAGCGCAACGACAAAACACCCGGAGAAGTGCTCATCAACGCCGGCTGCGTCGCGTTATCGAGAGAAACCGGGCCAATTACTGGGCACGGCAAAGTCGTCGAGCCGCTGCAGTACGGCGACTGGATCGTAGGCCGGGTAAGCCAAGAGCACGGAATTCTCGTTCCGCAGAACAAGAGCCAGTGTGGATTCATGCCTTACGGCACCAAGGTGCTCATTATGCCGCAGCACGCGTGCATCACTGCCGCAGCCCACGCGTGGTACTTTGTTGTGGAGGACGACAAAGTCGTGGACGTGTGGGTGCCGGCCAAGTTATGGTGACGCTACAGGGCGAGGCCCACACGCCATTATTTAGAATACGAACAAACTCCGAAATCACCGGCTAGAGTGCGCACGTGACTTTTTCCCCAGATTTTGTAGGAGTGCGCGCGGGCTGGGCCCGGCGACGAACGGCGAGGCTGAGGAGCAGCGGAGTAGCACTAAAGAGCGATGTTTTGCTTTGCAACGCACTCCGGAGTAGAATTGCGTGGCGGCACAGGTGCTCCGTAGCACTGCCGAATCCGAAAAGGCATGCGCCCAAGCGGAAATCAGCAGCGTGTTGCTGGCCGGCCCAGCGTGGTCTGGCACTAGCGCAGATCAGCCGCGAGCAGCTGCCGGAATTGCCTTCTCCCGGGTCGCGCTCGCGACAAAAAACGTCTGGGGTCAGCCAATCAAGTGCGCAAGAGATTGAATTTGTCAGTCCTGTACGTGGGACCTCCGGGACCTGGCTACTATGACTGAGTATTTCCTACGGACACTCGCTCCGTTTTCTTCTCCACCGCATCTACACCACCGCCCGTCATGTTCAGAACAGTGCTCCGCTCCTTGCCACGTGTTTCGCCGCTCCGCAGGACGTTGGCAACCAACGCCGAGCAGCGCATTAAGAAGTTCCAGATTTACAGGTGGAACCCAGACACCCCGGACGTCGAGCCCACGATGCAGACGTACGAAATCAACTTGAACGACTGCGGCCCCATGGTGTTGGACGCCCTTTTGAAAATCAAGAACGAGCAGGACGCCACGTTGACGTTTAGAAGGTCGTGCAGAGAAGGCATTTGTGGCTCGTGTGCCATGAACATCGGCGGCACAAACACCTTGGCGTGCTTGTGCAGAATCGACACCAATACCAGCAAAGACACTAAGATCTACCCCTTGCCGCACATGTACATTGTGCGTGACTTGGTGCCGGACTTGACCCACTTCTACAAGCAGTACAAGTCCATCCAGCCATACTTGCAGAGAGACACCCACCCAGAGGACGGTAGGGAAAACCTCCAGAGTATCGAGGACAGAGCCAAGTTGGACGGCTTGTACGAGTGCATTTTGTGTGCGTGCTGCTCGACGTCGTGCCCCTCATACTGGTGGAACCAGCAGCAGTATTTGGGGCCTGCTGTGTTGATGCAAGCATACAGATGGTTGATTGACTCCAGAGACGAGGCTACCAGCGTGAGAAAGGAGATGTTGCAGAACTCCATGTCGTTGTACAGATGCCACACTATCTTGAACTGCTCCAGGACGTGTCCTAAGGGCTTGAATCCCGGTCTTGCGATTGCAGAGATCAAGAAGCAGTTGGCATTTGATTAGTTGCATATGTTACCAGGTGGCTCTTCGAGCATGGGGACTCACTCTGCCTTATTTAAACACTCTGGCGCTGCTGCGCTGTCTAGTTTACCAATATATACGTGATCATTTCGGTGGGTGTAGACTAAATTGGAGATACAGTGATACAGGACTAGAAAGGGAAGTCCACACCGGCAGGATATGCCAACAGTCCTTTTGGCTTATGGCCTCGAGACGCGGTTGACACGAAGCTGTCAAAAGGGATCTCCGAAAAGCGACCTTCGAAAAGCTGTTCGTGCAGTAGCAGGCTTCTCCCAAAAGGGCACATTTAAGCACCAGTTGCTACAGAGAGGGTTCACACAGGGATCTAGTGTGAGCGAGCTTAAGACCGCAAACAGGGCTGGCCGGATCACCCGGTAGCAAACGCAGTATGCTTCACTCCAGGGCAGGTGCCCCTAAACTCTACACTTTCCATGACCAAAGATGCCAAAACTCGTGCCTAGGCTCAACCCCACACAGCCCCGGTGCAGTGCAAGTGCGGAGAGCAGGCTAGTTTAAGCTGAGGTTGTTGCCCCAGGACGGCAGAGAGGCCGCGCGTGCCGAGATCGGGCGCCAAACTGGCCCCAAAATTCACGCGGAACCTGGGGAAATTCTCTCGCTTAATCGTTGGCTTCCCCGGAAAATGTCCATCTGCGCAATTTAAAAATGCCTCGATGACCCGGTGTCTGTCATTTATAAGCTGGGCGTAGTCCCCCAGCAGTTAGGTCTGCCGCAACACTGCATCCCCCATTGCATCCCCCATTGCATCCCCCAGTTGCAGCCTAAAATCTACTACAATGTCTAAACCAAAGGTCCTCTTAGTGCTCTACGAAGGTAAGGAACATGCTCGCGACGAACCCAAGCTCTTGGGCTGCATCGAAAACGAGCTTGGAATCAGAGAGTTTGTGGAATCCCACGGGTACGAGTTGGTCTCCACTACGTCCAAAGACCCCGTGGGCTCGTCGCACATGGACACGCACTTGGACGATGTGGAGGTGATCATCACCACTCCGTTCTACCCCGCGTACATCACCCGCGAGAGAATCGAAAACTCGCCCAAGTTGAAGATTTGCGTCACCGCAGGCGTGGGGTCCGACCACATCGACTTGACTGCGGCCAACGAGAAGAAAATCACCGTAGCTGAGGTCACAGGGTCCAACGTGGTGTCAGTGGCCGAGCACGTGATGATGACCATCTTGGACTTGGTCAGAAACTTTGTACCAGCGCATGAGCAGGCCGTTAAAGGCGGCTGGGATATTGCTGCGGTCGCCAAGGACGAGTACGATTTGGAGGACAAGGTCGTTGCGACCGTCGGCGCAGGCAGAATCGGCTACAGAGTGTTGGAGAGAATGGTGGCATTCAACCCCAAGAAGCTTTTGTACTACGACTACCAGGACTTGCCCCAGGAGGCCGTGGACAAGCTCAACCAGGCGTCGAAGTTGTTCAATGGAAAAGACAACATTGTCGAGAGGGTCGAGAAGCTCGAGGACATGCTCGCGCAGGCGGACGTGGTCACCATCAACTGTCCATTGCACGAGGACTCGAAGGGCTTGTTCAACAAGGAAACTATCAGCCACATGAAGGACGGCGCCTGGTTGGTCAACACCGCCAGAGGCGCTATTTGCAACGAGTATGACGTCGCGGAGGCGGTCAAGCTGGGCAAGCTCAGAGGCTACGGAGGAGACGTTTGGTACCCTCAGCCGGCCGGCGACGACCACCCCTGGCGGTCGTTCAGAAACAAGTACGGCGGCGGAAACGCCATGACGCCCCATGTAAGCGGCACGTCCTTGGATGCGCAAGCGCGCTACGCTGCGGGCGTCAAGAGCATCTTGGAGAGCTACTTCACTAAGAAGTACGACTACGCCGCCAAGGACTTGATTGTGATTGACGGTCACTACGCGACCAAGGCCTACGGCCAGAAGAAGTAGTGTCCCCGCAATGATGTAAGAACTTGCCCGATGATGTACGAGCTCGCTTGATTATCACCTAGCTTTGTATGAACTGAATCTATAAAGAGTACCTAAATCCCCTGCTCTGGAAGTCTGTAAAGCCCGCAAAACCGTCCAAGGCGGCTTGGTGCTTGATCTCTTCGGTGTACCCGCCCTGCTCCCTGTCTCTCTTTTTGTTTCTCCAGAGGCAGAGGAAGAAGTACGCAATTCCAAGCGCAATCATTCCCAGGTAGGACGTGTACAACGCAATCAATGCGCTTTTGTATGTTGGCGCCTCATTGGCAAAGAATACCTTGGCGCCGGTAATGTTGCCGGCCGCGTAGAACATGAACCAGAGACCGTTGGCCACGGTTTTCTTGGTGCTTCCCGCAATGTTGGCGTTCATCATGATCCAGCACAATATAATAGGGCCGCCGATAATGTTTTGGAGCCATGTGCACCCTACCAGCGCCCATCTGTGGTCTTTGATGAGGTATATCCCGATGAGGCCAGCCAATCCGGGGATGCAGAGGACTGTGAAAATCACGCAACGGGAATTTGGCACTTTCAAAGCTATAACTCCACAGGTGAACACGACAATAAGCTCAATGGCCCCACCGGGCATCTGCAATGCCGTGGTTGCCAAGGCGTCGAAGCCAAACCCTGCGATCAACGTGGACTGGAAATTCGACACTCCACCATTGAGTATACCGCATCCGAGGCTGATAAGCACAAAAATAAGGACTTGGACGTCTTTGAACACTTCAAAGCACTGTGGCCACAAGAACCGGGTGTCCTTGACACCCTGGTCGTTCTTTGCGATGTGCTTGATCAAGATGGTCCGCTCCCTCTCGGTGAGGAACTTGGCAGAAGCTGGCGAGTCTGGGGTGACAAGCAAAAACACAAACGCCCACGCGAAGTTCAAGAGGCCAATAGTCAAGAAGATCAACTTCCAGGAGGCCAACTTCGTGTCGTGGGCATGGCCAAGCCCGAAGCCGAGCAACCCACCCAATATGGTTGCAGCACCGTTGCAGCTCAAGAACGCGCACATGCGGAGCGGCTGGTCTTTTTTGGAGTAGAACATTCCACAGATCATCATGCAACTGGGCGAGATACCTGCCTCAAACATGCCCAAGGCAAACCGCAACACCAAGATCCCGGCGTAGTTGGTCGCACCAATGTGGGCCACCACGATCACGGCCCAAACCACCAACATCGCTCCGGTGTACTTCGCCACAGGCGCCTTTTGGATGAAGTAGTTTGAAGGAAGCGCCCAGAACAAGTAGCCGAAGTTGAAAATGGCCGCCACCCAGCTGTACCGCTCGCCCGTGAGGCCCAAGTCCTCCTCGAGCGTGTACGCCGACGCGTAGTTCAAACTCAACTTGTCGAGATACTGCAACATATACGTACAGCATAGCACCGGCATAATTCGCCAGTCGACCTTGAGTCTGATTCTGGCCACCTCAGCCTCAAGCTCCTCCTCGGAGATCTCCTCGGCGTGCTCGAACAAGTCCAAGCCAACAACCTCTTTTTTCACGTCAGGTTCTGAGCCTGTCAGCACGCTGACCACCTCGGTGAGAGCATGCTTCTCACTTGACTGCTTAAGCATGGTTGTGCTTGATTTTTTTTTTTCCTGTGGTTGGTGGTAAAGCAATACTCGAAGAATCGCGTCTGAATTTTTCAGCCTAGTCCAACAGTTGAGCCACGTCTTATAGATTCTGTCATTCGATAAGCGACGACTAATTTGGTGATAAGCGTACCTCGCAGCACCTTGGCAGCGCAATCTCGGCTAGCCTAATCCGCACAGTACGTCCGATTCGCAACTGTGGCGGGCGCAATGCCAGATCTGTTTGCTCAGCGATTCGCAGAAAAACTCGCTTTCGACAGAAATCGTCAACTGTGGCGGGATGCCGCCGTCGTAAGCCCCCACGGAAAATTCTCTATGGTCTCCGACTCGGATTCTCTGCGGTCGTATCCTAACCATCCACTCGGCGTCGCTCAAAAATCAGCGACCCTGTGCATCTCACCGTCACTGCCGCACACCCTGCATCTTCAAGCGGAATTTCTGCACAAGTGCAACCATTTGTCCGATGTCGCGATCCCCCACATTAGGCACCAGCCGTTAGCCGATAGCCGATACGCGAGATAAGCTGATAAACTAGCGGGCTGCCTGCTTTAGTTGTATCTGTAGTTTTGCAAGCTAACATGTCTCCCTCTTCTGCCGTCGGCAAGACCGCAAAGGGATACACGGTGGAGTCCAATGGCGCCCAGAGTATCGCCAAGGGCGGTGCAAACCCTCACATTCCGCCAAAATTCCGCGATAAGCTCCAAGAGCGTAAATGGATGCTAGAGCACGCAGCAGCAGCTTTCCGCGTGTTTGCCAGGTTCGGGTATAGCGAGGGCGAGGCGGGCCACATATCGTTGCGTGACCCGGTCGATCCCCAGACATTCTTTATCAACCCGTTGGGAGTGCACTTTGCAATGATCAATGCTGAGGACATGGTCCACGTTGACCACGCGGGCAACATACTCCCCGACGGCAACCAGGCTCCCATAAACGCTGCAGGTTTTGCTATCCACCTGTCGCTACACGAGGCGCGGCCCGACATCAACGCGGCTTGCCATGCTCACTCCATCTACGGAAAGGCGTACTCGGCCTTCGGTGTGCCACTACAGATGTTGAATCAGGACGCCTGCGTATTCTACAACACCCAGGCAGTATACAGAGACTTTGGTGGCGTGGCCATTGAGGGCGACGAGGGAAGGGAAATTGCCGCGGCCGCCGCGGGAGCACGGGCCGTCATCTTGCAAAACCACGGCTTGCTCACCATGGGCCGCACTGTGGACGAGGCCGCGTACCTCTTCACCCTAATGGAGAAGTCTTGCCAGGTGCAGCTCTTGGTGGAGTCGTCCGAAAAGGCCACCGGACTCAAGAGAATCGTCATTCCTGACGACGTTTCTGAGTACTCTGCCGTCGTCACCAACCACCCGGACGTCATGTACAGCTCCTTCCAGTCCGAGTACCAGTACCAGGCCAAATTGGATAATGGCGAATTCTTGTTTTCGTGAAACCCTCGGCTCGCAAAAAGGCTGGGTGCATTCTTGCCTGTGGTGGTAAGCGCTAAATTCCTACCGGAAATAGACTTTGGAGCCCTGCTTGTGCTCGTTGGGGGCCTGACTGCCGGGCGTGGTCGAAGTGGACTCGGCCTTCGAGGAGTTGGTGATTCCTTCCGTGATTGAATCCGCGTGATGTGCTCCGTGCGGAAAGTACACCACGTTGATCGGTGGCAAGTAGTACACGCTCAGAATGGGGAAGTAGTGGTACTTCCCGCCGCCAGCGGCAGCCATAGAGCTTAATACACTCTTGAGGTCGGACTCGTTTGCCAAGACCGCAGGCTTCGACTTCTCCTGCGACCCTGGGCTGTGCGCCAGCTCGCCGTCGCTGTCACTAGAGTCTGCGGTGTTCTCCTCGCTTTCGATTTTAGGCGACGCGCTCGAGGGCTTTTCCTCAGAGGGCGCCGGTAGTTTGTCTTTCTGCCTAAGCGTCTCAGGGAGACGCTGGTTGCTCTCCGGAATGTGTACCTCGACGTTGTTGGAATGTAGGTCTGTTGACGACGCGCTGTAGCTTTCCGCCAAGTACGGCGACCTCGGCTTGATCATGTAGTCGTTCTTGGCCTGGTAAAACGACGGGTTGCGGCCACGCACAATTATCGGGCTGCTCTTCAACTCCGCGACTATCTTGTCTCCGGCAGCCGTCTCGGCGATAAGCTGGGCAACAAGCCTGTAGTACGTCTGGAAATTGAGGTTGGTGCTGTTGGCAGTAGAGCTCTTGAACTGGATCTTCTTTACCTTGAAGTAGGAGGTATCTTTGCAGTCGCTGAGCTCGATGGTGTGGGTGGGCTGCACAAGCTCGATGGGCAAATTATCCCCGCTCTTGCGGCTGTCCCTAATTTCCTGCTCGTTCTCGTTTGTCAAAAATGGAACCAGTCTGCTGTCGAGGCCATCGGTGATTGCACACGTGTGGATGCGGAACCGCTGCACTGGGCTGCCTGCAACAGATAATCCGTGCTCTGAGTCGCCAACAGAGACGTTGAGGTAGACATTGATGTAGTTCCGTCTGTAGCAGGAGATGACCTGCGGAGAGTATGTTAGTGACAGGTCGACGGATCCAGACGACACGAGCACGTAGTTGTAGTTGTCCTGGTCGTTGGTCAAGAGTCTGGCGTGGAGAAAGCCCCGGAACAGAACGTCCGTCCGATTGTCCAAGGCAACGACGCTGCTGCTGCTGCCGCTGCTAGGCTTCAAGTCTAGCAGGTGAATTGAAATGTGCTTGGAATAGTCGACTTTGATGGGCGACAGCGGCGGCCCCAGCTTTGGGAGGCCTGGCGCTTTGGTCTCTGAGCTTCCTGCGCTGTTGTCCAGCTCGGGTTTGTCCTCTTTCCTGAACTTTCGCCCCAGCCTCTTGTCTGGCGGGCCCATTTCCGCCGAAACAGCAGTGTGCGGCGTGTGCACCGGTCCTGACGACGGTGTAAACCCCATGGCAGGCGACTGGTGACGCGAGACGCTCATTGGGAGGGCCTCGTTCTGCAAAAGCCACGGGTTGGTGTCGAACTGACTCAAGTTTCCGGTGAACGCGGGGTGGAACTGCAACATGTGGGGTCTCTGCCCCAACGATTGCAGAAAGGCGGCCTCGGCCGGCGAGAACTCGCCGTAGTGCAGCGTGTGTCCCACGTCGAGGCGCAGAATCGGCAGGAAGTCGTGGTTGCCCAGGTGCGTGAAGGCACTGGGAGGAAAATGGTTGAGCCCTACCCCAGAAACGAGCCCGTCAGTGTTTTCGTATAGCTGGCCCTGCGGGAGCTGTAGGTACTGCGACAATTCCGCATAGCCCAATTGGCCCGAGAAGTCGCTCTCACGGGCGTCCGCCGCCTGCGGTGTTCTCATATAGCGAAATACGCTCATGGCCGTGCTGCTCGGGCTCGACAGCGTAGAGAGCCTGTCTTGGCTCACAGAATGGCGCAGATCTTCGTGTTTGATGCGCGTGCCATCGCCAAAGGCGTCCAAGGGCTCGAGGAGGTCCGGTAGAAAAAGCGATGCCAAGTCGTCCGCCTGTGCTTTTTCGCTCATGTTATTTTAGTGCCCGGTGGTGGTGCGCTGACGCTGTGCTCGGAGGTGCTTTTGATAGTGCGGGCACGCGGAGTTGTACCAAGTACTGCACTGAGCTTAATCTTCGAGATGCCAGGCCCAAAGCAGGCGTCCACGTAAACAGGTAGAAACTGGTGGAAATTCCTCGCCACCGGGTGTAGCCCAAACGAGATTACTTTCAGCGCAGCCAGATAACTGTCTCCGTCCTTTTTGTTTATTTTTTTGGTAGGAACTGGCGGTTCTGAGCCTAGACGGCCGCACCTCGAGTGCTGCACTCTACACCCCAAATTCCGCTGCCACCGCGAACAGTAAGGACAAGCCGAGCTCACCTGCATTGGCAGCAGCAGGGCGCTAACTACTTAAGGGCCCAGTCTCCACATGTAGCAAGCCAACTTTGCCACCAGACTCCCTCACTGCCCTCAGAATCTCAGCGACTCATCATGGTAAAGCAGGAGCCTTTCGCCGTAGAGCAATTCATGGACAAATATGAGACTGGCATCAAGTGGAACATGGCAGAGACGTGTGCTGACTCGCTCTCCATTCTGCAGATCTTGGACATGGCTGGTGTTTCCGAGGCAACGGTCTCCAAGGCGTTGCTAGAGCAGAAGCTTGTGTATGGCCACATTAAGGGCTCGCCAGAGCTCAGGGCGGCCATTGCGTCCTTGTATGAGGACAAGGACATCACCGCAGACTGCGTGGCGGTGACCAACGGCGCAATTGGCGCCAACTTTCTTACTTTCTACACGCTAGTCAACGCGGGCGAGCATGCTATCGTGGTGCTGCCTAGCTACCAGCAGTTGTCGTCTGTTCCTGCGATGTTTGGTGCGAAGATCGAGATGTTTGAGCTTGAGGCGAGCGACGGGTATCGGCCAAATCTCGAAAAACTCCGGGAAATGATCTCTGCGAACGACACCAAGCTCTTGGTCATCAACAACCCGAACAACCCCACGGGCTGCGTCTGGGACAACGCCACGCTTGGCAAGATCGTTGAGCTCTGTAAGCAGCACGGTGTAACTATCTTGTGCGACGAAGTGTACCGGCCGTTGTTCCACGTGGAGACGGGCGAGCACGTGAAGTCCATCGTTCTGTTTGGCTACGAGAAGACAATATCGACGGGCTCGATGTCGAAGGCTTTTTCGCTCGCCGGCTTGCGAATTGGCTGGATTGTAAGCAGAGACGCGAAGTTCATGGACGAGGTGTTCCAGAAGCGCGACTACAACACCATCTCGGTGCTGATGCTAGACGACTACGTCTCCGCCGTGGCGCTCGAGCACGCGCCGTTGATTTTGGCCAGAAACCATAAGCTCTGTCAAGAAAACCTCTCCATCTTGCAAGCGTTCATCGACAAGCACAGCGACAAGGTGTCGTGGGTGCGCCCGCGCGGCGGCTCCACCTGTTTTCTCAAACTTAACATCGGCACTACGACCATGGACTTTGTGGTGACGTTGATCGAGCAGCACGGCGTGTTGGTGGTTCCTGGGGAGGTTTTCGGGTATCCTGGATGGATACGGGTGGGGTTTGGCAACTCCACGGAACACATCACGCAGGGCCTCGAGCGCATGGGCGAGTTGCTTCGAGAATACTAGGTCCGGCGCTGGCGTATACTACTCAGTAAAAAAGAACAATACAATCACTTGTTAAACAACATAATAGCTTGTTGGAAAAATACGTAACTTGTCCTTTGCTTTGCCCAACGGTTGTAGAAAGCGTGGAGCTACGGTTTATGAAGTCGCAGTCTCGATTTCGCAGCTCAGCGCCGCTCGTGGCCTGGTCGCGAACAGTTAGTCTCACCATATTTTCGCCCAGCAGCACTCGTTTTTGCCGCAACCACTTCTGCAAAACACGTAGGCCGAGCTGAAATCCTCCATGGTTTTCTCTGGACGCATCAAAGCGGCGCTTCTAAGTCGACACTGGGCGCGTGGCCTCGCTTCCGCCGCGTCGCTGTCGGAATTACTAGCCAAGTACCCGATTGGGCTAACTCTCCACGGTTTCTCTGTGAAGAATGTCCAGCATGTTCCCGAGTTCTCGCTCGTGGCGGTGATGTTGAAGAACGAACGCACAGGACTGGAGCACTTGCACTTGGACTGCCCATCGGACAAAAACAACGTGTTTTCTGTGGCGTTTAAGACGAACCCGCCGGACGCTACCGGTGTGCCGCACATTCTAGAGCACACCACGCTATGTGGGTCATTCCGATATCCCGTGCGTGACCCGTTCTTCAAGATGCTTAACAGGTCGCTCAGCAACTTCATGAACGCCATGACCGGCCACGACTACACGTACTATCCTTTTGCCACCACGAACAGGAAAGACTTTGACAACTTGATGGCGGTGTACCTCTCTTCGGTGTTCGAGCCGATCTTGTCCTACGACGATTTCATGCAAGAGGGCTGGCGGCTCGAGCAGTCGGACATGAGCGACGTAAACAGCCCCATCGAGTTCAAAGGCGTGGTATACAACGAGATGAAGGGCCAGTGCTCCAACTCGAACTACCTCTACTGGATCAAGTTCCAGGAGGCCATCTACCCTTCGTTGAACAACTCTGGAGGCGACCCTGCTGCCATCATAGACCTCCAATACGAGGACTTGGTCGATTTCCACCGCGCCAACTACCACCCCTCCAACGCGAAGACCTTTACGTACGGCTCCTTCCCACTCCTGGACCACTTGAGAAGCCTCAACGACTTCTACTCTGAGTTCGGCAGCCGCCCGCACAGGCTCGAGGTAAAGAAACCGATATTCGAAACAGACAGCCACACCAAGGCGCACGTGGTCACTGTTACGGGCCCCGTCGACTCCATGAGCGCACGACCAGTAGACGAGCAGTACAAGTCGTCCATCACGTGGTACTTGGGAAACCCCTTGGAGGGTGACAAGAACTACGAGGCCTTCAAGTGGAAGGTACTTTCGTCGTTGTTGTTCGACGGCCACAGCGCGCCGCTCTACCAAGACTTGATCGAAACTGGTTACGGAGAGGACTTTTCTCCAAACAGTGGCTTCGACCAAACGACCGCGCTACTCTCGTTCACAATCGGGCTCAGCAACCTCTCGCAGGCAAAGGTCGATGAACTTGGTGACAAGATTCAGCTTATTTTGACCTCAAAAGTTCTTCCTGACCTTGCGCAAGGTGAGAAGAGCACAAGCCATGAGCGCGTGTTGGCCCTCCTCCACCAGCTTGAGTTAGGCTTCAAGAAGCACAAACCTGAGTTTGGACTAAACTTGCTCAACTCCTTGGTTCCCTCGTGGACTAACGGCCAGGACCCGCTTAAGTCTCTCAAGGTGCAAACCATCTTGAACAAGTTCAAGGACGAGTACGCGCAAAAGGGCTTGAAGATTTTCCTGGATATGCTTGAGTCGTACATACTCAATCCATCCACCCCCACGATCAAGTTTACTATGGCGCCTGACGCGAAGTTCAACGACGCTTTGAGCGAGGAGGAGGCTCTTGCGCTCGAGAGTAGAGTCAAGGAACTTTCGGAAGACGACAAGAAAGTCATCTACGAAAGGAACCAGAAACTCGTCGCCAAGCAAAACAAGGAGGAAAACCTTTCCATGCTCCCCACATTAACTCTCTCGGACATTCCAAGGCAAGGTGAGAAGTATGAACTTTCATTCCGCGAAGCAGACTCGGGTTGCAAAATCCAGAAGCGGGTCACCGGGACTAACGATCTCGTCTACGTCACAGCTACTAAGGATTTGTCTTATCTTCCTGAAAAGTACTACAAGTATCTTCCCTTGTTTAGCTCGTGCTTGACGAATCTTGCTGGCACGGAATCGACCTCAATTACCGAATTGGAGAACAAGATTCAAATGTTGACCGGCGGGATAGCCTTCTCGACTTCTGTGAAGACGGATCCTTACAACTTGAACAAGCCCACGATGAAGTTTGTTATCTCGGGTATGGCACTTTCCGAGAACTCGAAGCACATCTACGAGTTGTGGGCAGACATTCTCCAAAACACAAAGTTCCGTGCTGACGAAGTTGTCTTGGAGAAGTTAAACACCTTGGTGAAAAACTTGGGGCAAAACCAGTTCAACAGCATCGCGGACAGAGGGCATTCTTACGCTAATGCTTACAGTAACGCGCAGCTCACCCCCACGAAACACATTAACAACCTTTTGGGAGGTGTTGGCCAAGTACGCTTGATTATGGAGTTGAACAAAAAGCTTGACGAAAGAGGAAGTGATTATCTCAAGGACGAACTTCTTCCGATCTTATCCGAGATGCAGGTTTTGATCCGGGACAACTTTTCGAGAAACCAAGGGTCTGGCTTCAGCTACAGTATTGTTGCCGAGCAGAGGGGTGTCTCGTTGAATGAGGGGTTGATCGAAGAGTTCGAGAAGAAGATCGCATCAGACAGCGCGCGTAGTGACAATGTGCTTCAAGAGTTTGCGTCGTCCTTCACGCCAAACAAGTTGTCCAAGACAATTCTCGATTTACCCTCTCAGGTTGGTTACGCGTCTTTGGCTAAGCTTGGGGCTCCCTACACTAGCAAGGATGGGGCGGCTCTTCAAGTGTTGTCTCAGTTGTTGACGTTCAAACACCTCCACTCCGTGATCAGAGAAGCCAACGGCGCCTACGGAGGAGGGCTCAATTTCGACGGCTTGGGTGGGACGCTCAACTACTACTCTTATAGAGATCCCAACGCTATCGCGTCCGCTCGTTCCTTCTCCGAGTCGCCAGAAGCAGCCAGACGTGCCCTCCTGGAAGGTAAATGGGGCAAAAAGGCATTGCAAGAAGCTAAGCTTGCGATATTCCAAAGCGTCGACGCTCCTACCAATATCGCCAGCGAGGGATCTGCCCTCTTCCTCGAGGGGATCACAGACGACATGAGACAACAGAGGAGGGAGCAATTCTTGGACGTCACTGTCCGAGACCTTCAAGAGGCCAACGAGAAGTATTTGGTCAACGGTGAAAACAACATCTACACTGTATTGGGGGAAGCAAAGAGCTTGGGCGCGGATGACAGCTGGGTCGTGAAATCGATCTAGAGTAATTGATAGAAATCTTGTACATAATAAACCTTTATTTTAATCTATTTGCATCGCCAAGTACTGGCGGGCTCGCTCCTCCCGTGATTCTGCAGGAGTCTCGAGTCTGGCTTGTCAGTAGTAGCGACGTCCACGCAAAGCAGGCCACCTCGTATTAGCACCCACATGCCAAGTCCTCGACAGCGAGATGCGATCAACTTATATACACTGAATCAAAAAAAAAAAACAGGGCAGACCCCGCTATCTTACACGCGATGGCTTCTCGTGTAGTCCTTTGGCACTACGTCTGGTACTCTTCTTTTCTTCGCTTCCGTGAAAAGACAGTGTCTCTGTGCTCTGGGGTCGTAAAGAATGAGGTTGAGCCGCTGCACGTGACGGGGAATCTTAAACCACTTCTCGTAACCCGTCTTCGCTTGCGACACAAGCTTGACCATAGTGTGGGTCGTCTTTGCCTTAGCCATGGTCCGCTGGTTGAAGCTCTGTAGGCTGAAAATTTGTGTGCTGCGATAGAAGGTGGTGGTGGTGCACCCGTACCTCCTCACAGGGAGCGCAAGCTTCCCCAGGGTTTCCGCACCCGTGCCCCACGAGTTGATCTCCCCCGGCAATTTTTTTCCAGAGCGCGTCGTTGACACGGTAGTACATTTCCACCCATAAACACGTCGGCAAAAATATGTTTGGCACCTTGTGGCTCGCCATCGCGTTTTTTGTCAGCTTAGTGGCCTCGTTGCAGCTCGAGGTACCTGCTGCCCACAGTGGCAGGCCAGTGTGTGTCCGTGACTTCGTGGGGCGCGATCAACTTGTTGTGATCAACGTGAAAACCTCCGGTTACAAAGGCGACGGGCTGAGGTTGCAGTTGACTGTGATCGACACCTTGGGAAACCAGTTTGCCAGAAAGAACGACCTCAACAGAGAGACCAGAGTATCGTTCACGACGGGTGACTCCGCTGCAGTTGACATTTGTTTCTCCAACTACTACGAGTCGTCCCACGACAGGAGACAGTTGAGCAGGGAAGTGGAGTTAGAAGTGGAGAGCGGTGCCAGTGCTAGAGACTGGAATGCGTTGCAGACTGCGGAGAAATTGAGGCCTGCCGAGATCGATTTGAAGAAGGTGCACGCGTTGACCAAGGAGATCTCCCAAGAGTTGCACTACTTGAAGGGCAGGGAGGAGAGAATGAGAGACACAAATGAAAGCACCAACTCCCGTGTCAAGTGGTTTTCCATCTTGATTGTCTTCTCGTTGGTCGGATTGGGAGGTTGGCAAATCCAGTACTTGAGGCATTACTTCAAGGTGAAGCATATCATTTGATGCGGGCACGTGGCCATTGTCTGTCGCATTCCTTAGCTAATAAGATATGGGCTCCCAGGGGAGCCAGGAAATCTGAAATAAAAAGTAAAAAGGTTCATTGGTAATACTTTTCAACGTATGAATTGGCAAAGGCTCAGGAAATTGCACTGGAGGTGCGATAGAGCGTCTGCGGCTTCCTTCAGGCCCAACGTGAACGTCGTGTCTTCTATAATTTCAGCGTCGTCTGATCTGCTAGTCAAAAAGTTTTGGAAATGCTCTTCCATCAAGGCGTCTGCACGCGTGGCACATTGGACAATATACCTTCGGTTGGTGTCCTTCGTGAGAGAGTGGCAGAGCGCATAGTCAAAGAGCCATTCGCTGAGAAAAATCACTTTGTCCCACTTTTCAAGGAACGTGTGCAACGAGCTTATAGTCAAGTCCTCAGTGACACTAAGGTAAAGCTCGTCGGCCGAGATAAGCTCGGCCACTGTTCCCAAGAGTTCAGGGTCTGCTCTGGTTACCTGTTTTACTGTTGATCCCGCTGCCTCCACAAATAAGCCATACACAATCTCGAAAGAAATGGGGGTCGTCATGGAGGGGCCCACCAGCGGCTTGACCTCACACGTGCAAAGCGTGTTCAAAAACGCAGTAAGGTATGGAAGTGAGATTGACGACAATTTTCGGATGCAGTTTGCGAGTAGCGTGTCTACTTGGGCGCCACCAGGCTTGTAAGGCAACTCCTGTGATTTCTTCGAGACCAGTTCGTACTTGAAGAACATGCAGAGCATGAGCACGCGGACTTTCATCGAGACCATATTGTCATCGTAGACCAAGGTAGTTTTGCACTGGGAAACTTTCACGGCGGGATCGTGATTGACCAAGATATACTCTCTGCTGTAGCACGGTTGCGGCCGCTCTTTGCTGGGAATGCCTAGGCCCGAGAAGATAAACTCCGCTGTTCTGTCGTTCCAGTTGATTTTGGGCCCCAAGCCGAGCAAAAACTGCTCAATCAAGGTTTGCTCCTTAGACGACGCAATGTTTTTTGAAAGCTGGACATAGCAAAATCTGCAAAGAAGAGTGAGAAAGCTTTCGTAGGACGCGTATATGTGATGCACGTGTGACAGCATGGAGTTGAATAGAAACGTCTGATACTGCGAGCTAGTCTCGGCACACCAAAAGGTCCACTTGACAAGGCTCCATATATTGTAGCTGTTGCTCGACTGAAGCTTCTTGACTAGTAAATAGTCGTCGAATACTTGGATCGTCATCCACGGTGTGACGTCTTTCTTCTGCTTTTTCAGGCGAGGCTCCTCAGGCTCTGGGGTGGCATGGGACAGCAAATGGGGCATGCCCTTAAACAAGGTGGCAGTTTCGCCCAACCCCGAGGTCTTCGAGCCCACGTCAGATAGCGACGTTACGCTTTTGTGGGGAAGATCCAACAGCAAAAGGTCCTTGTGGTCGGGCAAAGAAAGCGACATATCTAGGAGAGAGTCGGAGCCCTCGGAATCGCTGATAATCTCCACGACTTGCGGGACGTCCGGGACCTGTTTCTCTTGCTGTTTCTTTGCCGCGGCCCGCGGCGGCCTGGCGTTTCGGAAAAAGCCAGTTATGTCTGTCTTTACAAAAGATTTGCACACTTTCTCCATGTTTGAGTATAGCGTCTGTAGGGCCAAATCGGCACAATCGTCGGAAAGCAAGTCGAGAAACGACAGAAGAATGCCGAAGCAGCGGAGCTGGATCGACAGCTTGTAGAGCGCAGCATCGTACTTCAAATTGACCTCTTTCATGTACTCGCTCAGCTCGCCAAGTAGCTCTGAATGGGTGGGGTCGTGAGACCAATGTGACTGCAGGCATCTCGCTGCCAATGTGAAAAGAATGTGGAGGATGGTTTCGGACGGCACGGCGCAGAAAGGCTCTGCCGCTAAAGAGAGCTCCAAATGTCGTAGGAGTGCATCAAGCTGTTTTGTGTTGTTGAAGTTGATGGTCTGCTCGGACTCTAGCTGCGAGAGCTCTGTGAGAAGCAGATCTATGAATTTCGTTTGCGAGTCGACAAATTGGCGGCTATGCATAGTGGGACGGCAATCTGGCACACATCGGGTGTTTTTTGGGATCACCCTTAAAAGTGTGGGTGCAAGATGAGAGAGGCCATTTCCGGTGTTTTGGCACTTTCGCGTTGGTAGTGCCAGATTTTGCAAACTGCGACCCCCGCCTGGGCCAACAGTATACATACCAGCGTTAGCCATAGATACCGTACAGAATTACTAACAGCCACAGACTACTAACAGCCGTAGATACCGTAGAGAATTACTCACATTAGCCATACTAGTGATTTACCAGTATGAACCGTGTATACATAAAATCAGTGCTAGTCTAAGTCTCCCAAGCGACCTAGTATTTCGGCAAAGTCCTTGATCCCGGCCAGAAGTACCAGAGACGGTAGCTTGTAGCTGGACAAGTGCCCGTCTGCAGAGCTTTTGCCGCACCCGATCATGTCAATGAGGATCGTATCGCTAATGTCGTCTAGCTGTAAGCTGCTCTTCACCTTGACCAAGTCCTGAAGTGTCAACTCCTGTGTGGCGACACTGGCGGCGCTTTTGCCAGCTGCCTCGACAAAGAGGCGCCACGACAGACATATGGACTCGTAGTTGTCGCGGAAGCTCAAGAGGCGGCAGCAGAACTTCTCCAACTTGTCGATGTCTATAACGAGCGACACGTCAAGCTCGCCGCCTACCGAAGCGCTGAGCGTGAGGTGTCGTAGGAGCTGCTCGGCGATCGCCCAGTTCGGCGAAGCGGCCTGGTTCTTAAGCGTCCGGGTATTGTAAAACCACTCGATGCACGCGTCGACATCACGTGTAAAGCAGCTTGGGATCTGGAGCCTGTCGAGCAAGCCGGGCACGTCTTTGAGAAGAAGATCGGGCGAGCCCGAAGAATCTAGTACTTCTGCATACGCATCGAGCACCTCGGCCTCGACCTCGGCCGTGATCTGCGTATACCGGTCCGATTTGCGGAACTTGGCCTTCATGAGAATAGGCGGCCACTCTGCTACGTGGTGAACCGAAGACGAGTCTCTGTGCCCACAGTGAGTGTCGCGAAACGCTCGTCCTGGCGCCTGGCGACTGCTTGGTTGTGAAGTTGCGAAAACGAGATACCGGGTGCGCGCAGGCGGGCCCCACTGCTCAACGCAACAGAAAATTGACCGGACTGAAGCGTAGACAAAAACTGTCAATATGGTCCTTCCGTCCACAAAAACCCCGTTGGTCGAGGTCACGCTGGACCTTGATGGCCCCTGCCGCTTTTTGTACAAGAAAGAGAGCCAGCAGCCGTCGGGAAGCTTCAAACTCCGAGGTATGAGCGAGCTCATAGCCAAGGCGATAAAGGACGCCAAACTCCAGGATAACCGGGAAGTCCGGGTCTTTACTTCTTCTGGAGGCAACGCCGGCATCGCCGCTGCGTACGCCAGTCGCCACCACGGCGTTCCTTGCACGGTGGTGTTGCCTGAGACTGTGAAGCAAGCAGCATTAGATAAGCTCGCTGATTTGGGCGCGTCCGTGACGGTGCACGGGAAGCACTGGGGCGAGGCCGACGCGTATCTCCGGGGCACGGTGATGAAAGATGCGCCTGCGGACGTCAACAACATCTACTGCCACCCGTACGACAACGAAACGCTCTGGCGTGGGCACAGCCGCATGATCGACGAGATTCCGGACCAGCTCGAGAGTTTGGGAATCAGTGCCGCGGACGTGAAGGGTGTGGTGTGCAGCTGCGGCGGCGGCGGGCTCTACAACGGCGTTGTCGAGGGTTTGCGGAGAAACGAGGCGTTGCAGAAAGTGCCGGTTTTGGTGATCGAAACGGCACAAACAGCCAAGCTCAAAAAGTCCGTGGAGGCTGGACACGTCGTGTCGCTCTCAGCCATCAACACGCTTTCCAACTCTTTGGGTGCGCCGTCGGTGTGCGAGAAAACTTGGCAGAACTACCACTCCCACCCTACAGTAGTTGAGGTTCTTGACGACCTCGACGCCGTGGAGGCTACCGTGGATTACTACGACATGTTTGGCGAGGTGACCGAGCCTGCGTGCGGTGCCACGGCCGCCGTTTCGATGAAAAAGCAGAGCTTTTTGAGCGCCTTTGGGCCATTGAAGCCCGCGGATGTGGTTATCTTCATCATCTGCGGCGGCTCCACCGTCTCCCCGGAGACAATGGCGCACTACCGCACGCTCCTAGAGACGCGCTAGCGCAAGGCTGCTTTAAAGGCTTCGGCGTGGCATTGTCTGGTCTACTGGGGCCACCTGGAAGCTAAGCGGAATTTTTAGACGTGTTCAACAAATGGCCTGCATCTAGTGCTGCCAAAGTCACGGCACAGCTATGCGTTTACTGCCAGCTAAAATCAAAAATTAGAGGTAAGGATTGTAGAGACATGTGTCAGCATAGAAAGCAGCTCCTGTTAATTATGTAGTTGGTCGTGCCATGGCCGTAATTGCAGTGGGACGTAGGCTCTCTGTGCGGCCCAAAGCCACCGCATGCGGCCTTACCGTTGCCAGCATTCGCATGAGATTTCTTATCATACAGAACTAGCCACTATGGCTACTCGCATCGCATTGAGCAACAGCAACACCAGTTTCTTTCCCCAAAGTGTGCCGATAACTTCGAGATTCTGAAGCTAGATACGGCTTAACGCATCCTAATACTAACTTCTAAACGGGTGCGCTCCTCGAATAATACGCCTCGCTTATTTACAGCAAGTGCTCTAGCGTGGGGTAAGAGAGTATACGAGGTGTCCAACCACATAAGCCGAAAATCACCACGGAAACGTCCAACACATACGCCCTCGACGTGCCTCCAGTGTGCTACAAGCTCCTAAAAGGATACAGAAGATCTGGGTGAGCAATGGTTGCCAAGTCAGGACAGGACAACCAGCGGCAAAAGTCGCCAAACATTCCCCAAACCCCAGATATGGGGTCGGCGCTGAAAACAAAGTCGCCCGCGACGTCCATAAACTCGCTGATCACAGGAAACTGGCTTTCCTGGGGCCTGAAGGCATCTTACCCGGCCAATCTACGAGAAGAGGGCGCTGATTTTGACGAAGAGGACGACGACGCAGACGACGGCGAGAACGATGTAAACAATGTCGAGGATGCGATAGACGACACCAACGATGACGGTGCAAACAACACCGAGGCAAACAACACCGAGACAAACGACACCGAGGCAAACACCGAACAACACGAAGATGATGCGACGGCAGGAGAGGAGAACGACGACAAAGATGGCGAAAACGCAGAGGCGAACAGACGCAAAAAGCTGTGGAGCTTTTGGGGTGCATCCGAGGACGGGAAAGAGAAAAAGGCTCCGCCTCGTCCTTTGAAAGCGTCAAATACTATCGTAACATCCACCTCCTCTATCTTCTCTCGCGACGACTTGCCCAACAAGAGTGGCCTTGACAACCCTGCTCCAGAAGAAGATAAGCAGACGCCTCAGAAGGACAAAAAACACGACGACGCCGTCTTGTACAAGCCTCACGACAGTGCCACCGAGTTCAGCAAGATCAACACCCACAAAAATGATAATTTGACGGAAAACGTCATTGTACCCACATGGGAGACATGCTTGCGTGTGAAGAACTCCACCAACTCGGCCACGACTTCCCTGGACTACACTTCTACGGAAGGCAAAAGCGGGCAAGCGTTCGATGTGAAGTACTGGAGGAACTATTTATCCAACATCTCGTCACGCTTGGGTTTTAGTTCTGGCAGCGACCGTGAGATGGCGGCGGGCACTTCTGCCGGAACAGGAAATGCAAATGCAGCGTCGGACATTGAGAGCGAGCTCAATTTGCTAACCGAGCGAAGCTACAAATTATATGGCAGGTCACTCTCTCGCCTCCCTCCTCATAAAAGGGCTTGCTTGCCAAATCTTAATAAGTCATTCACTGGCCCAGAAGACCAGTATCAGATCAAACGGCAAAAAGTCTTGACTGACGCCGAAGAAAACGATCCCAGCTCAATATCGGTATCTAACGATGCCATGGGCAACTTATTGATTAACTACGAGGAGCATCTGAGAAAGCAAAATCTTCATTCGGACATCATATCTCAGAAACTTGGCCCTTTACGAAAAATAAAGAAAATCCTAGTCATAGGTGTGCACGGATTCTTCCCTACCAAAATGATTCGTCCGATTATCGGCTCACCTAAAGGCACTTCTCTCAAGTTCGCAAACGAAGCAGAGAAGGCGGTGATTCGGTACTTTGTTGAGAACGATGTGATAAATGATACTAATGCTGGCGACATAAGCATCCAGAAGATAGCGTTGGAAAAAGAAGGGAAAATCTTTGATCGAGTAGATTTTTTCTTGAAAATCTTGACTAAGTGGCAAAAGGAGTTGAACGAAGCAGACTTTGTTTTCGTCGCTGCTCATTCTCAGGGCGTTGTTGTGTCTATCATCTTACTCGCTCGCCTCATCCAGCAAGGAATTTTAGAAAGACCTATTCAAAAGCGGATAGGAATACTTGGCATGGCAGGAGTCAACAATGGCCCGTTCTACGGCATTGACAAGACTTTTTTCATGAAGGCATATTCGGCTATCGAGCATGACTCTTTGTATGAGCTCTTTGAACTCACCAACTTTGGGAGCCAGCAATCCTTAGCTTACAAGGATGCCATGCAAACTGTGATAAGTATGAACGTCAAATTTTGCCTTGTGGGTTCCATCAACGACCAGTTGGTGCCACTTTACTCTGCGCTTGCCTCGCATATCTTCCATCCCAACATCTATCGGGCGTGCTACATCGACCATGCGTCAAAAACGCCAAACTTCATCAAGTGCTTGATTTCCATTTGCTGTCAGCTTCAGAACACCGGTTTCTTCGATAATAACGTCATCAAGGAAATCAGTCCAATCTTGGCTGGCCCAGTTACTGGAGGCGGCCACTCCAAGATATACAATGATGGAAAAGTTTATGACTTGGGATTGAAGTTCTTCCTTGACACAGACGACATTGTCATTCCGAGGACCGTTGATGGAGGTATTGGCAAAAACCTTGAATTGACCGAGGGCCAGCTGGACGCACCGATCCCCTTCACCAACCGGATATACGTGAGGGAGTACAACATAGGGAAAATTGGAACAAATCCTTACATCTTGCCGTGGTGCCTCAGGGGCCTAGTATTCAACGTTGAGAAGAACTGGCAGGGCCCCGTGAGTCAGATCACGTTCGAGCACAGCTCAGGGCAGAAGACAGGAGCAGACGAGATACATGAGCTCTACGAGTTATTTGACCAATGGAGGCCCGACACCAAGGCTTTGAAGGACCTCAAGTTCCGGCTCAATGGGATTCGAGCCAGCAAGCTCTGACAATGACTGTAGAGCTGGGCTGTTGTTGCGCCCCCAGGGAGAAGGAGCGGCGCTCCTTCCAAGTTATTAAAAAACACTATTCATTGCAGCAACAACTCCGCTCTCGGCATAGGTAGCTTTTACGTACGCACAATAGTTCAGGGGTGGAGTCTCCTTACAACCCGGGTGGAACTCCGACCCCGCCTCTGAATCTCCGAATCTGCAGTCGAACTAGCCTCCCGCGATTCGCCATAGTTTTTGCGACAAGTTGCATCCTGCAAGCGGCAGTTCTCTGAAACAAAAGGCTGGGGCGCGCTGTATTTTAGTCTCGCCCACATCTCGCATGCGCGCGCTCCAGATCGCAGGTCGCATAGTCCCGTCTTTCTCTTTGTTTTTATCAATTCTCTTCTTCTTCCTTTTCCAGCAGAAAAGGACGTGAAGCACTCATGTCGAGAAAAGGTGTGGCCAGGAAGACGGCGAGCGGGACTCGCAGGCCAAAGCTGAACAACGGCTTAATGACGCCCCGCAGCTCGGGCACAGTCTCACCAAAACCAGTGTTCAACAACGACGACGCTATTTTCGCCACGCTCCAGCGGCTCATGACGGATGATTTCCGGAAAAGCGCCGTCTGCAGCGCGTTGCCTGCCACCCCGTGGGATGCGGTGGTGGAGGCTTTGCAGCACATAGAGATATCTGACCAGTTTACGGCGCCCGAGTTGGAGTTGATCGTACTGGAGTGGTACAGCGAGCGGTCGATAAATTTCCAGTTGATCGAGGACGAGTGTTTCTCGCGGGACCGCACGGCGCTCCACTCCAAGGTGATGGGCTTGGAAGAAAACTACGGCCCGAAACGGGACGCGCTACTGTGTGCTGAGATCTGCGCGTTGGAGATATGCCACGAGCGGCAGCTACTCACTTTTGGTGAGGTTGCGCGGATTCTCCCGAACCGCTCGAAGGAGAGTATCCGGAGCTTGGTCTCGTCCCATTTTCCCTTCAAGATGAGGTGGACCCCGGCGGAAATCAGCTTCATTGGGGACTGCCTAGTTAACAAACAGAAGGTGGAGGACTTCACCCAGGATCTTCCGTTCAGGAAACAGGGGGAGGTCAGGCAGAAAGCACACGCTCTTGCGCGCAAGCTCAACATTGAGCCGGAGCCATCCGGGAAGTCCGAATACGAGTTGAAGCTTGAGTCCCTAGTGCGCACTGACTTGACAGCGACAGGCATCAAAAACGCGTCTGAGGGCACCGCATTGTCCAAGATGATTAAAGACATTCAGAGCATAATAGAAAAGGAGGGCGGTAGCGAAGCTGTTCCCTTCACAAAACTGGAGAATGACATCCTTCGGGCTAGGCTACACGACAAAATCACCGAGAGGGAGTGCCACGCGGAACTACTATTTCGATCAAAGCAGGAAATAGAGAGACGGAAAGAGCAGGTGGCCTCGGTGTTTGTCCGCCAGAAGAAGTTTAACAGCAGCATGGACCGTCTCTTATACGAGGCGCAGTGGTACTCGTCGATGGCCGAGGACTCGGCCAGAGGACTCCGAAGACGCAGGACGCGTACGGAAACAACAAGCGACGTTGCGGACAAGCCCGAGCCAACGGAGTCGGAAGAGCCAACGGAAACTGAAGAAGAAATGAAAGAAAGATTACGGAAAAAAGAGGAGCGGGCGCAAAAACGCTTGGAAACAATGCGTATGAACCAAGAGAGGAAAGAGATGCTAAGAGCAAAGCGCGTATCCCATCCCAGGACACGCTCCCGAAGAATCAAAACAAGAAGCGGCGCTAAGTCTCAAGTCTCCAAGCTCATTGAAGAAGCGAATTGGTTCCAGAGTGTTACTGGAGACGGCCACAACGTTAAAGAGGGCTCCAAGAGACAGCGGTCGCCCGCACTTAACTTGGTGCCAGAGTTCAAAGACCGTCAGAAGCTCAAAGCTGCCAAAAAGCAGCTTGTGGAACAGAAAATCAAAAGGAGAAGGGGCCGCCCAAGACTCATGTCGGACACGCCTACCACCGAAGACAGCGAGCAGGAAAATGAGCTCATGGAAAAGTTCGAAGAAGTGTTGAAGGATGAGTCTCTGAGCGAGGATGAGAAATTTAGTCCATTCGATCCTACCAGCATTGTGAATGATAGCGATATCGATTTGGGGAGTCGCCAGTTATTCAATGAGGCAATCTCCACTAATTGCCTTTTTCCATACCAGATTGCGTTCTGCGCGGACATCTCTGTGATGTTACAACCGGGCAACAAGCTTCCGATTAACAATATTATTGCTGCCAGCTTGATCAGAGAGCACATTCGGAGCTACAGGTCACTTCCAGACTCGTTTCCGCCCCTTTTTATCGAAGATCGCGCAGGAAATCCGACTGTGAATCCGAGAAACATCATACACGTTCGTCATTTATTGTATCCACAGCACACTGAGCAGTATATTCTAGCGGCTCCGAAGGCGCTTGAGCTCGACCCGATTAACGAAATCGTGAAACTATTCGAGATTCACTATGGGTTATACTTCGCGTACTCAGAAGAAATCAAGAAGATAATTCACGAAGAATATTGCGAAGGCTTGTTGCTGGCAGTGAAGCAGAACGATTTTCCGACGTTTATGCAGATAATTGACAGATGGAATGCCTTAATGTTGGAACTCACTCCATACCCCATAGAGATAGATCCCGCCATTGACATCAATGAGGGGTTGAGGGCCTACCTTCCAAATTGGTGTGGCTTTCGTCACAACGTTAAAGACTTCAAATTGCAAACTTTTTACATGGAAATCCTTGCAGCAGGCGAGCAGGCGAAGAATGCTGCCAAAAATGCGAGTAGACCCACTGTCAAAAGGAGAATGAGCCTCACGCTAAAGCTGCCACTCAACTTGCCTGTACCACACGGAAGCATGAACCTCAATCAGCACGATGCGGCGACGACGCATCTTCCCGAGGTTTTCGTCTCCAAATTCCGACATCTAAGGCCGATGGCTTACTCTGTTGCATTTATTGCACTGCTCACCCACAAGTCTACGTTATCAAGGTATACAGTCCATCAGTTGATTTTGAGAGCGTACACACGAATTGTGTCACCAAGCTCTAGAAAGCTAAGAACGTACAAGGCGTTCTCGGCAGAAGTTTATGGAGAATTACTTCCTTCTTTTGTGAGTGAAGTATTGACACATATCAACCTCAAACCTGGTGACAAATTTTACGACTTGGGCTGTGGAGTAGGCAATACGACCTTTCAGGCAGCATTAGAATTTGGGGCCTCCAGTAGTGGAGGATGTGAAATCATGGATCATGCATCGCAGCTAGCATCACTTCAGGAAATTTTCATGCAAAAGCAGATAAGTGTATTCGGCTTGGAACCTCTCAACTTGAAATTCGCCTTGGACCAGAGCTTTGTTAATAATGACGCTGTGCGAGAAGATTGCATCGACTGTGACGTCGTACTTGTGAACAACTATCTTTTTGATTTTCCTTTGAACGTGCAAGTTGGGAAACTTCTTTACGGCATGAAACCAGGTTCGAAGATTATTAGTCTTAAGAACTTCATCCCACCGAGGTATAAATCTAGTGGAGAGAAGACATTACTAGACTACCTTAAAGTCGAGAGATTCGAAATTAGTGACTACTGCTCCGTGAGCTGGACTGCTAACAAGGTCTCATACTATATCTCGACTGTGCAGCCTGAAATCTTGAAAAAATATCTTTGAGAGATCAAATGGAATAGCCTGAGAATCTTATGCCGAAGAGGGAAACATAGTTACCAAAAAAATTGTTGGTGACGTTTTGCTGACTTCATATGTATTAAAACTCTATAATTGTAACATAATCCAAGTCTTCTTAATTTTTCAAGGTCTTCAAGAGTAGCCCAAATCCTTTATTTTACCTCCTCCACTTTTATTCGCTTCTCTGGCTCCTCTGTGTCCTCCTTGTGTTGTCTCTTGTTTTGCGAGTCCACCGTAAGGGGTGTGTTCTCTTTGGTGCTGGGTTCGAGAGAGCCTTGACGCGTACCATTGAGTGCCGCTTTTCCTCTCTTACGACCGGTAGTACCTTCGCTTTCTCTTGCCAATGCAAGCATTAATGTGCTTATACGGCGACCAATTTCTTGGGGAGTTCGAGAAGTGATGTACCAATCGAATTTGAAGAGTTCACTTTGCAGAATCTCTTGCTTGATCTTCTCTCCAAGTTTCTCTGTGAAGATACCGTATCTATGCACACACCACAATATGAAGCGATCCTCGAGTTTGGAGAAAACTCTCTTCGAGTTGTTTGGAGGATACTGAATCCTTAGATCTTCGAGAGGATCTTCCAGCTCTTCGATCTTGATTGCCAAGAGTTTCTGCTGGTTCCGAAGCTTTGCGGTCTTTTTCTCGCTTGCTTCGATCTGGGCAACGTATTTCTCGTAGCCCTCTAGCTCATTATGGGATTCCCAAAATTTCGTTGTATATCTTTTGACCTCGTCGACGTCTCTTCCAAGAGCTTTTGCAACTTCATCATAAGAGTGTCTTCCGTACTTGGCGCATGCATGAATGAAATTCGTGAAATCTCGTCTCGACCAAGTGGAAAAACTTTCTTTCAACAACTTCTCCTTCAATTCTTGCTCCTCTTCCGTTAGAGGCACCGCCTCTTCGATCTTTTTCTGTTCCGACTTGAGCTTGTTCTCTCGCGAGATTTCGTCTTCGTCATCGTCTGAGTTGAGAAACTCCTCGTCACTGTCTCCAAAGTCATCTAAAGAATAAAGGTATCCCACAGCCTTTTTGTATGCTAGTTGCTCCCTTTCGAGTAACTCTATCAATACGGGCGAAAAGAACTGGTGGTCCTGTGGGTGATATATCTTTGGTTGCTTGATTTTAATTGGAGCGGATGGCTTGTTCTGGGATATCGGGGCTTTCAACATGTCTTTGTAGTAATTGTCCACAGAATAAGTCTGCTCTTTTCGTTCTCGCTTTGCAGGATGAATCCATGTTAGACCTAACGCTTCATTCTCGCGCTTAGCAAAATTTTGCCCATTCCATTCGTACACAGAGGCATCTGACGTGAAGTTTTGGAGGTCGTCTAACCCTAACTTGTTGAATTTGGCATTCAATGTTGCAGTCTTCTCCCTTCCTTTCGCGAGAATTGCGTCAATATCATCATCAAGCATTGAAGAGCCAGTCCTTTCGCCAAACACCGCTTTTGCGCCGTGTTGGATCATGCCTAACAAGTCATCATTGGTGTTTCCAATGTTGGAGGTACTTTGTTTTCCTTGCTGGATGACCAATTGATCCAATCTTAATTTCTGTGCTGCCCTGTCTAGGACTTTTTCTTCGATAGCATTCTCGGTGACAAACCTGAATACCTGAACTTGCTTCTTCTGGCCGATCCTGTGTGCTCTGTCCATTGCTTGCAAGTCAGCCTGAGGGTTCCAATCAGAGTCGTAAAGAATAACGATGTCCGCAGATGTCAAATTGATACCAAGCCCACCGGCTCTAGTAGTAAGCAAAAAGATGAACTTTTCTGAGCCTGGATCGTTGTAGTCGTCGATAGCTTGAATTCTGTCCTCGTGCGATGTTGAGCCGTCGATGCGGCAGTACTCGTACTCCCTAAAATAGCAGTAATCTTCGAGGATGTCGAGCAATCTGGACATTTGCGAGAAAATCAATACTCTTGACCCACTGGCTTTGAATTTCTTGAGCATCTTGTCGAGGATAATCATTTTACCAGCATTGAAGATCAAATGCTCGTCTGTGGTGAACGGAGGACCTGGTTCAGCGCCGTCGAACAAATAGGGGTGGTTGCAACACTTTCTAAGTTGCATGACAATGTTTAACAATCTGGTTTTCCCCTCTCGCTTGCCCACCACACCATTGACAGCGTCTATGTCTTTCTCCAAGAGCTTCTTGTACCAATCGATTTGCATGTCGGTCATCCCGATATAGACGTTTGTTTCTATCTTAGGAAGCAACGACGTTTCGACATCGGACTTCACTCGTCTCAAGAGGAACGGGCTAAGCACTTTGTGAAGCTGCCGGACAACCTTCTCCTGGTCCTGGTCTTTTGCTGTTTGATTGTCGAACCACTGGTCAAAAACTTCGGAGTCGCCGAAAACGTCTGGAATGAGAAAGTTCAAAAGAGCCCAAAGCTCGTGCAAGTTGTTCTGCAACGGTGTTCCGGTGATAAGCAATCTGTTCTTCGAGTAGAATAAACGGATGATTTGAGACAAAGACGAGTCCTCGTTCTTGATTCTGTGCGCTTCGTCCACAACGATGTACTGCCAACGGAACTTTTTGAGCTGCGATTTCTCTCTGATGACCATTTCGAACGAAGTAATGAGAACATCAAACCTCGCCGTGAGTAACTGGTTCCGTATTATGTCTGCTCTGGCATCTTTGTCTCCCTGCAACACCACGACATTCACTTCTGGTGTCCATTTCTGAAACTCCCTCAACCAGTTGTTTAGCGTTGACTTCGGTACAATGACAATGAAGGGTCCGTCAATGTTTTTGATGTATCGCAAGTAGCCAAGAAATGAGATCGTTTGCAAGGTTTTACCCAAGCCCATCTCGTCTGCCAAAATTCCCGAGAGCCTGTTTTCGTGCAACGAGATCAACCAATTTAGACCCTGGATTTGGTATGCGCGGAGCTCTCCGCCTTTAACGTAGCTTGGCGACGACGTCAAGACCGTCCGTTGTTCCTCCGGGTCGCCCATGTGTCGCTCATCCTCCAAGAGCTCTGCGTCCTCTTCCTTCTCTGTCTTTCTGCGCCCGCGGCCCAGCGTTTTCTTCTTCTGTGGCTTGTAATTGATCTGGCCATCTATCTGCTTGATCAACTTCTTGAACTTGGCGTCTTTGGACATGTTGATGTCTATGAAGTGGCGGAACAAGTCTGTGAGCCCTAAGAGATACTTAAACCTGACGGTGGAGTCGTCGACGTCATTCTCCCGAGCGACTTTGGGATCACAGTTTAAAAGGTATCTGGATCGTCTCTGCTCATTGACGTCATCTGAAATTCCGGCGGGCTCCGACGCGTTCGGACTCTCTGAGATCGAGTTTTCGTCGTCACTGGAAGGGTCGCTGTCTTCAGCGAGCTTTCGTGCCATTTTCTCTGTGGCGTTGGGTCGTTCTTGCTGCTCAAGCGTTGTTTTCCACTTTTGATTTTTTCTCTCGTCTTGCAGATCTGCAACAAGCAGGAATCTTGAGATTATACCTTATCGCGGAGCGCACCACCAACGTACGTCCATACCGAAAACGAGAAAGGTCGAGCCGACAACAATTGCAATAGGTTGGCAGGAGCTAACAGGTACAACAAAAGAAAAAAAAAAAAAAAAAAAAAAAAAAAAAAAAAAAAAAAAAAAAAAAAAA
>JAJMQU010000016.1:14643-178977 GCA_030444895.1 Metschnikowia sp. yHMJ9 | reverse complement strand
GGCAGATACAATGTTTTCTCGCTCATTCAACGTCGTTGTTCTCCAACAAGCCCCAGTTGATCGGCTTTTTGCCGTTTTCCCGCAACCACTCGTTGCATTTTAGAAACACGTGCAGGTCGAAGAAGCCGCGACTCGCGGACAAAGGCGACGGATGCACCGACTTAAGAACAAGGAAAGGCACGTCTCTCCGAGCCAACTGGGCCGAGAATTTGGCCACACGTTTCTGTGCCGGCGTGCCCCAGGCCATGATCACAAAGCCTTGCTGACTCTGGTCTCGCGCGTACGTAATGGCTGTTTCAATCACTTTTTCTGTAAACTGCTCCCAGCCCTGGTTCGCGTGGCTGTTGGCCTTGTGCGCTTCTACAGTCAAGCACGCGTTCAACATGAGCACGCCGCGCTTGGCCCACTTGGTCAAGTTGCCGCCACCAGGCTTGCCTGCCTTCTGCAATTCGTTGTAGTTTGGGACTGCGAAATCCGGAAAGTCGATTTTGAGCGCCTTGTAGATGTTTAAGAGCGACGGCGGCGGGCGCGTTGGCTCCACTACCAGAAACGCCAACCCGTGTGCCTGGTTGACATTGTGGTACGGGTCCTGGCCGAGAATCAAGCACTTCACCTCCGGGAGCGGCGTGTAGTGCGACCACGAGTAGATTTTGCCTGGCGGGGGGAACACCGTTTTGCCTTTCTGGCTCTGCAAAAAGCGCTTCAACCCGAGAAAGTACGGCTTTGTAAGCTCTTTGTGCAAGTACGCTAGCCATGAAATATGTAGCGTGTGGATCTCGAGCAGTAGAAGGAGCTTCTCCTCGTCAGAGAGTCCCTCTACCCACTTGCGTTTGTCAAAGCCGAGCTCCAGACAGAAAGCCGCGTAGTCGTCCTGGCTGGTCTGCTGGGCAGGTGATCTTGAGCTCAGTACATTTTCTTGAGAGGTGTTGTCGATCTTTACTTCAACCTTGGCGGAAGCAGCTGTTTCTTCTGGCACCGATTGAACGCCTGCACCATTGTTGCCTTCTGTTTTCTGTGACGTGCCGTTCTTCAGAGGCTCTGGGACGCGACTTAGAGGCGTCACCTTGGCTTTCTTCGGCTTGTTTCCGACCTGAGCAAAGAAATCTGTAATCGACACCGGCTTCCGCTTAGCCTGGTTTTGGGTGTCAGCTGTAGACATTCTTGCTTCTGTGTGGCGTTGTCAAAAGACGATATGTGTAACACGCTGGGCCGGGACACTAGGCCCGAACACGCGCACTAGTCTCAGAACAAGAAGACGCGTTGCATATCCGTTTATGTCTGCCCACACGTAACTTACAAACCCTAAATGTGCATTTTCGCAAACTTCTCTACTATTTTAATTGTCTCTATTGATTTCGTCTCGGTTTCTTCCAATGCTCTCTGTGGTGACACGCGCATTTGGACAGAACTACTCATCCGATCCTGCCTCGCGTTAGCTACACTTGCCCTCTAAAAGAACTGGGTGAGATGGTACGGCCAACCCGGATCCTTTCGCAGGGCCATGCTGGTCATCGTGCTGTAGAACACGTATAGCAACGCCGTAAGTAGCAAGATCAAGAGCGATTTCACCTCCTCGCTGGCTATCAAGCTGCTGTCGGTGACTCTATAGCGTCCTATCCATGCCAAAAGTATAAGCGTCGAGCCGAGAACACCGTAAATGCCGCCCACCAAGACTATCTCGTCGCCTAGTTGATACGAGAGTCCGCCACTGATGTACATGGGCAGGCCGTCGTCGTTCTTTGCCAAGAACGGGACTTTGTTCATGAGAGAAAACAGAAAACCGCCTAGGAGCAAAAGCAAGTATAGGAGAAAGGCCACCTGGTATATCTTTGACTTCGTGACGGTGTGTGTAATGAACGAGGGCCCGCGTTTCTTTATCGTGAGAATGACCGAGAACGTGACAATGAAAGTGACGGCAAACTTCAACGACGCGTTCTCTTGCGGGATAGTGATGCGGCGCTGCATAGCCTTACCTAGCCAGTCCGTCATTTTGAACACCTGGTCCTTGAAAGAGCCTGCCTCCAACTTAAATTCTGCGTGCGGCTCGAGAAGAATGTCGAAGTTGTCAAAGTACTCCTCTCCGTGCTTATCGTACTTGGGTTGTCTATTCAGAGAGTGCTTCGACGTGACGCTAGATGGCGGCACGAGCCAGAGCTGCGGAACGGTGTTCAATCCCAAGTAATTGAACACCTGTGCGTTGCTCTTGTCAACAAGGTCGACTTCGGCGATGTAGAGGTAGTTTGACATGAAGTAGTCTGCGTACCAGAAGGACGAGACCTGCGCGAGCACGTTGCGCATGGTCGGGCAGCTCTGGCAGTTGTGCTGCTGGTCCGAGGATGTCAATAGTAGAAGTGTGTAGTGATTTCTGTTTGGCTGTGAGATCAACGAAAGGTCTGAGTTTGTTATGGGTATGATGAAGTCTGGCGACTTCTGCATTTCCGAGGTCAATGCCTCTGCCATCAGCGACGCCGCTGCAGAAAGGGAGAGCCAGCACGCACTGAGCAAGGGGAGGAAACGCATAGGTGTGTTGGCTCTAGATCTGTAAATTCGTTGCTGGCTCGATACTCAGGTTCGCGTTCAGGAACTCGCACTGGTCAGTGAGTAGATGAACGCCAAATAAAATGTACGCGGCCAATTTGCTTCATTTCTCTCTCTCTCTCTCTCTCTCTCTCTCTCTCTCTAACAATTTGTCAAATTCTCCTTCTGCTAGCTTATAATGGTTTGTTAAATATATAGACATGCAATTTCCGCAGCAGCTATTCCTCGTCGGCAGCACCAAAGTCCTCCCTCTCGTCCTTATTGATCACCAAAAATCCAAGAGTCACAATGACGGCCCCAAACAAGTACCACCAGTTGACATGGAAGCCCTTGAGGAGCCAGTCTCCAATCATGGCCAACGGTATCGTCAACGATAGACCCACAGTCACCGTCAAAGGGCTGGTCAACAAAACAGCCTTGCACCAGCAAAAGTCGCTGATAAACGTAATCAACGCGTTAATGAGGAGAAGCAGAAGAACATGAGAAGTCTTCGGCAACTCAAACGTCTCGACACCCGTGTAGTGTAGCACCGGCAAGATGGGCCAGCAGAGCACGAGACAGTACAACCCCACAAACCCGAAGAAAAGGTGCGTGTTCAAGACGCGCTCCTTGTTAGTGTCGCGGGCAGTGATTTTGTGCTTCAATAGGATCGTGTATGCGCCGTAGATCAACGCGCCCAGCAACGCCAACGCGTTGCCCCAGAGCGCTATGAGCGGGCTCGAGTCTGCGGGTATGTCTTCGGCGGAAGAGTCGATTTTTGTCACGATGATCACCCCGGTGAACGATAGCACAATGCCCAAGACCTTGTTGCGGTTGATCCGCTCTATATGAAACAAGTACCCGAAAATGAGCGTGAAGAATGACGACGTCGACAGCAAGATGGTCTGTGACGCGACAGAGGTGTATGAGAGCGACGAGTTAGTCACCAAGTTGGCGGTGAACCAGAGCACAATGAACTGCAACGACAAAAGCACCGTCTCGTAGAGACCCACCTCCTCGTCCTGGTCGTCTGCCAGCGCCTGGCGCTCAATTCCACAGAGGTCTTCCTGGCTGGTGTCACGAGACGAGCCGTAGGCCCGCATCGGCTGAGAAGCGTCGGCCGGCACGCTTAAAGACTGGTAGTAGGAGTTGTTGAAATCTTGTTTGAGCATCTCAACGAACTCGCCCACGGAGCCGCACTTGTACATGATGTACGGGATAATGTAGAACACAAAGCAGCTGGTGTTGATCCACGTGATGAAAAACGGTTTCCTGTAGATGTTTGTCTCGAACAAGTCGTTGACCAAGAAGGAGCTCAGCACCCAGAATATGATCACCGCCGACAAATTGAGGAGGCCCAACACCCATTTCTGCGATGTGGCTAGCTTGCTCTCGTGGATGCGGAACGACTGTAGAAACGTCGTCACCGACATGTGGACTTTTCGGAGCATGTTTGTCAGAGAGCCGGGCACCACCTGCAGCGATTGATGTGTGCACCAGCGATAACAAGGCGTATCACGTGGCGAGCAGAGGCAAGAGGAGAAGGGTGAGAGAAAACAAGCAATTCGGCCGCCAATAAAGAAGAAGTCAATCTGGCCGTGAGGTCCTTGTGTGAGGAGGTACAGAGAGGTCCCCGCCGCTAAAAATTAGAACTGTGGTGCAAAACACCGGACCAGTGTATTGTACCATCGGCCGGCTGCGATCGCGTTATCTAAGGTTGCAGAACTTGAGACTCGCATAGCAGAACACCACAGCACCCAGCACCACCCGCTCGTGCCCCATGCACAAGCTAAACCAAACACACCGCCTAGCGCCGTCCCCTCTCTCCCTACGCACCCGCACGAAACGCCGACTCAGGGACCGGCCACCTCTTTTGCAATCCTGTTTTGTTTTGGTCACGTGATGTTGCACGGCGGTGCGATGCCTAGACTAGCTGCGGCCGCAGCCTCTGGCTGTGCCCACTCCATCGCTTCCCACGGCAGTTTGCGTCAAAACCCGAGCCGCTTGCACCCTGTAAGTACATTATACAGTGCTCAGCACCGTCCATAGCACTGCCTCTTGCCTGCTTCGAAAATGTATCGGCTAGGTATGCGTCAGCCGCCGAAAGACGTGGTGACCGGCACGGTAGTGATGATGGAAGACGAGGAAGCCGGCCACGTCGAATCCAACTTGAAGAAAAACGACACGGGCATCATCTTAAACCCGCAACCCGAGGATAGCCCGAACGACCCGTTGAACTGGTCTGCGGTGCGCAAAGACGTGTGCTTCTTGATCATTGGGTTCCAGACGTTTATTGGCGGCGGGCAGACGCCGATTTTGGCCGCGGGTTTTGCCTCGCTACTGGCGGAGTTCGACCGGCCGTTGTCTGTCATCTCGTACCTCGTCGGTGCGTTCATGTTGTCGCTTGGGTTTGGCTCGGTGTTTGCCAGCCCGACTGCGGTGTTGTACGGTAAGCGATTGGTGTACCTCCTCGGCATTTTGATATTCCTCATAGGTGCCATAGTGTGCGCCACGTCCGAGAACTTTGGCGCCCTCATGGCGGGGAGAATCTTGACTGGTTTCGGTGCGTCGCCTACCGAGAGCCTCGCGTCTGCGAGTTTGAGTGAGTTGTACTTTCAGCACGAGCGAGCTTACCGCACGGGGCTCTACACGCTCTTACTTCTTGGCGGCAAGAACATTCTCCCGTTGTTGTCGTCGCTCATATTCCAATACTTGAACCGCCACTGGCTCTTCTGGATTTTGTCCATGTTTCTTGGATTGAACTTGGTCCTCACCTTCTTTTTCGTGCCCGAAACGTTTTGGGACAGGTCCCCCACGCCGAATGAGAGATCCATCAAGGAGACGGAGGCGGCAAGACACGTGGCTGGATATCTCCCTCCAGAAAGCCGCCCGCACGCCTACGCGTACCACTCTTCGAACGCCATCTACACTGATGCACACAGCAACCTCAGTTTGGGTTCAACTCATCTTAGCGACGCGCACACTGAGGCGACCAACAACAACCACGGCCCTAACGACCCACTCGCGCTTCCAGAGTCGCCGTCGGAAAAGTCGAGCAACACGGACGGTGACTCAAATAAGTCCGAGCGAAAATCTTACGTCAGCCAACTCAATTTGCTCTCAGGGAGACACACACCCGATAAGTGGTGGATGGTTGCACTCCGCCCGATCTATTTATATGCTTACCCCTCCGTGTTGTTTGGCTCTATAGTCTACTCGCTAGCAGTTGTCTGGCTCATTGTCATCTCAGAGACCTTGACCGATATATTCAAGTCTGAGGCGTACGGCTACAGTACCCAGACTGTGGGATTATTCTACGTCTCTCCCTTCGTGGGAGGCATCCTCGGCTCTCTTTCCGCGGGCTTGATTGGCGATCACTTGACTAGGCATATTGTCAAGAAAAACCACGGGGTCTATGAGCCTGAGTTTAGGTTGATCATGTTGATTCCTTCGTCGATTTTCACTTGCATCGGCCTCATGGGGTACGGGTGGTCCGCACAAGATGTGGACCCTTGGATCGCGCCCGTCATATTTTTTGGCTGTCTAAGTTTTGGCTCGTCGATGGCGTCCACCACCGCAATTACGTACAGCGTTGACTGCTACAAAATGTTCGCGGCAGAGGCGCTTGTTTCCTTCAACTTTGCAAAAAATGTCTTGGGTTTCATCTTCTCGTTATTTAACACCGATGCATACAGCTCGATACATGGCAAGAATCTATTCGTGGCGTATGGCTGCGTCCAAGTGGTGGTGAGCTCTCTCGGTATCATCATGTACATATTCGGAAAGGAGTTCCGCCACTGGACAGACAACAAGGAATTGCTTCGCGGCCTATACTACCGAGAGCACTGATCAGATCAGACAATTCTTATGACGACGAATGTGTCGTTACTCCAAATCCACTCTCGCCGCTCCACCCAAGCCGGCCTTGGGGAGAATGTATTCATTTCATATCCAGTCTATTTTAGCCTTGTCGTAGGATGATAGTAGGTCCGAATTGTAGTCGAGGTATTGTTTAAGGCGCTCGTGAACTGAAACGCCGTTCCACGTGTCCCCGTGCACCGTAGGCATTCCCAACTTTTCGATGACGGCACCACTGGCCAAATTTCCCAAGATTCCTGCTGTGGTCCAGTCGCCGGAAAGCTCACATGCCACGGCAAAAGCACCGCAAAACGAGTTGCCGCCTCCAGTGACATCGACTACCTTGGCCTGGTCTCTATGATACGCAGGTAGCATTATGGAGAAAGCATGGGTCATGACAAAGCAGCCCAACGCCCCGCATCGAAGAACGACTCCGCCATCCTTGGGGCAGCTTTGAAGAAACTTCGCAGCGAGACTACGAATGTCTTCGGTTGTTTCTGGCAACTCTGCCATCAGATAGAAGCCAGCGGCCTCATTCAAATTGGGTGAGAAAACGTGAACTTTGTGGAGCATTGTGAGCAAGCTCTCGAGGTTGGCAGGCACACATTCATCGGGATACGGCTCAAAGATAAAGTGGGGTTTCTGCACATTCAGCGGACGCTCATGTACAAACGAGTCGATTATGCTCTCGCATCTTTCAATTGAGCAGCATGTGTGGAACGTACGCAGTTGCAAAAGGTTTCCTGTTTCAATAATGTCCGGAGCTTCTATTCTCTTCTTCGGAGTTCGGTATAGGAAGGATCTGATCCCCTGTTCGTCGTATACATTGGCGCCACGGGTGGTTAACCGTTCGGGTGTGTTTCTGAACACAGCACCCGTGCTCCACGACTTGATTTCCTCTTCTACCTCCGAAGGGAAGTCCGTGCCTTTGTCTATAATGCCGCAGATTTGGCGGCCAAACTTTGCCCCAGACGCGAACCTTGCCCCTACAATCGCGTACGACGCGCCTCCTCCGACAATATTATATTCTGAGGGCCGTCCAGAACTCTCCGGGTAGTGATTTTCATCTATGATGAAAAGCCCTAGTGTGGTGAAAAGCGGGGTGGATTGCATGCTGTCTATCGCTTTTCACAAGCTTGAAAAATAAGGCAGCCAAAAAGCGCGAAGAAAAAGCTCGCAGGCTCATATCTCTTGTATGACAGAAAACAAATTGTTTCCGAACGCGCCCGCTTGGCCAAGTGGTAAGGCGCCTCACTCGTAATGAGGCGATCGTCGGTTCGAATCCGACAGTGGGCACGTTTTTTTTCCATCTTTTTCGAAAGCACTTTTTTGTCGAAGAGAGAGAAATATCATTCTCGCATTTTTTTAGCATATTACTGTGTGCTATTTCTATATTTTTTATGTACTTAATTAATGCCCGACCGACTTCCGCGGGGGTGGTGCCGCACTTATGTGTTCACTTGGCAGAGTACTACCGTAATTGACGTCATTTGCTTTCGACCTGGAAAGTTCCTCGTTCATGAAATCGGTTAGATTGGTGAGATTCGCCGGCCCGTGGGAGCGTCTTTTGCGCCCAGGTCTTCCCGGTGTAACCGAGGAAACGCTTGGCGAAATTTGAGGTTTAATTGGCAGGAGAACAGGCTTGATGCTAGGCTCTATTGTAGCTGGGGTAGGTTTGGGAGGTTCACTCTGCTCGGTCTCTCTCTTTTTTTGCACATCGTCATCAAGGGAAATCTCGCACATGGCCCCGGAGTCCGGTTCTGTGTTCTCGGATGACACTGGAGGAAGCTCGCGAACTTCCCCTGACGTATTAAGGAAGTCGTCGTCAAGTAGAGCCTCGATCTTACTCATTTCATAAGGGTTCTTGTCTGGCTCGTTCTCGTCTGCCGGCACAGAATCCTGCAATTGTTCAATAGGGTCAGCAGTGTGCAAAGCGTGAGATTCCTCTGGAGCGCTCGGTTCGGGCTTTTCACCCTCATCGGGTAGTTCATTCAGATCGGGTTTATTCTCCTGTGGCGCAAGAAAGTCCTCGTCCAACGTCGGCAAATCCTCGTCTAACGTTGGCAACTCCTCGCTAGGTTTTTCTGCTGGCGTCTCTTCTGCTTTGTTGACGAGCGGATCTTCTGTCGGTTGCTTCTCCGAGTCTGGCGCCTCCTCTTTTTCCACCGCATCGACATCATCGGACGGCTTATGCTCCTCCTGGACGACCGGTACATCCTCGTGTTCTGCCTTCGGACTGGTAGGGTGCTCCGTCTCCCCTTGCGTTGCCACCTCCGTGGCCTCCGTTTGCTGACTCAAGTCTAGCCCTTTAGGTGGCTCCTCTGGTACACCCAGTGTGCCTTGGCTTGCGCTCACTGGCTTGTACTTGCTTGAATTCCTGCTCACAGCTGTGGTAGGGGCGGAAGGCACAGCGTGGGGTTGTGTCTCGTCTTGTGGCTGGGTGATATGGTGGTAAGTGATGTCTTCTGGGTTGTTGAAGAGCACGTCGTCCACTTTTTCGTAAGAGGTGTCGAACTTTCCGATGACCTCCGGGAGCCTGTGAAGGAGGCCGTAGCCAACATCGCAGCCGAGCACCCCCTTGTTGTGGCCCGAGGCCCACGCCCGAGACAAGTGCACCGTGACAGGGCGCAAGATGTCGTAGTCGTGATTGTAGACATAGAGCACGATGGGAATGCGGTCGTCGTTCAAAGCAGCCTGGTGGTGAGAGTAGTAGCCTGAGACGGTTTTCGACAAGAGACTCTCGCCGCCGCCTGCCAAGAGGCCCTTTCCGTTTTTGTCGCTGGGGAATGCCGAGTCGCAGCCGACTATGTAGTCCGAATGCGGCACAAGTTGCGCCTGGAACGCCGGTGAGTTCGGGTGTGTGTTCAATATCTTCCACACGTGAGTGGCCGTGTTGATATGTTGCACTTGGACAGAGAGGCCGATCTTTTGGAAGCACGACTTGTAGAGTGCAACCGTACCGTCCGCGAACTCCTCAGATTCCGCAGAGTACGGCTCCAACAGCAACGCCACAGACCTCATGATGCCGCCCTTGGCATTCCAGACCTCGAATGTCACTGTCTTATGTGGGCTGCTCGCAATCGACGCGAGCTCCTGCGCCAAAAGGTCAAAATCGACCGCAGCTGCTTCCTCTGAGTACACGTCACCGCCGTACGCGAACGAGCCGTCGTCTTTTATGCTGTACGCAGACGGGGAGAGATGGGGGTTCTTCATCGGGAGTTCATGATGGTTCACACTCACGATGTAGTCAAACCACGGCTCGAAGTTGTGGCTCAGCGCAGCTGAATTGGGGAAAACGTGGAGTAAACGAAGTGCAAATCCACCGTTGTTGATGCTGAGATTCGAGTGAAAGTAGGAGTCCGCGTCGGCCGCGGCGTGGCCCGGGCGGCCGCCGTCGAGCTTGTCCTTCAAGATTTTAGCGAAGGAGAACATCGGGCGCCAATTGTGGCTGTAATTGCGGCTACAATTGTGGCTATAGTTGTCCTAGGTGTTTTCGCGTAGTAGCGGTGGGCCACCGGTGCGCGCTGCGGAACAACTAAGGCAGCGCGCGAAGGCCACGCGCTCTGTCTCGGCCGGGCACTCTAGTTGGGGCCGCGATCTACTTGGCCGCGATCTACTTGGCCGCGAAATTCGAATCTACCCTCTGCTTCTCTACGACCGCAAAATGGCAATTCCCATTGTGGTGGTGGGCGCGGGCGTCATCGGCTTGACGGCTGCTTTGCAGCTCAAAAGGAGCAATCTGGACTACGATATTACTGTAGTGGCCAGCTTTATCCCTGGCGATATCAACATCGCGTACACTTCGCCCTTTGCTGGGGCCAATTGGGCGTCCACGGCGTCGGCAGACGATACCCGATTGCAGAAAATCGACCAGGAAGGATACTACGAGTACTCAAGGTTGGCAGAGGACCCGCGGTCGGGCGTTTGGCGCCGCAAGAACATCCTGTACTACACACAGAGCGCCGTGGACAAGGTTGGCGGGGACGTCTCGCGGTTTGAGAACTGGTTCGACAAGATCGCCAATACAAGAGAAGTTCCGAAGTCGAGTTTGCTCCCGGGCACCGTGTACGGCCGCGAGTACGACGGCTTCGTGATATCGGTGCCGGTATACTTGAATTATTTATTGCAGCGGTGCTTGGAGCTAGGAATTGTCGTCAAAAGAGTCGCCCCAATCTCAGACATCGAGCAGGCCACTCAATTGCACCACACTGGCCGCCCCGCGTGTGTTGTTGTGAACTGCACGGGCCTCCACGTCTCCAAAATCGATGGTGTGAACGATCCAAAGAGATCTTTCCCGGTTCGGGGGCAGGTAGTACACGTGAGAAATGCTACTTCCGCCATCAAGATAGTATCCGGGTTCGAGGACCCGAACGAGGAGCTCTACATTTTTCCCCGCAAAGAAGGCGGCGCTATCATAGGCGGCACTTTTCTCGCTGACGACTGGAGCGAGGCGGAGGACAAGGGCCTCACTCAACGAATCTTGACTCGGGCTGCCAAGTACGCGCCAGAGATGGTAGACCCCGAGCACGGCAACCCCGTCTCCTTTGACGTTGTGGCCGTGAGAGTCGGTCATCGTCCTTACAGAGAATCCGGCGCTCGTCTAGAGCAAGACCCGTCAAAGCCGTGGCTCATTCATGGATACGGAGCTGGCTCCGGCGGCTACCAGGGGAGCTACGGGTTTGCGAAGACAATCGTTGGGCTCGTCCGTGGTGCCGTGCACGATGCTGCCAAGGCGTCGAAGCTTTGAGGAATATATATTACTTTCGATATAGCACAGCATAACCGCAACCAGGCTCTTGATTAGAAAAATACAAAGACGTTGCTTTTGTCGCCAACGGTTACTTGCACAACGTGTTGATTAGCAAGCCGAATGCTTTCTTGGCGTACTTTTTTTGGTGGTTACTGTCTGTCTTAGAACTAATGAACTTCAGTGCCTTGGACTGCTGGCCAGCGAGCGGGGTTGGCTTATCATGGTACTTGTGTGTTTCGACCTTAATGTCGGCGTAACCATGCTGTGGGGGGAATGGTCCCGGATTTCTAGGCTTCTCTGGAATTGACATGTGTGGCAGATAAGTCTTTATCGAAATAGATCCCTGATACGACTATCTCTTTCATCTAGTTGCTATCGCTCTGTGCAGGGCGACAGATCCAACTTTGCTCTCACTAGCTCAGTTGCATCGTCAGCCTTCGAAGGGCAGAGAGCTTGTAACGATCGTGCCTATAGTGAGAAGAGAGCCTACGACAATTCTGAGTTTCCCAATTTTTTGAGAATCGATATTTCGTGTTACTACCTTTCGTGGTGCTACTATCGAAGTGGCCGACGGGTGCGAAAGATTGGCTGTAAACCGACACATAAGCAGTGAATAGAAAGCCATAGCAGCCATGTATGCTTTTATTTTGATTGTCGTAAGGTCATGCTAATCGGCGCCAGAATTAGCGTATTTACTGAGTGGGGACTGGCACTGTTGGTATAACTACGCTGCCATGATCATTACCCTGTATACAACTTAAGTGCGCTCCCAGTCGTAGTGCTAAAAAATTTTCGAATCCACGGTAGTCTGAGCTACGAGAATTCGCCGACTTACCAGCAATGAGATCGTCAGCGGTGCTCAGTTTTCAGCAGTCGGTCACCTCGAGTCTCAGGAGGCCCTGGCAGACCTTCAGAGATGGCCAAATCTGGTACGGGTTGACCAAACGAGGCTCTAAGAGACATCCATTGACAGGAAAGCAAGG
Source organism: Metschnikowia sp. yHMJ9 (assembly GCA_030444895.1). NCBI lineage: Eukaryota > Fungi > Ascomycota > Pichiomycetes > Serinales > Metschnikowiaceae > Metschnikowia > Metschnikowia sp. yHMJ9. The sequence goes on along the minus strand of JAJMQU010000016.1, from coordinate 166,869 downwards.
CAACAAGCACTATTACAAAGGAACGGGTTCATCGGGAATCGGAAAGCTAGATTCAAATGGAACATACATCATGAACTGGTCGAAGGTCAGAACATACGTCGTGCCTGCAGACCTCAACTCCACAGACCTCAAGGCATTGGTTTCTCCCAAAGTGCCACAGATTTACCAAAAGGTCGAGGGCTACCAAGATAGATTCAAGAGCCCGGAGTTGGCATGGCACAATATCAAAGATTTCATCGAGTATGGTGAGAACTATAACGACCAAGACTTGGAGAAGAGCGATTATTTGGAAGAATTTGTGCATCCCAAGCTAGTGGCTGCCGACCAAGCGGAAAACGACGTCATCAAGACTGAATAAGCATGTAAATAGAGAATCAACGCTTAACGGTGTTACTACGATGTTTAGCCGACACGGATATATGATACGGTAGTCTTCTTGTAGAAATTCGGTGAAGTCTTGCCAAGACTCGAACCAAAAGAGTATTGCTATAATGACTTTACATCTCTTTTTTCAATTTGATACGAAAGATCGTTGTGGACCCGAACGTCAGTGTATTTGCCTCGTTTTTGTGATTATTCTGCATTCATTTTCTCTCTGCGTCTGCTCAGCAAGTTTGGGTCACTTCTTCTGGTGGAGCTAGACATTCGCGAGAACTTGCAAACTCGACAGTGCACATTAATTGGCTTAATAAATCACAATTCTACAGGATTAAGCCAAAAATTTCACAGTGGCCCGTCCGAGTTCTTAAGTGCAAATTACCAAAAGTTTCGAAGAACAGTTTCGATGCTGTGCATTTCCAGTATGGGTTTACCATCCCATGATACCTGCATCCTCACTCCATGAGTTCAAAGTCAGACAGCCGCGTCTCACGCGCTTACTGTCGTGCTCAAACGTAGTCAATCAGCCATGCCAAGCACAATTTCCGAGGCCCCGCCAGCCCTGGAGCCCCAAAACAGCATCGCAGGCAATGGACAAGACGTTGCGCAGGCGCAAATATCGGAGCAAGAGAGCGACAAGACGACCGATCTCGACGAGACGGCAATGTCTCTCCCACTATCCAAAATCAAGAAGATCTTCAAGGTAGACCCCGAGTACTCGGGGTCTTCGGCGAGCGCCGTCTACGCGACCGGAGCAGCCACAGAGTTGTTTGTTCAATACCTCGTCGAGCAAGCTTCCATGAACGCCAAGGTCGAGAAGCGGAAAAAGGTCCAGTACAGAGACGTGAGCTCCGCGGTCAGCGCCCAAGAATCGCTATACTTTCTTAGTGACACGGTGCCTCGGACTCAGGCAGTGAAAGATGCATTGAGAGAGAGGAAGATAAACGTTTCTGAGGAGGACCGTAGCACATACAGTGCGCTTTTGGGCGAAGATTCGCAGCCTGATGTTGCGGAACAGGCGGCGGCGGAGTCTGCACCTTCCGGCGAGGCCAAAAGCCGTGCTCTGTTGGCCAACGGCCAGTCAACGCTACCTTTTCAAAGTGTACCCGAGCCAAGTAAGAAGAAACCTGGCCTACTGGATCTCATGACTGAGACAGAGGACAGGGACGGGTCGGATGCCATGGTGATCGATTGATTTGGCAGGCGTGAAACATGCAATATATACATTAGTTTAAGGCTGAATTTTGCAGTCCAACTTTACTCGTAGTGCTGCAACACCCATAAGTGATTTTGGACGTCCCGCCCGAGCGTTTGCAGTCTGTCGATACCTAGAACCAAGCATGCTTTCAACATTTCGTGTGCTGTCAAATCCGGCACGACTCGTTCGTATATGTTAATGCCTGTGATGAGCAATCTTGAATATGCATGCTTCATGTCTCTCCCTCGACTGAACTGTAGCGCTTTCTCTCGACTTTTCGGTGTCTGACGCTCGACTAGGGCATCACGGATCACACTTGATTTTTTTTTCATGAAATCCCACATGTCCACAAACCTGCTTGACATGAAGTTTTCGTGCTTTTTGTCTTCTTCAAAAATCACTGTCATTAGCTCTATTGCTGGAACGACTAGCTGTTCCAATTGTGTTTTGTCTTCGTCCAAAGTATGCTCGGACATCGTGGATGTTCCCGCGGCCATAACCAAGAGCAACGGCCAGTACTGTGCCATTATAGGCATGAGGAGCTTGTTGTTCGAGCTCATGATCTTGTACGCTTTAGAGAGCGTCCTCAATACTAGTATCCTCAACTTGATGGATGGATGCGAAAGTAACTGAAGACCGTAAGTGAAGATCTGCTGCACAGAATTGAAAATATTTTTGGGGACCAGCGATGGCCAGCGCTCTTCATCCTCTATGGAGGAAGCGGGATCGTTAGAACCGGCATCGACTTCCGCATCCTCATCATCCGAGTCCGCGGCCTGCTCAGAGAACGGAGCGTCACGTTTTCGCTGAAAGTATTCCTTCTCCGGGTCGTAGTCAGCAAACGGGTCAACTTGTCTACCCGCGTCATTAATGAGATCAAGCGCCTTGTCCAAACTTGTGAGGCCCCAGGGTTTGTACGGAGAGACTTCCTCACCTTGTGCGAGAAGAGACGCATCGGAAAGTTGCTTGCTGTACAGTTCATCGACTTTTGTAACGATACCTTCGAAGACATGGAAGAAATTTTCAACAAGGACAGAATATCCATGATATGAATCTATAACAATGAATATCTGACTCAAAACATCCTGTAGTTGGTTCAGCAAGAGTAGCTCGAGGCCGCTGATCTTGATCACGACAAGAAGTATACCAGGTAAAGATGGCGTGAGACCACTGGATGTCGCGAGATTCATGCTTAATGAATCAACAAGGTAATCTGCGTTATCCATCACCAACTTTTCCAAAGACCCGCCATAGTGTGATTGCACGATAGCATCCAATGACGCTCGCGCTTGAAGATGGACTTCACTGGATGATGTATACGTGAGTGCCTCGAACAAAGGGTAAAGGTAGTCCATCAAGACATCGGTTTGGAAGTTCTCCTTTCCTAGATGTTGCGCCAAAAGGCCGAAGGATTCGAGTGCAATTGCATAAGACTTCTCGCTGATCTTGTACTCCAACGAATGAGTTTTCACATCGTCACGCCCCAAAATTGCCTTCGCATCAGAGAGGGTATCTTGCGCAGTCTGCAAAAGCAAATAACTTGCCTCTTCAAGAGAGTCTGTCTTGGTGTGAGGAGAGTCTTCAAAGTCCATGAAATCGTCAATATCAAATTGCAGCACATGACTTCCAGATTTCACATAGCCTTTGTACATCGAGTTCGAGAGCCAGAGCGAAACTGCTTTTTGATTGAGTGCGAGAGGATCACTGTCGTTGTCGATGTCAAGCTCAAAAAGAGAGGATATCATGTCTTCAATGCTTTGGCCCGTTGACTCCCCAATGAACTTGGCAAACAGCTTTATGCTTACTTCCGAGAATCTCGAGTAGACGTTGTCGAAAAGTCTTATCTTATCGGAGACCTCTGGGTGGAGGTCGTTGCTTACGTCGATCCTCTGTAAGGAAGCGGCGGGAGCGTAGAAGTTTTCTTTCTTCTTGATTCTTGTAAGCTTCCTGGAATCGATATGAGGGGGAAGCTCCACATCGTCTAAGGTATTGTTCTTCGGTCCTTCTTGCGGTGCTCCGCTAAGGAGACCGAGTATCTCGTTTTTGCTCGGCTCGGGCATTCTGCTACTCAGGTCGCTTCCTGATGCCCGTGAAATCTCACGCACGAATATCCGCATGGCCAGCTTAGCGATCTGCTCGGGCTTATCGTCATTGTAGTGTGTGATACCCTGCAAGGATCGCAAGGCACTCAAATGTACTTTGAGTGCCGTGATACACAACCCTATCTTCTCTTCATTCGACGACAACAAAATCTTGGACAATTGAGATTGGACAAGGTCGTCTGTCTTGACAAGCAATTGTCGATATAGAAGGGCGATCTTGGACCTGCCTTGCATTGTGTATATTCTGTCGATACGTTGCAAAAAGCTGCGCTGAGTCTCCTCGTCTTTGTCCTCGCAAAGGATATACATGAGAGCAGACAATATATCAAAGGTCGTAGGGATTATCTCCTTGAATAGAGACTGGAAGCATCTCGTCACAATCTCAAATACAAAGTCGAGGATGGCGTCCAGTACTGTGTGGTTAGTCACGACACGTACTCTTGAGTTGGCGTTGAGGATTAGCCCTTTCATGAAGATTAAAAGCAGAATCTTGAGCTGTTTGGAGGTAGCCGCAAGCCACAGAGCCGTCCTATGCTGTCCTGGATCCGCGGTTAATACCACATCGACTGGGAGCAAGCCATGTGTATGCTTTGAAGTACTCTCAACTTCAAAAAACGTAGATATATCGCTCAAATCGTGGAACTCAGGAGACTCGTCTACCAAAGTGACAGAGAGCCCATCGTCGCCGAAAACTTTTATGATCAAGGTCTTCAAAAGACCGACAACTTTCACCAAAGTCTCGGAATGTAGGTTCTTCGACCGCGAGTGATATTTAATTACCTTCGAGACGAGACCGGGAAAAACCAACGACGTCTGTTCTGCAGTCACCCTCGTCGAATATAACCAGGAAAGGCACTTCACGATTGAGCCTGCCTGCTCCTCAGACACGCCGTCCAGAGAATCTAGAACGTCCAACAACAACGTAGTGCTGTCGCCCAAGAGAGAGAGTCTCTTGGTTGCATCTGGGCCGGAGAAGTAGTTCCGAGGTATGCAGTGCTGTAGCGTTGTCAAGCACTCCACCACTGCGCCTGTGAATTGCGGCCCCTTCTCAGCAGACGATGAAAATTTTGGATCGGCGCCTGGGCCCCTGGAGAGGAAGATCACCAATGTGAACAACTGGTCTAACAATGCGTCTGCGAGATCATGGCTCCAGCAGTGCCGAAGAAGAAAGGCCAAGATGACCAAGATGTGTCTGACGGCGTCGTCGGGAAGCGAGGGCCGCTTCAAGAGGTTCGTCAACGGGAAGAATATGTAATCAGCTAGTTTTGGCGAGATAATGTAGCCGTCCTTGCCGTGGCTATCTCGGTGAGCCTGGAGTTCTGTGGAGAGCTGGAGGAGCAGGTAGATCAAGTCACTGTCTTTGGTGTTCGGGCTGCTTGCGAGCTCCGACAAACGCAAGCAGTGAGGCTTCACTGCGCTGAAAAGCAACAGCGATAGCTGCCTCGTGGGGTCAGACTCCATGGCTGCTGAGATCAGAGAAGCTGGTGTGGCATAAGCAGCGCGCGCAAACTCGCAGCCATGTTGCGGGCAGACTCTGGAGTAGTGGCTGCGCACAATGAGTTAGCAGCCTCCAGTAGGCCAGCAAATACAATAATTGCACTTTCTGCGTTAGCACGTTTGATGTTCACGTTTTGATGACTCGGAATGCTGTAATTTGTAGAACTTACCTGATGTCTATGGTGTCTTTTGGTGTCTTTTGCCTATTTACATGCTACAACTTAAACACATTCTCACGACTCCACCCTTTCGCACCCAACAAGCCCGCAACTGGGCCCTGCTCTCCTGTGGCCAAGTCTTTGCCCTGAGCCACGAAATCAACGTACGCGTCGGGTCCACATACAAGAGCCAATGAGGCATCCTGCTTCTTCTCGCGGCTCGTCACACGCGCCTGCTGCAAGGCATTGTCGTACCACGGAGTTCTCTCTGACGACTCGGGGGATGTGGACTCTTCGTCCTTACCATCCATTATCGCCATTCTCAAACTCAACTGCTCCTTTGCGCTCTGAGGCTGTTGCGCGGCTTCCTCTTCTTTCATGGGACTGACGTAGTTGCTCTTCGCGGGCTTGGTGACGTCTTTGGCCGACAACCTCAGCCTGGGCGCAGTGTCGTAATGTCTGTACACCTTGAGCCGGTCCAACTTTTCCAAAAAAAACAAAAAGCGGTCGAACGGCACCAGCTCGGTCTCGGACTGCGCCGAGTAGTGGAGGTTCACGAACCCACGATAGGGGTTTCTGGTGAAGAGAAGTTGAAGTGCTGGCGCAATTCCCGTCCCTGCCGCGTAGAAGTTGAGGTTGTCGAAGTCGGGGATCCCGTTGGCCTTTTTCACGCTCTCTAATAGCGTTTCTGCCTCAACCTTCGAAGGCAAGTCGCGGAAAATGGGCCGCTCATGGAGCTGCCGGAGAGGATGATGCGGGAACTTGTACTCAACATGTGGCCCTCGGATGTCGAGCTCGTCGCCAACCTCCTTGTCGGTGATGTACCGCGAGAGCTCGCCATTTTCGTATCGCTTGATGTAGAACGTCATGACGCCTCCCTTGTCGCAAGTGTCATTGTCGTTTTCTACCACCCTTAGAAGCGGCTCCTTCTCTCCGGACCTGGTCTTCTCCGACTTCATGAAATACAACGGCAACGGCGTGTAGGAGCGCACCACCATGATCGCAGGTTGCATGATCTCCACAGACCACAAGCGGTCGCCGTTCCAGATGGACTTGGAGCTGTAGTGCGCGTAATAGCTGTACTGCCAGTGGTGGAACTTGGGCTTGACCTCAATGAGAAAGTGGTCCTTGTCTATCTGGTGTTTGTGGGTGACTACGAACTTGTGAAACAGCGTCGGGCTCAAAAGCTCGGTGCTCTCGGACTTGTCGTCCTCGTCAAAGTACCACACCTTGACCACATAAGCACTCCACGCAACGACAGCTGCGGTAACGATCTTCGGAACGTACCGCGACCACCGCGTAACAACCTTGGCGCTCTTGACCTTGTTAGAGTGCTTCGTGAAATCGTCCTCGTTCGGGAGCCCCGGGTACTCGTACGTGAGTCTTTCGTGCTTGAGCTTGGGAACATACGGCTTCGCAGACTGCTTCATCAACCTCGTGACGTCGTCGCCGATGGGCGCAGGCGCCGAAGGCGAGGCCCCGGACTTGACCTGAAACACGTCTTTGCCTGAATCGTCAGCTTTCAGTAGCTCTTTCTGGTTCTGCAGCAGCTCGCTCAGCTTGTTGTCCGCGCTGCCGCCTTCTTCGCCGCTACCGCCGCTTTTGCGCGCAAGACCCCTGTAAATAACACGACAACTGACCGCATTTGCCCGGAAGAGACCCACCGGGGCGCCAGTCCGCCAGCGAAGCATTAGTATATGGGATGTGGAGGTGCTGCCAGACAAGGCCCGCAAGAGCACCCGTGCACCTTGGGCTCTGAGTGGTCAAGTCACGTGATGCAGATTTTCGCTGCGTGGTGTTTTCGCGAGAAAAAAAACGGCGGGGTGTCATGAAAAATTTTCTCACTAACTCCATTCAAGAACACCATTCGAGTATGTGAAGAGCCTTCCGTCCAGCCGCAGCTGCGTACAATCAGCAAAACCGTGGTCGCAGAATCCCGCCGTCTTCGAGGGCTTGCCAAAGCGAGCGCCAGTTAGACACTGCCGCTTACTCTGAGGAGCCGTCCGGAGACGCGAGAGACCTGCCACCATGCCCTTTTTTTTGCTACATGAATCCCGCATCGGGACACTCATGCTGCTTTGTTTTGTTTGATTGTCTCTTTATACTAACCGTAAGAATGACTAGAACCTCCGTTTTGGCCGACGCCTTGAACTCCATCAACAACGCCGAGAAGACCGGCAAGAGACAGGTCATGCTCAGACCTTCGTCCAAGGTCATCATCAAATTTTTGCAGGTGATGCAAAAGCACGGTATGTTTTTTTCTTTTGTTTACGATTTGTGAACATTTTGTTTTGTGAACGTTTTGACCTGTGGACGTTTTTCGGGAGTCTTCGTGAATTCTCTGCGCATGTGCGCCATTCTCTGTTCTCTTTTACTACTCACTCATACCCCGAAATGATAACTGGATGGATTGATCGGATCTCAGTCCCTTTCTGTCTTTTAAGTTTTCGGGAGATCGACGAAGGAATGCACTTACACGACTGTCGAGCCGCCCGTCTTTTCAAGCCGTTTACCTTTCCTTTACATTTTTCTTCGAGGCAACTCCCCATGGAAACGTCACGCACAACGTTGATCTTTTAGTACTTCTGTTACTAACTTCTAGGTTACATCGGCGAGTTCGAGTACATCGACGACCACAGATCGGGCAAGATCGTCGTTCAGTTGACCGGCAGATTGAACAAGTGCGGAGTCATCTCGCCTAGATTCAACGTCAAGATCGGCGACATCGAGAGATGGACCGACAACTTGTTGCCTGCTAGACAGTTTGGTTACGTCATCTTGACCACCTCTGCGGGTATCATGGACCACGAGGAGGCCAGAAGAAAGCACGTTTCTGGCAAGATTTTGGGTTTTGTGTACTAGTTGTATAGTGTTAATGTGACAGCAGGCTCGCCATGCGGGCGTTCGGTATGATTTCTGGCACGTCGTAGGCTCCACTAAGCCGAATCGAAAAGGAAGAGCTCCTACAATTTTCGAACTGCTGGCGTGGGTAACTTTACTCATTTGCGTACCCCAGGACTTAGTAGTGCGCATGGGTGTGCCTACCTTGACCTTGCACTTGAACAACACGAGCAGGGCTCACTAATACCGTGAAGAACCACATAAAAGTCCCGTTTTTCGCCACGATTTGCAGCGCATAACCCACTGCTTTACCAAGTTATTCGTTACCAGGTATGGCGCCCGAGGCTCTCAGGTTTGTGGGCAGCATTCTCTCCTGGACAGTGAGGGCCGGATGTGCCACTCACCTAGTCAACGAATACCTCTACGAATTCACAGAGACAAGAGGCGAGTCGATGCTCACGACGCTACAGGCCAACCATGATTTCGTGCATGCGCTCAAGACGCATCGCTTGGGCCGAAATCTTGAGATTGGTGACCTTGTTGTAGCCACGAAACCGTCCGATCCCGATCACCGCATCTGCAAGCGAATAACAGGCATGCCGGGGGACGTGATATTGGTGGACCCCTCGAGCTCGTCGTCGCTAACGAATCTCCCCAACAAGTGCATATCCAATGACGGTTTCAACAAGTTTGTCACTGTTCCGCAGGGCCACGTGTGGGTGACAGGCGACAATTTGAGCCACTCACTAGATTCTCGCTCGTACTCGTGGCTACCTACGGGGCTAATAAAGGGGAAGGTTGTTGCGGCAAACTCGATGGATAAGGGCTTGTGGGACGAGAATGGGAAGTTTTCCTTCTTTAATTTCAGGTGGATCGAGAACACCTTTGTCGACGAATGACGCGTGCTCTTCGACCATAGTACGACTACCTCCAATGAATATATGTACTTTTTTTTGGATTCTATAGAAGCTCAGTGGGAAATTTTCGCTCGCATTGCTCGCGTCGCTGTTGTTTCCGACCTATGGGTTGCCCTCAGCACGCAGCTTAGCCAAAGTGCTTAAAGTCCTCGAGGCAAAGAACAAAAACGGCCCAGCAACAAGGAACACCTTAAAGAGCGTGCTGAAGATAGACGCACCCAAGTAGTAGCTCACAAACGTAAACTCGAAGTACGCCAACGTGCTCAATAATCCGGCAATCCACGTGCTGCCACGGCGAGAACCGAAGAGTTCTCCGCCCAACAAATGAGCCCAAGCACCGACCAACACCAAGAACAAGGCTAGCGCAAGGCCGCTGAAGACAATGGGGAAAACAGGGTTGACCGCCGAAGGGTCCTCTCTGAAACTGTGGTGAATTTCAGGCTGTGCTCCCAACCTTGGAGATGGCTCGTAAGAGACAGACAGTTTGAGAGAATCGCTGGGAACGAGCTCCAACAATGGCATGTTCACGTTTTCCTCGTCGTCATTGGCGTCAGCCACAATCAAGTTGACAAAGATCCTGTCTTGAAGCTTCAACACCGCTGGAATTTGACTGGTGAGGATTTCAGCAGTAGCCTTGCCCTTGCCGAACTTGGCAAAGATAGGGTGGTCCAAGCCCTTGTTGTTCGAAAGGAGTAGAAGCAATTGATGTGGCTGGCTGTTGCCTTTGATCCTGGCGGAAACGGTGACGGTGTCTTTGGTGGACGCTAACGACACTCTGTGAACATCTTCAGACATCTCGCTGATTTGGTAAACAACGTCCCCATTCAACGAGATAGAACCGCCAGTGACGGAGAACGCTAGCAAGCCTGAGATCAACGAGAGCCACAGGAGGGCGAACAAGAGTGGAGACTTCATTGCCGTTCGGAAATATTTCGCTCAAGCTCACCCGAGAAGTTCGTAGCTTCGCGTTAACACAGCGCGCGACTGCACACACAGCCTCTACTCTGGACACGAGTTTGGCACCGTGTGTGCGCAGCAGTAGCGACTTAGCAATCAACCACCATATGTAAGGTCACTGGGCTTTTCCGGAATTTGCTCAACTGCTTCCATTAACACCGCACCCATGCCTCCCAAGAGGTGTCCCACGTTGTGGCAGTGGAAGAGCCAGACTCCGGGGTTATCTGCCACAAACCGTAGAACTGCATGCCCTCCGACCGGCACAAACACCACGTCTGAGAACAGTGGGGTGGCCAAATTCAACAGCGCGTAGTTTGCCTCGACCGCCTCCGACACTGATTGGAACGGGAAGTTTTCCCGATCGCTGTAGCTTACTAGGTGAACGTAGTGGCCGTGGAGGTGGACCGGGTGGTTGATGTGTTTGTAGTTGTCCACGATCAAGTCCACCACCTGGCCCATGCGCACTGGTGGGTGCAAAACTGCTCCGATGTCACGGAGGTCCTCGATTTCTCCAGCTTTCAATCTATCGAGCAAGGGCTTCGACAGCTCCAGAGACAAGTGGAGCTGCGCCCTGCCCTTGAACATTGTGAAATTGACAAAGTCAAACATGTGGAGGAAAAACTTGAACGTGACGTCCGCACCACCAGTCCTCGCCAAACGGTGCTCGTTCTCCAAAGGGACGGTGTCGTGCGGCCAAGCGCAACGGTAGTCCGACCGCACAAGCCGACCGTCCAAGTCTTGGAATCGCTCACCGTTGGAAGATGCAAGCATGTACATGTTCACGGCAGCATGGTCGATGATATCCGGCTGTTTCCCGTAAATAAGCAATGCAACGGCCTCAATGTATTGCGGCGTGAACATGGCTGCGAACCTGATCGCGAACGGCCGCAGCGGATCCAGGTGCTTTTTCGGGTCAGTTTCGAACACCACAGTAAACCTCGAGCCGACCGGAACAACCACCGAGTTCACCAACTTCGGCTCCGTGAAGATCCCGTCGACCGCAACGACGTAGAGCGGATGGTCGTCGATAGAAAACGCCTTGGTGTACTGGCCCCCAGCATTGAGCACGTTGACGTACTGCCAGCTGCTGCCGTTAGTGAAGTGTATGTGAGGCGGCGAAAATGTGGGCTCGCACGGCCGTGAGTACCCGGGCACGCGGAGCCCGAAGCGATCTAGAGGCGTATCCCTAAAGCTCGTGAAGGCGTCGTCGCGCACGCAGCCCATAGTATCGAACGGCGGGAGGTCACGTAGATGTGGATTTTTGGAAGCGAGAAACTTGAATGTCTGGTGCGAGTGACAAATCACCCGGCCCTTGCCGTTGACGAGTATGCTCCGGATGCATAGCGGATCTATACCATACTGGAACATGCGGAGCACCGTGTCGTCCATAGAATCCGGGAAGACGTCGTCAGCGACCAAGAAGGACGGCATTTTCTCAAGCTCGCGCAACGTTTGCAAAGACTCTGGTGCCGTGGTGATCAAGTCGTACGGCCGTCGCCGGTGCGGGCCAGGAAACACGTATATCATGCCGTAGAGCCCGTCCGACAGGTACCCTCGGAAATGGGAGTGGTACCATAGCGCCCCGCTCTGGTTCTTTGCCTGAAAGACGTACCGATACGAGCCGCCGCTTCTGATCGGGTACTGGGTAATTCCGGGCGCCCCGTCGGACCACGGCGTGCCTATTTGCAACACACCGTGAAAGTGGAGAGTCAAGTTTACTTGCAAGTGGTTGTGGACCTCCACGGTAATCCAGTCGTTTTCGTCGGCGTAGATGGTTGGGCCCGGAGAATGGCCGTTGATGGTTTTGACGCTGCGGTATGCCCCGTCCTGAGAAATGTACGTTTCGCTCACGTTGAACACGTACGACCGGCTGTTGCGGGCAAGCCCTGGTGCGAGAAGGACTGCAATTAGCCCAAGCGCTGTCCTCATATTCTTGTATTTTGCTGGTTGTGCTACTTTTTGTGTTGTGGAATAAATTCTTTCCGGCGGCTGCAAATCACACGGTGACAGTTCGCACGGAGCCTTTTTTGCAGGCGAGGACCGGGCTGCCAAAAACCGCGGCGCAGGTTTCACTGGGGCTCATTTTCACCATTTCGACGTGTGCGCGTTTGCCATCACCTTGATCTCGTCGAGTAACGAAAGGCTAGTTTGCGCTTGACTGAAAAAAAAAACAAACATAAAAAACATACGGAATGCAGTTCCTCACCGCCAAGACAGTGTTGTACATACGTCTTTTGGGCCTCCTTTGCGTGATATTCTTTTTGCTCAAAAGCCCGTCGAGCCTCATCAACGCCAATATCGTGGTGATGTTGGGCCAGGCCATGAACTTGCCAATTGTTCAGGTCACTAACACCAACCCGCTTTTTGGGGTCATGGCGGTGTTTTTGTCGCTCCTGGTGATCGGCGACTTGATCCCGATCTTGGCAGAGAACATCGCGTACTTCGAGACGTTGGTGCCGACGAGGTTGTTCTTCTTCTTCGCCTTGGGCTGCTTCTGCTTGTTGAGCGAAAACGGGTGGATCGCCAACAACCTAGTGTTCACCTACTCATTCTTGGAAATCTGGGTCAACTTCTTGGTCTACAACAACTTGAGAGACGAGAAGTACTACAGGGCCAAACACTACCTCGAGGAGCATGGCGAGGAGTTGCGCGATATGGCAAACGCCCAGGTCATGCCCATCGACGAGAAATCAGAGCGCTGAGCCCTCTCCACTATCCATTCATGTTATTTGCAAAAGTCCAGTTTATGCTCTCCTCGAACTCGGCAAGGTCTGTGAAGTAAAGATCGAGGACACTCGATCCGTTGGCGTTGAGGTCCATGTCGTCCTTGCTTTCGTACGTCGAGACAGCCAACTTGATAATTAGGTCAACAAAAATCTCCGAGGTAGTGACCTCCACGTCAGCCTTCAAGAACTTCTCTGCGTTTGCCTTCTGTAGCGTGACAGTAAAAGTCGAAACAGGCCTCTCCACAGCCTTTCGGAACGGGTTGGTCGGGCTCTTGTCCGCCAACAAGTTTTTGTACCTTTCTTCGCGGATCTCGTGCGACACGACGTCAGACTCGAACTCCTTGCATATCTTCTTCAAGATGCCGCTGATGTTGTGCAAGTTCATCTGGTGTCGCGTGTGGCCGATCAATGGCCGAAGGAGCAACGGGTGCGAGTTGGCCTGCTTCCACTTGGTGTGCGCCGTCGGCATCTTTTGTTTCAACTCCAACCTGTAGTCGAAGTAGCAGCACAACATGAGTTTCAAGAACCGCAAAATGTCCTGGGCCTTGCCGTTGTTCTTGCTGGACTCTTTGTTTGTGTTCTGGTAGAGATTGTCCAAGTCCACCTCGTTGCTCTCATCGTACACAACAGCCTCCAACTCTATGATCTGGTCAAGCACGTCAATGATGATCTTGTCAGAAATGATCGACACATTGTAGCTCAATAGGAACTTTGCCTCCCGTGTCAAGTGGTAGAACAAGTCCTCTTCAAAGAGGAAGTAGCGTGCCGCCTCGAACTCCATGACTAGCTCGTCGCTGTGGTCACCGAGGTCTTCCGTCTTGAACACAGACTGCCCCGTGAGCATGTAGTCGTCGTCGATTTTGCTTAGGATTCTCACTCGCGTGAACTTTCTCGGCTTTCTTCCCACCTGTTTGTTGCCCGGCGAGATGGGGGTAAACTGAACCTCACCAGTCCGCTCGTCCTTCCGGAGGACGGCGTGCCCTTTGTCAAAGTACGTGGACCCCGAGTCCCCGTAGCCGTACTGGACACCAATCGCCCTGCTGTTTGTGAGGGGATCGCGGGTTTTGAAGAGGACCCCACCGTGCCTCAACAATCTCTCAATCTGGCCCCAGTAGGTCTTGTCGGCCTCGACCTGGGTTTTGAGCTGCGACGCGGCGTCCTTGAAAAGGTCCTTAACCACACCCAAGGTCTGGTATTTCCAGCCCATGCCGATTTTCTCTGCCGATTTGGCCGAAGCGCTGCCTGCTGGCTTCAGCACCCCAGAATCTGCGGCATTATAGAGACGATCGGAGCTTAACGAGCCCAACGGCGCCGATTTGGTGAGGTGTGGCGATATCGTGGCTTTTGTGATGTTGGGCCGCACCGCAGACATAAGAAGCGACACAAAGTCCAAAGACAACGACGTCTCGTTTATGGCAGAGTTGACGTTCTGCAAGAACTCCGCCTTCAGTTTCTCAAGTTGTTGTGGAGCACTACTGTATTCCTCTGCATCCGGACTATCTTCCTGAGCCAGTGCCTCGCCGTCTATGCTCATTCCATCGCGCTTGTTATCAATTTCCTCCTCTAACAGCTGCTCTGTGATGTTGAGGAAAGACTTTCTCTCGGCGAGAATTTGCGGAATGAGTTCCGACAACGGAACGCTGTCTTCGTTCTGTAGAAATCCATCCTGCGAGCTTCCGAAAAGACTTTGCTCCACATGTATTTCAATCCCGTTGGAGCCTTCCATGGCGTGCCAAAGTTTCACCTGACCTAAGTTCACCTGGTTAGTGCCGCGCGCGGTGAATATGGTGTACCATGAGACTAGCTACTGAGGCACAATACTACGAGCGCACACCATGAGGACAGTACTGTGAGGACACAAGGGTATCACTGAAGAAATACTCATTGGACAGCGAAAGTTGACCTCTAGATGCTCTTAGAATATTCGGCATTAATTCACACCTAGCGGCACTGTCTAGCGGCACTGTCTGGAGGCACATGTCTGGAGGCACTGCCTAGAGGCATATATCTATTACATGGTGACGCGTAGTGCGCCGCCACAGCTAATCCATGAAATCATCCAAGTCGCCGTCCTCAATAGCCTGCAACAAGTCCATCTCGTCCTCCAAACCCTCCAAGGGGCCCTTGTTGACCTCGTTCTTGTGGTCGTCGGACGGGTATCTCATGGCCTTCACCGAGTCCGTGTGCAAGGCCAAGCAGAAGCGGATCCTCTGGTCGAAGTCGTCCTGCGGCTGCTTCGTCGAGTACACGTCCAACAACTCCTTGGACTTCATGATACCGTGCTCGTGGTCGACCGTGGCTTCGATGACCCCGTCGCGGATGGCCTTGGACACAATGTACTCGGTGGCCTCCTCCGAGTCGAGATGCAATTTGATACAGACCTCTTTCAAGGAGATCTTGGAGTAAGATAACGAGATCATGCGGATTCCTGTTTTGATGACGTTTTGATGCAACCGCGACACCAACGTGTAGTTGCTGTCCTTGACAAACACCTGCTCGTACTTCTTCAACACCTCACCGAACGCTTTCAAGTCGCCGCGGCGCACAGCCTTTGTCACGAGGAAGTACGGCTCTAGGTTGCCCGAGGCGCCGTTGAAAACGCTCAACTCCGGGATGTCTCCCATCAACAACTCGATGATAATGTTCAACTTCGTGGCCTCCTGGATGAATCCTTTCGCCAAGCTGGTCTGAGGCGCCTTCCTGATGGCGGCAATCACACATTCGTGCGCCGTCGAGTAGTCCAACTGCACGGTGTTGATTCGGGACAAGTAGTAGTAGTAGCGCGCGGTCAAGGCGTTGCCGGCATTGGCAGGGAACGTGACTTTCTCCGACAAGTTCGCCGCCTGCGCAATGTCGTGACTGAGCAAGTAGTTTCTCAACAACAACGTGATGGCGCACGCGGTGGTCTCGTCGTCGTGTCTCAAAGTGGCGCCCCGCAACGCGTTTAAAAGTACTGGCCGCACAGACAACAAGTCGCCCCTCAATTCGCTGGTTCTCGAGATGTAGAACCACAATTTCGCCTGGACAAAGTCGAGGATCCGCCTCTCCTGCGCCTGCAACAACGCCACGACACTCTCGTTGAACTTGGCCAAGTCGTCCAACCGCTCGGTGTCCAACAAGTAGAGCTGCACAAGCAAGTGTACGTAAGCGTTGATTTCCGGCAGAACGGCATCCTTCTGCTCGGCGGCGGTCAGAGAGTCATCGGTGGCGCTCAGCAGGCCAGAGGGAAGGTACGCCAACAACGTTTTTTTGCTGGCCTGTTCGGCCGGGTACTTGGCAGAGATCACCTGCACCAACGCCGTGGGGTCTGCGACCAACTTGCGCCGCAAGGGGCCCAAATCACGGAAAACCTTGGACACATATCTGTTGTCGAAGTTGGCGGTTGCCTTCTGCAAGGAGCCGAAGCTGAGCTCTATTTGCTGGACCAAGCTGGGCTCGTCGGTTGTGTCTGGAGACGCCGCCTTGGCGTCTGGCTTCTCCAGCGCGGCGGCGTCTTTCATTTCGACGTCGTTTGCGGATGACATCGCGTATTTCTGCTAGTGTAGATGAAGAACTGGGCCGACGATCGGGGGCTCCAAAGTGTGTTGAACGGAAATCAGCGGGGTGCTTCTTGCCAGTGCTCCACAGTGTGTGTTCGCGGTTGACTATGTCGCCGCGGCGGGAGGTCCGGGTGTAATTGCCACTATTGTGAGAGCGCTATAGTGAGTGCAGTCGTGTAGAGGCCGCAGGGACTAAGGACAAGGGGAGGAGAATTACTATTCTTAGGAAAAAATAACCCCCGTAGAGAGAGGAGAAAAAAAAATAACAAAAAACAACAACATCGTAGACATATGTAGACCGGTGACGGCAAAAGAAGCGGCGGCAGCAAAGAGCGGCACCGCTCTGGCTCCGGCGCGCTGGCTCGCGAAATATATGTATTAACCTAGACAATGGCAACAACAAGAAACGTGCAACTCACGCTATCGACTGAGGCAGATAAAACCGGCCGAAACACACATACACACGGCACGGCGGGCGAGGAGTGATCGTGGGCCGACAAAAAAAAAAGCCCGTCCATCTCGCTCTCGCGTCTAGCAACAGGAGCTGTTCTGGTTACTGGTCAAGGACTGGCCCTTCAAGTTGATGTTGGACTTGGCGTTGCCCGCGGAGGCCGCGGCACCGGCGTTGTTGGTCATCTGCGCCTTAATCTGTCTGGCCATCGTGTAGAATGCTTGCTCCACGTTCGACGAGGACAACGCAGACGTCTCCAAAAACGGAATGTCTAACGCCTCGGCAAACTCCTTTGCAGCGGTGTACTCCACCACTTTCTTGTCGGACAAGTCGGCCTTGTTGCCGACAAGCAACTTCATGACACCGCCCGTGGCGTAACGGTCGATTTCCTGCAACCACTGCTTGACGTTGTTGAAGGACTCCTGGTCGGTGACGTCGTAGACAATGATGATGCCGTGCGCGCCACGGTAGTAGGACGAGGTGATGGTTCTGAAACGCTCCTGGCCGGCGGTGTCCCAGATCTGCAACTTGATGGTCTTGCCATCGAGCTCGATGGTTCTAATCTTGAAGTCCACGCCGATGGTGGAGATGTAGTCTTGCGTGTAGGTGTTGTCGGCGAAACGCAACAAGAGGCAGGATTTGCCGACGCCGGAGTCGCCGATCAACAACAACTTGAACAAGTAGTCGTACTCGTTATTCATTTCTCTTCTAGGGGCGAGGGGAGGGGAGGAGGGGGGAGCGACGCTGCTTGTGCTGTACAACTGGAGGGGCGAGAATGCTGGGGGGTGGAAAAGCGCGTGCGTGGAGTGCGGGGGAAGATCTTCTTGGCGATGCGGGCTCTGCGGTTGCGTGGAAGCTACTGAGACGATTGGCCAAGGGAAAAAAGGGGCACGCTTTGTGTGTGGTCGGGGACGCCTGATGTTATCTGAGAAAAGCGAAGGTGTCTTTGGTAAACCATGGATTAGGCGGTGCGGTGCGCGCACGACGTCGAGCAAGCCGCGCGCGTGGATCTGCCGCAGCATGCGCAGCGGCTGCGGCGGGCCCGGAGGCGAAGAAAAGGAAATAAGAAGGCGGGGGTGCTACATCGTGGTTTCGTCTGATCTTTCGTATCTAGTCCATCTCTGTATGTAGGCAGTAACCGGTAGTAACCGGCAGTAGCCGGGGGAGCGCCTCATGGTGCAATTGTCTATTGTTTCAGTCGTTGTGCGCGCGCTTACTCGATCTTGGACGCCTCCCCGGCGACTTTTCTGGTGCCAGAGCCCCGGATCTTCTTGTGTGCAATCGCAACCATCTTCGAGAACCAATACAAGTTCAAGAAGTCGAGCGCGACGTTCAACAGCAAGATCGTAACGGGGAGGATCCTGTAATCCTTGTCAAACACGAGGAACATGTCGCGGGCCACCAACGTCACCGCGTAGAAGCCCCAGAGAATGCGCACCGAGAAGAACACCAAGATCAACAAAATCCCGTTCACGGCGATGACGGTGTCGCTAACGTACCCGGCGGGTAACCGCGACGCAAACCAGTTGATGTTGACGAACGGCGTGCTCAACTCAAACACCAAGAACGCCGGAAGCCACGGCATGAGGTACGGCCGGAGCGCACACGAAAACACGAAAAGCGCCGCAAATGCATGGAGCAAGAACCCGGCGCCAAACAAGTGCATGTACCGCGCACACACGTAAAAGTCCCAGATGAAGTAGCCGATGGTAACCGAGCACGCGAATCCTCCCCACCCACTGTACCCGAATACAGAGTTGTAAGGGTCCTCAACGCGGTTGGCAAAGTTGGGGTGGTTCCATGCGGGGAGGATGATCAAGAGCGACACCACGCACTGGAACATTGACACCACGTGGATGTCGAAGTTGAGCTTGGTTTTCGAGTTCAACCCCGCGTATATCTTCCCCAAGCAAGCGCGGCCGATGGCCGGCGCCACGGCCTGGAGCGCAAAGTAGAACACCGCAGAGAAGACGATCTCGTGCCAGTGGGCGGCAAAGTGTGACAGCGGGTTGCTCGGGAACGGGCGTGCCCACGCCAATGGGTCGTTTTCAAACACTGGTAACATTCTGTGGATTTGTTATCAGCAGGACTGAGGCTGCCGGGACAAAAGTTCAATTGGCCAGCAGCGGAGGGGTGTTTGGGTTAGTGCAGAGTCGGTTTTGGCTGTGCCTGTGTGGTGACGTCGACAGGCGAGATGAATTCGACAGATGTTCTGGCTTTTTTAGACAGAACAAGTGGCGTTTGTCCGGGTGCCCAAGGTGCTATGCTGATTAGCGTAGGTTGGAAAGCGAGAGAGGCATGCGTGCTGCGCGACTTGCCCAAAATAATTCAATAATCTCGTGCGAGCGAGCCTGCTGCGCTAAGACCGAGGTAGTTAGTGTCAGCAGAAACATATTCTGTGGCCGTTTTTTTGGCCTTTTTTTTTGGCAGACTGAAAAAGAGATACGCAAGAAAGCAGTGTGCTGGTTTACATACGACGGACTACACGATTTTTACGCCGCGGGGTGGAAAAATGACCCAGCCTCTCAGTGTCCCTAGGGCCGCTGCTCGGTGGCCGCTGCGCAGGGCCGTGTCGCGGTGCCTAGGTGCGAAGCCTAGCTGTGCTTGTCTAGTTGTGTTGGGCCATCTCGCATTTTCGCACAGCCAATACCAAACCACCACCCATACTATACACCACAAACACACAATGTCGTACCCCTTGGTGTGCTTAGGAAACCCCTTGTTGGACTTGCAAGTCGAGGTCGACGACGAGTACTTGCAGAAGTACGCGTTGAAGGCCAACGACGCCATCTTGGTCGAGGAAAAACATATGCCCATTTTCGACGAGGTGCTCAAGATGCCCGGCTTGAAGTTGGTCGCCGGAGGCGCGGCCCAGAACGCCGCTAGAGGCGCCCAATACATCTTGCCCAAGGACAGCGTGGTGTACTTTGGCTCCGTCGGCAACGACATCTACGCTGAGAAGTTGAACGACGCCAACGCGCAGTACGGCTTGAAGACCTTGTACCAGGTCCAGGAAAAGACCAGCACGGGCAAGTGCGCTGCGTTGATCACCGGCCACCACAGGTCCTTGGTCACGGACTTGTCCGCCGCCAATGAGTTCACGCCCGAGCACTTGCAGAAGCCAGAAAACTGGAAGTTCGTTGAGAACGCCGGCCACTTCTACATCGGCGGCTTCCACTTGACCGTTTCGCCCGACGCCATCAAGTTGTTGGGCCAGCACGCGGCCGAGAACAACAAGACGTTCACGTTGAACTTCTCTGCGCCGTTTATTGCGCAGTTTTTCAAGGACGCCTTGGACTCCGTCGTGCCGTACTGCGACTACATCATCGCCAACGAGTCCGAGGCCGCCGCGTACGCCGAGTCCCACAATTTGGGCACCGCAGACGTGACCGAGATCGCCAAGCACGTGGCCAAGTTGGACAAGGCCAACACCAAGAAACCAAGAACCGTGGTGTTCACCCAGGGCACCGAGCCCACAATCGCCGTGACGTACCACGCCGACAAGGACGCCTACGACGTGAAGGAGTACAAGGTCAGGGAGTTGCCAGCGAGCAGCGTTGTCGACACGAACGGCGCGGGCGACGCTTTTGCTGCGGGTTTTATTGCATCGTTGGTGGAGGAGAAGCCGCTCGACGAGGCTGTGAAGGTTGGCCAGTGGTCCGCGTCCATCTCCATCCAGGAGGTCGGCCCCACGTTCCCCTTCCCAAAGCAGACCTATTCGGCTTAGAGAGGGACTAGTCTGCTGGCGTCCCGACTACGAGAGATTCATTTCAACACGTGCATCAATTGAGAAACGGGAAAAAAGAGTACAGAGTCGGCAGTTGCACACGGCGGGAGTGAGTTTACTATCTACGTGTGCATGTCGGCTCGGTCCTGGCTGTTTTTTCTCTCTTTCTCCGTTGCTTCTCTGGGGTTTTTGGAGGTAGCCTCCATGCTATATTATTCTCACTCGTGTATACACGCACTAATTCAACATTGTGAGCCTGCGAAAAGCGAGCATCGCGACCTCATCGAGGCCCGCCAGTGCTCGCTGAAAGAAACCTGCCATAACTGCCAGGCCAGCAACCGGAAAAAACATATTTTCCCGTTCGTCCGTATTCTCTAGATTAGCCGTTGCTGCATTTCGAAGCGAGCCTCGTTTTTCTCACACTTACCATGTCTGTCCTGAAAGACCACTACTATAAGCTAGGTTCCGAGGTCCAGCCGGAGAGAATACAGGCCGCCACGGCTTTGCTTTCAGAACTCGCGAGCGCAAACAGCACTGCGGAATGGGATTATGCGTTGAACCGGCTCATTAAGGGCTTGACCACGTCGCGGCAGTCGGCCCGTTTCGGGTTTTCAATGGCCTTGACCGAGCTCGTCAGAGAGCTCGTGACGAAAGAGGACTACGACTTGACGATATCCTCGTACTTGGAGAAAGTGCTCAAGGCAAGCGCTACGTCGTCGTCCATGAAGGGCAAGGAGTTGCGCTCCGTGTTGTTTGGGCGCCTCTTTGGCTTCCAGGCGTTGGTTAACTCGTCGCTTCTTCTCGACAAACTGCACTCGTCGCACGAGATCTTGTTGAGATTTGTGAAGCTTCTCGTCGAGCTTTCCGGCGCCAAATCCTGGCTACGCGAAACGGCGTTGTTCACGTTGTGCCAGTTCTTCGAGTCCTACTTGAGCTCCTGCTTCGCTGACGACGACACAACCGCGGCGTTTTTGCAGGCAATCTGCGACGAAGGCTTGGTGTTCACGACAGAGGGCCTTGCGGTGTTTTTGACGGTGCCCCAGCTGATCAGGCCAAGAGTTAGCGCCAAGCTCAACACTACCAGCCAGTGGAAGAACGGCGATCCAATGACAAAGGGCAACTTGCCTACTTTGGCAAAAGTACTCAAGGATGTGGAGGCGGTGGAAGACGGCGAGGGCCTGGACGCGGCCACGCCGTCCAGCAGCAAGAACTCCAAGCAAAAAGGCACCTGGTCCTCGCGCATCCCCTTTGTCTGGGAGCTTTTGCTCAAGCATTACATCAACGGACCTCCTGGCACAAGCGTACAAGAAGCTGACGCCGACGAGAAGCCTGCCAAGAAACGGAAGAAGTCGTCAAGCACCAAGAAGTCGCCGAAGCCCGAGGCAGAGGTTGCGGGCATTCCTTTCAAAGAGTTTTGGAAAGTAGTCATTGACGAGACCATGTTCGCGGAAAGAGCTTCCGTGGAGAGGAAGTACTGGGGATTTGAGATCTTCAACAAGTTCTTGGTGGGCCTTCCTGGGTTCATGGTTGCACACTTGTACACTCCCAACCTCATGCGGTGCCTCATTAACCAGTCCGCCCAGAGCAACAGGCTATTAAACAAGCTCTCCACCAAGACCATAAACTGCATCATAAAAACATGCCAAACGGACTTGTCGAAGGTGATACCGTCGTTGCAATCGATCATAGGCGAGTCCCTGGGCGGATGCTGGAATTTCGACCCAATGACGAAGTCGAAAACCACAGACGCTTTGATTGGAGTTTTGGGCTACTTGGAGGAGCCGGAGCTCATACCGAACGTGACTGTGGAGAACCTTGTTTCGCAGATCGAGTCGACGTTGATAGCAAAGTTCAACGCTGCCTTGCAATCTCAGAATGAGGTGGATGAAGATACACTGGAGGGGGTCGTACAGAAGTACTCGAACGATAACATCCTCAAGTGGTGTTTGGGCAAGCTACTTGTGTTGTTCCGAAGCACCAAGAGATACCTGACGGGCTTGGTCGACCAGAAAGACGCGATGTTCAAGTTTTTGCTCCAGTGTTCATTTTTGCGCTCGAAAAGCGGCCCGCGGTTGTCCCAGCAGGTCTTGAAGTTGGCGCAGGAGCGGTTGAACTCGTTTTTGACAGAGTCGCTCACTGAGAGAAGAAAGGGCCATTCCTGGTCACTTTACTGCGTCAAGCAACTCCGCGTGTTGGAGGAACTGGCCGATCTCGAGCTCCTTTTGGACCTTTCCGCGGAGTTGCAAGAAATCAGGACAGACTGTTTTGACTTGTTGCACCAGGTTAAAAGGGCCATGAAGCAGAACCCGGACACTGCTGAGGAGCAGTTCTGCTTCGAGTTGCTTTTCTCTATGCTCTTATTGGAGCTCTACATGGGAGAGACCGAGACGGTGAACGTCCTTGAGGACTTGAAAGCCAGCTACAACGACATCTTCGGAGAGTCCGACCACGACGTCAATACGTCAGTCGTTTTGACGGAGATTCTTCTCTCTTTTGTGTCGCGAAAGTCGAGGCTATCGAAGAAGCTCTCCACGATAGTGTGGGAGTCGTTCATGTGCTCTGAGAATGGCAGTGGTGAGCTCAATGTGAACGAAAGCTGTTTCAAGCTATTGTTCAATGTGTTGGTGTCGAAGGAGAACGAAGAGGGCCAGAAAAAATTGTTTGAAGGGGAGGGCGAGTACGATGACGTTGGCGAAGAGGAGCAAGCCGAGAGCCTGGGCGACGAGTCGAAGGATGAAGATGACAGCGAAGACAGTGACCAAGGTGACGAAAGTGAGAGCAACAGTGAGAGTGAGTCGGCGGAAGAGGTCAAGCTGAAAGAAAAAGTTGAGCAAGAGACTACGATCAAGTTGGCGAACGCCTTGGGGATCCCCGCCGAGCACAACGGAGAAGTCAAGTTCGAGGACCTCGACTCCTTCGGCGAAGACGACGACGGCTACGAGTCGGAATCCATGGATGACGAGCAAATGATGGCCATAGACGAGGAGCTCTCGCGGATTTTCCAAGAGAGGAGATCTGCGTTGACCTCCAACAGCAATAGCAAGAAGAACGCCGAGAAAACGCTGGCCAAGGAGCAGATGCTCTTGTTCAAGACGAGAGTGTTGGACTTGTTGGACTCCTTCAGCAGGCTACACCCCGACTCATTGTACAATATAAGCTTCATCCGTCCCATAATCAGCCTCATCAACATGACTACCGACAAGAGCTTGGGGGTGAAGGCCCACAAAATTCTCAAGACCAGAATCAGCAAGTTCAAGTGCGCAGAGAGCGAAGCGAAGAAGGTGTGCCAGACTCCGGAGGAGCTTTCCGCCTACAAGCAGCATCTTTTGGACTTGATCAGGTGGCTCCAGACGCAAGCAGGCACCTACTCATCCAACCAGGCGCACGGCGCAGCATGTGGCCAGTCTTGCATCATAGCGTCGAAGTGCCTCGTGGCAATTGATGCCGGTGCGTTGCCTGACGTAATAGGGGTTTACAGCGAAACGCTCACCAAGTGGGCGGAAGAGCCCAAGAACAGGATCCAAGCGAACATGTTCTTTGACTTTGTCAACTGGCTCAGCTCAAAAAGAGCCAACAAGAGCTGATACACGTACTATTATCCTGTTTATAGAGTAGCAATATATTAGAGCGGATACATTTGAGCACATTCAGTAGACAGTGCTCTGCCTAGATTTACTGCTCTAGTGGGTGTTTTGGCCGCGGCCCCTGTGTTACTCTGAGCGGGGTGCCTGCGCGTATTTCTGGTCACCAATAATATGCCGGGACTACTCCAGCGACACCGAGCGCGCTCCATCTTTCACTACACACTAGTGCAACTTGTCCAACTACAGAACAAATGTCTGCCTACAAGCAAGCTGGTATCTCTGTGAACAGAGCCATGGCCATTGCGGCCAAGACTGTCAGAAAGTCCTTGAAATCCGACTTGAGAGTCGCTGCCGAGAGAAGAGGCTTCACCGAAGTCAAGGTTGCCAAGGTCGAAAACGGCGAGGTTTCCGAGGCCAGAGAGTTGGGCAAGTAAGTCCTCGAAAGCGAGGGCTGCAACATGTGACATAGATGAATAAACACGGCATGATTGATCGGACGTAGAATGGGGGAATGGCCGTCGAACGGCCCCAGAAGATATGTTAACGATGCGTTAAGTCTACACACAGCAGACGAGCTAGTTTTGTCGATTAGTATCTTCCCCAGAGATTCATGTGACTCGAGGTAACTTAAATATATATATACAGACTGCGCTAAACTTTGGTGTTTGGCAATTTGGTTTCGCTGTTGATGCGCTCCTGGTTCTCGAGCTCCTTGGAAAACTGCCGCAAGATATCCATCCGGACCTCGTGCGGCAACTCATCCATGATGGAGCGGATCGTCTCAAGCTCGTTGCGGTCCTCCTGTGCTTTCTCTATCTCTTGCGCCGCGTGGTCGAGCTGATCTTGCATGTTGACTTCCTCCTCGTCCATTCTGTCCTCGTGCTCTTTGAACGTCTTCTCGTCCAAAAGCTTGGAAAGCTCCGAATCCGGGTCGTTTATAAGGGTGACGAACTTTCCCTGCTCCACCACTTTTCCGTTCTTGCCCAACACGATCACGTTCTCGGACTTGGAGATCGTCGAGAGACGATGTGCAATCGAGATTATCGTCATCTTGCCTTCGCGCGTCAACTCTTTCAACGTGTCGTTGATGAGCGTCTCCAGCTTGGAGTCAAGCGCAGACGTGGCTTCGTCCAAGATCAAGATCGAGGGGTTCTTGAGCAACGCTCTGGCTATAGCAATCCTCTGCTTTTGTCCGCCAGACAACGACGCGCCTCTGGATCCAATCACCGTGTCGTACTTGTCTGGAAAGGACTCGATGAAGTCGTGGCAGTTTGCTTGTATGGCCACGTCGCGGATATCATCCATCGTTAGCTCGTTGACTTGCTTCTGCGTCAAACCGTAAACAAGGTTCTCCAAGATTGTCCCCGATAGAAGAATTGGCTCCTGCTGCACAATTCCAATGATCTTCCTTCGAAGCTCGCGGATCTGGAAGTCGTCGATGTTTTTTCCACCAATTTCAATTGAGCCGCTGTTCACGTTGTACGACCTCAACAACAACGTAGCGATGGTGGACTTGCCTGCGCCGGACGGCGCCACAAAACAGGTGCTTGAGCTCGAGGGGATCTCGAATGAGCACCCATCGAAAATCTTGTCGTTGGGACGGCTCGGGTAGCTGAACACCACATCGTTGAACCGGATGTCATTTGACAAGCCAGGAGGTACTTTTTCTCCCTTGACGGGCGGAACCTTGTCCTTGTAGTCGATCAAATCGAACAACTTCACGCCGGCTCCAGCACCCTTCATCACCTCAAGGTACGTAGTAGTGAGACTGTAGAGCGCCAGGTTGAAGAACTCAGAGTACATCGTGAAAGACACGACGTCGCCCGTAGTCATCTGGCCCTTGAGAATCAAATACACTCCCAACGCCAAGCAAGACAAGTATCCGGTGTGGTAGAGTGAGTAGATGGAGACAGAGTAGTTTGACTGTGCGAACGCTTCCTTCTTGGCGATGTTGATGACGTTGCGGAGGCGGTCGGAGTATTTCTGGAGCTCCTTGTTCTCTCCGGTGAAGGCCTGGACCAACTTCACCGAGTTCAACGTCTCCTCGCTGCTTTTGGTCAAGCTCGCGGTCGCGTCCTGCAACCTGGTCGAGAGAGACCTGATCTTCTCTCCGTATAACACCGATCCTAGCGTGATCGGCGGCGAGATCAACATCATCACTCCGAACAAGATCGGGTTGATGCTAAGCATCATGTACGCACTAATAACACCAAAGAGGACGTTCTTGAGCCCGTCAGGCAAGTTGCTCGTGATGGACCGCGACACAACGTATGCGTCACTGGAAAGCCGAGATATCAAGTCACCAGCTTTGTGTTTCTCGTTGTCGTAGAACGCCGAGTCGTGGCGCACCAAGTGCTTCATGACCCGGAGTCTGAGCCTGGCAACGAGTCTCTCGCCTAGCATCTTCAAGAGCCAGATCCGCGCCCAGAAACAGCACGCGCTCACCACCATGAATGGCACCATTACGCCAAATACAGTGGAGAACTTGTAGCCCCAGATGAGGAGGTTGCCGTCCTCGTCCTTGGCGTTTTCGTTAAACGCATCGATAGCAGCGCCGACTAAACGCACCGCGGTCGTCGGGTACAATACTGCCAAGAGAATGAACGCCAACGCGTACAAAAAGAGCCGCAAGTCGGGTCTTCCCAACTTCAAGATTCGCAAAATCGTGCGGAAGTTCTCCCGGAAGTTTATTTTCTTCGTGGCCTCCTTCTTCCGCTCTTCCTTTTGTGTTTGGTTGGTCTTTAGTCTCGACAAGTCGAGGTGGTCTGAGACTAGCTCAGAATGCAGCGCTTGCTGCTCGTTTATGTCGCTTTTTGCGTCCCCAGAACCTGCGGGAGTATGGGACTGTAGCCTCGCTTGGAGTAGCGACACACACGGCCCGAGGGCCTGTAAATCATACCGATATGCTGAGAGCCGAATCGGGCTTGCTCGGCTTATGTGAGCGATTGGCGGGAGCCTCGCAAGTCTGGAAAGCGGCGAGCTCGACACGCGGAAACACCTTACCAGCGAGAGCCCAGACCGGCCTCTGCTTTGCACGAGGGGCCGAATCAACCCTGGCAAGATCATTTGTGAGAAAGCTGGACCTGTAGCTATAATCTGTGAGCTGCTGAGAGAAGAAGGTGGCTTACTGCATACACCGGCCGCAGGCTTGATAGCGACTGGCCCTACAGGCAGAGAGTATTTGTTCGTGGGACACGTTCAGCACGATAAGATTTTTTTTTAAGGAATGGAGAGATTTCTAGGACAGCCGTAGTTGCGGAACGGGCCATTCCTGGGAGTTGAGGTATGGGCCGTTACACGTCTCTGTCTGCAAAACTCTGGATCATTCCAACCTCGGACTCTTCGTACTCTTTCACCTCCACCTTGCCGTCTTCCGTAATGTACGTGTTTGCCTGGATAAGCTGCTTTCTTGGAAGCTTCTTGGCAAGGACGGCGTCGCGGAACTTGGCGTAGTCCTCATTGACCTCGGTGATGTCGTTGTAGAAGGCCACACCCTCCTTCACGTTCGCGGTGCATTTGTAGATGTGTAGGTTGTGCAAGAAGTCACGCAAAGCATCTACGGCCTCGACGTCCAACTTCGTTTCGTCGGTAACTAACTCCAAATCGCTGAAGTCCCCCTTCTCGTGTTTCAAAGATACCACTCCTGCTCTGTGCAAGCACTTGAAGATACCAAACCTAGCTTGCATGTGAGGCTGGCCCCATTTCTTCGACAGCGGGTCCCAGAACTCCAAACCAATTATGCCTGCTCTCGCCATGAGGATGGTTGCAATGAGCTTGACGTCCCTCTGGCTAGCCTCATCAGATATGTCAAATATCGGGAGTACCTCCTTCGGCTTGGACAAGATAAGGTACAACGCCACCAACTCTGCTCTGCACTCCTCGAAACTGCCCGCGGTGGCTCCGAACAAGGAGCCCCAGGTCTCGTTGGGCGCGTAGTATGTTTTGATCTCAGGATGAGCTTTTTTGTCGAAGTTGAACATCCCCTTCTCGGTTTCCTGCAAGAGCTTTCCCGTCCCGTGGCCCAACAACTCGTGCAAGCCCACCTGGACCTCAAACGCGTCGTCGCGCCACTTACGGAACTTCTCCTGCAAGGAGTCGGCGAGAAACGTGATGACCTCTTCCTTCTTTGGCTTCTTGGGGTTTGCGCTAAGCACATTGCCGAGAGAGACATTTTTGAAGCCGATGTTCAATCTGACATCGTCGTAGTTGGGGATATTGATTCCGGCCGGCACGCCTGAGCCAGCAAACGTTAACACCTCCAAGGACGTGAAGTCCGGAGGAGTAAACACGTCCTTCTCGAAAAACTTGTCCCAGGGCAAGTGAGGGATCAAGGACGATGCGTTCTGCACCAATGTGGCAAACTTGGCAGTGCGGTCTTGGTTCACCATAGCGACCAAGCCTTCCCACTCGCCGCGAACCCCGGAGGGGTCTCTGTAAGTCTCTATGAAGCCAATGTTGGACTCTACCTGGGGCCCGATGTCCTTGACCCAGAGTTTTTGAGACTCCTTGTGCGCATTCATGGACCCAGTCTCGAACGACTCTGCGTAGAAACCGATCATCCTCAGCTGGGTGTCGTTGTCTGCGTATCTTTTTGCCTCCTTCATGCTCTTGGTGATTTCAGCAAACTCCTTGGCGTGGTCGCCGAACTGAAAGATCACGGATGCGCCGTTTTGCAACGCCAATGCCTCTTTGGGGTAGTAATCTGTCGTGTTGGACTCGGCTGCACTTGCCACCAAGACTACGAACTCCTTGTCTGATTTTTTTGTGACTCTCGTGTTCTCAAGCATGATGCCCTTGTCTGCAAGAGCGGCGTTGACGGCCTCGACCTCGGCTTTGGTGATTACGGCTGAACAGTCTGGATAGTAATTGGACAATTGGCCTTGTTCTGGCCACCCCAACAACAGCGGGTCGGTGGAGTACAATGCAGATTCCACGGACTCGTAGAGCGAGACCAATTGCGCGTTCTTAGTGGCACGGACCAACGATGCAAAGTCTGACTTCTCCAACCGTGGAATGAACTTCTTGTCGCCGAAGGACTTGTAGTTGCCCAAGTTAGACAAGAATTGCGACGCATACTCTAAGTAGGGCGTGACAATCTTCTCGTCGAGCCCTCTCAACTTCTCGCAGTACTCTTCTGTGGATTTCGGTGCGTGCAAGGTTGAGTGAATTCCCAAAATCAAGTCGTAAATGGACTCGCTCTCGGGCGAAACCGACCTCAACACGGCCCTAGTTCCCCACGCAGAGGCCCTGGACAAGTGGTGGGCATAAAGCCTTGCTTTTTCAGAGGGCAACTGCTCGAAGTGTTTTTTCGCAGAGAGAAGAACAATCGGGGCGTCCGAGTCAGCCAAAAAAGTCGACATTTTGGGTATTTGGTGTGGTGTTGCAGCGGTAGGTAGAGCTGGATTTTGTGCCTCATACATATATGGCACGCAGTGGAACCCGCGCGGTGTGCTGGCAGCACGCTAAGTGCGGAGAAGAGCCACACAGCTGCGTGTAAAGCAAAAGCAGAGACTACCCTGCGAAGCAAGGAGAGAAAGTGGTTCAGAAAATTACATAGCAAGTAGTAAAATAAATGGAATGTCATATGGATACATAAGTGTAGAGTAATCCAGTAATTTTTCTAAGTCTGTGTTCGTATTTCTCGCTGGCCCAATGTTAATGTTCACCGTAGAACGGCGGGCCGTATAGGGCCCTACTGGTCTCTGGTTGCGCCTGTGCGGCATCACTACGCCGGAGCCGTTGAGCCAGCTGCGAAAAAGTCGCGGCGAAAAACGAGCTAGTACCAGAAACCGCGCGCCTACTTCTTGCGCACTGCTCGCGCCTGGCTGACCATTCATCTAGTGGATAACATGGCCAAACTAGCAAGCAAAAGAGCGCATGCCAACGCTAGCGCTACTGGCGAGGATGACGCAAACACACCGAAGCGGTCGCGTGGCACTCAGGAGAGCGAAACGGGAGAAGCAGAGTCCGTGGCCGTCGAAACAGGCGACACTACTGCTGCCAGTGACGCCGTAAATGGAGAACCCCAGGATGACGATTACGATGAAGACGACGACGACGACTACGACCCGCTGAGCAAAGCGGAAGCCGTGCAGCAAGAAGACAGCGACCTGTCCGACGATAACGAGCCGCAGCCCGATTACTCGGCCATAAATACCGGCGTGAGCCAGGTGCGCACGCGTGGACAGCGGAACCAGGAGAATCTGGGCGCCAGAAGCGGGGCCAAAGCACACCTGGGTGGGTTGGTGCAGAACGCGCTGTCAGTAGACATCGATAGCGTGTTCGAGGCGCTAAATACACAGAGCCAGGACGAGTGGCGGCTGCTAATACGGCAGAAAGACCCCAAGAGCGAAGCGCCCAAGCAAGAGGAGCCCGCTGCCCAATTCGAGCAGCAGATCCAGATCGTCACCACGTACACATTTGCGGGCAAGTTGGTGCGCGAGGAAAAGACCGTGGACGCCAACTCGGCAGAGGCAAAGGCGTACTTGAACTCCACGTCCAGCATCATGAGCCAGGAGAAAAACAGAGGCAGCAGCAAGGGCTACGTCACGGTGATGCGGACCGTTGCGGGCACAGACGAGCAGCAGCCGCTCCGCATCAAGCTCAAACGGCCGTCGCTCATCGACAAGTTCTTGGTGGGTGACAAGAAGAACAAGTTGACGACTTTAGAGAAGTCGCGGCTCGACTGGGCGTCGTTTGTGGACAAGAAGAAGATCAAGGACGACTTGGCCACGCACAACAAGGGCGGGTACTTGGACAAGCAAGAGTTTTTGGGCCGTGTGGATGCAAAGCGGGATTCGCAGTACCAGCAAGCGCGAGAGCTTGAGAGACAGCGACAGTGGCAGCAGCAAAGCCAGAGCATGGGCTGATGGTGCGATTCTGGAGCCGCTAGACTGTACATACTGTAATATAGAAGAGAGTAATGCAATATAAAGGGACTGGAAGAGGCTAGGGAAGAGAGGCTAGGGTAGAGAGGCTAGGGTAGAAAGGCTAGGGTAGAAGAGGCAAGTGAAGGAGAGGCAAGCGTAGAGACTAGTGTAGAAGAGACTAGGATAGAAAAACATACCTTATCATAGGAATTCACTAATGCATGAGATCGGAAGCACCTAGGTGAACGCCGAGAGACAGGTCTTACTCAAGAGATTACTCTTGTTGAAGAGTCTAGCCCTCAGCCTAGGCAGGTCTGGTGATGAGGACGAACAAGCTCGTCGTGACTCACACACCACAAAACCACACTAAAATTGCACAACTAGCCCGTGGTGAACCGGTAGCAGCGTATTTGTCTCAACGGTCAGCAGAGCTAGCTCCCTAGTATTTATTTTCCCGCCAATCTACACCCATTGCCGCCGTTGATAGTGCCGCGCACGTGACTACGGCAAACTTTTCGGGCCCGCAGAGAACCTCAGCTACTCACGCACTATCAACAGTGGCATACCAAAATCGTAAGCGGCAACAGACCTCGACACTGCCCGCAAGTATACCCAGAAACGGCTGCCCAGAGACACTCGCCCACGCGCGTTCAAGCAGAAGCCTAATGTCCAACATATTAAAGCGGAAAAACGAGGACGCGGACGGCTCCTCGGATGACCAGTTCAACAAGCGTGTCGCTCTAGATAGCGAAACGCTCGAGAACACAGAGAAGCAAGCAGAAATAGCGCAGACAGCGCCCAAGATATACGACCCGGAGTCCGTGCCCGAGCCCGAGCACGCGCCCTCCGAAGAGACGGCGTACCTGCCCGCTACAAACGGGGAATACCACCGTGAGCCGAGCTCCGATAACCACTCTCCCTACGAGGATGCCTCCACTGCATCCAAGCCCGTCGCCGGCAACAGAGAGAAGGAAGAGGCCAACCAGGTGTCTGTGCGGATGTACTGCCCCGTGAAGGAGGCTGGCGCCATTGTCGGAAAGAAGGGAGAGAAGATCTCGCACATCCGAGAAAAGGCTAACGTCCGCATATATGTGTCAGAGAACTTGAAAGACGTTCCGGAGCGGGTCATCTCCGTCAAGGGCTCCGCGGAAAACGTGGCGCGGGCATTTGGCTTGATTACCCGCACGATATTGGAGGAGCCGGAGGATGAGCCGGCGTCCATGTTGAGTAAACAGTACAATTTGAAGTTGTTGGTGCCGCACCCGATGGTCGGCTACATCATCGGGAAGTCCGGATCTAAGTTCCGGGAAATCGAGGAGAACTCTGCCGCCAAGCTTAAAGCCGCTGAGCAACCGTTGCCGTACTCCACGGACCGCGTGTTGTCTGTCACCGGCGTGGGCGACGCCATCCACATTGCGCTCTACTACATCTCGCAGGTGATGTTGGAGCACATGGACTGCTTGAAAAAGCACAAAATCGTATACTACAACCCAGCCAACTTTCGCCACCAGCCGCCCACGAACAACCCCATCATGAACATGTCCATTGCACCGCACCAGAGCTCCATGCCGTACTTGGCCGGCGGCCAGATGCAAATGCCCGGCATGAACTCGCTTCAGACGCTCAAAGACCCGAACCAGGGCCCGTACCAGCAAAAGTCGTACGACTTCCAGATGATGTTCCAGCCCGCAGTGCGTCCCCAGTACAGCAGCGGGCCGCTG
Source organism: Metschnikowia sp. yHMJ9 (assembly GCA_030444895.1). Classification (NCBI taxonomy): domain Eukaryota; kingdom Fungi; phylum Ascomycota; class Pichiomycetes; order Serinales; family Metschnikowiaceae; genus Metschnikowia; species Metschnikowia sp. yHMJ9. The sequence continues at coordinate 134,204 of JAJMQU010000016.1, read as the reverse complement.
AATCTTTCCACAAGCCCCATTGCACAGCAGAGTCTGTACACGGATGAGCACGGCAACACCATCATCGGCGATGTCATCACAAACATGCCCGTGCAGGTGCCCAATTCGCCCGATAAGTTCACGCAGGACGTCTTTGTGGCAAACACCAACATAGGCTCCGTCATTGGCAAACGAGGCAACAACATCAAACAGATCAGAGAGAGCAGCGGGTGCTCGTACGTAAAGATCGAGCCCGACCAGAACCAGTCGATCTTGCTCGGTGGTGGCAAGGGCTTGACCAACATCAGAAAGTTGACGCTAACTGGCAACTACAGCTCGATCCAGTCGGCGATTTTCTTGATAAACCAGAGGATAAGCGCCGATAAAGAAAGAAATGGCATACGATGAATGAATGCGGCCCGCAGTATTGTGCCTTGCATTTTTGTTCCCCCATTATGCAACCATTAGTCGTTGCTCATCTGCATGTATGACGGTCTATAAAAAAAACGAACTAATCGAATCAAAAGTGTCTCACCCCCAAGGAGGTCATTAGCATCGTAAAACAACTGAGAAGGCCCTCTCCTAGCACCAAACCGCTGCTTATTATCACCAACTTCACCTTCTGGTCTGCGGTGCCGCTCTTGGCGTAGCGAACCCAGAAATAAGCCATGAGCCCGCCCAAGAACCGCGCAATCGAAAAGTTCGGGGTGTTGTAGATTCCAATGCCCACAGCAACGCCGTTGGGCAAGTAAACCATGTACTTGTGGTACTTTGACGATCTTGAGATGAGGTTCTTCACGAGGGAGATGGCTGCAAACACCAAGCCAAACATCACGCAAAACTCGAACGCGTGAGGCGGCAAGCCCTCACCCGTGACCAACCGCGAGCAGTCTATCCACACCACAGCAGTGGGGACGCGGAAAGTCTCGCTGGGGATCTCGTAGACACTGTTGTACGCTTTGTACATGAGGCTGCTGAGAAACACCGAGTAGAACGTGCCGATGAGCTGGGCCACAAACTGCGCCCGCGGCGAGGCGCCCACAAGGAACCCCGTCTTCAAGTCTTGCATCAAGTCACCAGCCTGCTGCGCGCCAGCCTCTGCAATGCCACCAGCGACAAGATTAATCAATATTCTCGAGGGGTGGTCGCGCGGGATGATGACTGCGAAGATGAGCTGGGACAACTTTCCAATGCCGCTGACGGGATTCAAGTCGGTTTCGCCGAGAGCACGCACTCCCATGACAGAGAAGACGATTGCAAATAGGATAGCAAAGAGCGTGGCGTAGTAGGGGATCTGCGTGCCAAAGACAACCCGGATGGCCCATATGCAAAGAAGAGAGGAGAGTATAACTCCGATGAATGTCGCGTTGGGCCCGACCAAGTACTTGGACGGGACATCCACGAACGAGGATTCGGTTGAGTAGGAGGAAATGTCGGTTTCAGAGTCGGAATCGGGCGACGGCGGAAGCAAGCGCTGCTGCTGCTGCTGCGGAACAGAACGGCGGCTGCTCAGGCGAACGAGGCGGGCGAGAGAGCGGATACTGACAACAAGGAAAGCCACGGAGGAGTCTGCGATCATCACGCTCAAGCTCAACCACAAAATCCAGCCCTGGCCGCCCGTGACCCAATCGTCGATGGGCCCCGTGGTCCAGCCGAGGTACTTCGTGAGCGGCGCGAAGAAGCCCCAGCCGAGAAGCGCCCCGAACATCATGTACGACACGGTGGGGAGGCCCATGATGATGCCCTGGCCGATATACGCCGGCGAGAGCTGCACATTCCACTTGTACACGGCAGACAAAGTGTGGCCAAACACGGGCAAGGACTTGACGGCAGGCACGAAGTACGCGAGCACGGTGTAGACCGCCGAAAGCGCAAACGAGCGGAGAAGAGAGCGGATGTTGGAGCGATACTCCTGCGCGGTGTTCCAGGGCTTCAAGTCGTTGGAGTCTGCGGGCCGGATCACGCCGCCGCGGTCGTAACTGTCTACGGACGAGAACAGCACGGCGTCGGCGCCGCGCTGGAGCAGCTGCGAGTGAAGGAGCTTGGCCCGCTTATCGTCGTACAACTGTGTGCCGTGCAACACGGAAATGAGCGTCGCGGTAGCGGAGCCCGAGGGAAACGGGAGCCGCTCGCGGATGATGACCTGTTTACGCAAGGTTACGGCGAAAAACACGCCGAAAAAGCCAAGTCCGAGCGACCACACCATCAACTGTGAGAGCGTAAAGGAGATTGTGTGACCGGTGCCGCTTTCGTCTGCGGTAAGAAACTTTTCAATGGCCGGAATGATGCCGATCAAGCCGTATGCGAGCGGACCAGTCCCGGCGGCCACAGCCAAGCTCTGGACATACACGTTTTCCGCATCGGTGAACGCGTTGCCGACGGGCAAAAGCTTGAACAAGCTGAACCCGAGCAACGCGGAGGGGAGCGACATCATCGACACCCAGCCTGTCTGGAGGCCGAACTGGAAATTCGATATGAGCACGACCGTGCCTATAAGAAGGCCCGCCGCCGTGGCCCGGGCCGTGACTTGCGGTAGCTGGAGCTTTTCGTGCCATTGTACGTATGTGGCGTCATCTTCAGGCGCGTGTGGCGGCGGCGGCGGTGGATCTGGAGCAGAAAGCAGCATAGGGGCTATTCTGCGGCGAAAAGCGTGGGGCACACGCGAGAGTGGGGGTTAGTGGGAGGTACGCTGGGGGACTGCGCTCTAAAGTGGAACAATCGTCAAAAGAACAACATGTATGTGTAACGGCATGGATGGAGTGCAAGCGACAGCTTGCTCGACTCAGTGTTAGTCAGCGCGCACAAAGGCCGGGTACCGTTGCCGTTTTGGGTGCTAATCACCGAGCCCGCTGCTGAGACACGGCCAGAGGCTGCACTCTGAAGGAAGTTTTCCTCCGTCGCAGGGTTAGCAGCCGCCACCATGCCGCCGCTAATATGCTGCTGCCAATATGTGGCTGTAGTTCTGCTTAGCCGTTTCAGGCTATTGTTTCTGCTCCGTAGTCGCACGGGTTTACTCCGCCTGTGCCGCACAGTGTATTTCGCGGCTTGACTGTGGTGATGCACCGTTCTGCGACGCAACCTTTGGCTTAGTGCACGGGCCAAGCTGAATTCACTTACCGCTCGGACCAGCCACGGCCATTGCAGGGCTCTGCTATTTCGCAGCTCTGCTTTTCGGCCTACGCTTTTTCTGTACCATTCAGCTCGAGTATGGCCACTCCGCTCTACTCGCGTGTCAATCGCACGGCTCTTTCCTCACTAGCACTTCTCTCACTAGCACTTCCCTCACTGGCTCTTCTCTCACTGGCTTTTCTCTCACTGGCACTTTTCTCGCAGCCTCTACTTTTTCGGCGTCGGCCCCAGCTGCGTCCGGCTGTGGTACTGACACCTCGCTCAATTATCGTTACACGGCCGCCTGCAGCGTCTCGGCCCAATTATTGTCATTATACGGCTAATCCTTGTTGCGCTGTCTCTAAAGCAGCTCTTCTTCTGGGCTATCCGCCATACCCCTAACTCTCTCCCGTGAGAATGTACTTCAAGATGTCGCTCAACGTAATCACATTCACCAACCTCTGCTGATCGTCCACCACAAAGAGCCGGTGCAACCGCGACTTGCGGATGGTGTCCATGATCGTGCTCAAGCGGTCGTTGAGCGTGCACGTGTGGACGCCCTCGAAGTCCTCGGCCCGCCTCAAGAGGGCGTCCCCCACGCTCAAGTCCAAGTCCGTGTACATGCCGCCCTTGACCAACGCCAACACGTCCACCGCCTCGTACACGTTGACTAACTTGTCGCTCTCGTTCACTATGGGCACCGACGACACAGAGTTCTCTGTCAACATGTGGATGACGTCGATCACCGGCGTGCTCATCACGCACTTAGAGAGCGGTTTCTGCTGGCACAATGCGGGGATATGCTTCAACGGCTTCAACAACATCTTCGTCTCCTTGCAGTTCAACGCTACAAACTTCAAAATCCGGTACTGCGTCAACACCGACACCACAATCTCACGGTGGGTCTTCTCGTCCTCGTCGATCAACGGGATCCGCCGTGCCCGCGACTCCAACATCTTCACACACGCCTCGTAAAGCGACTTGAACGGGTGGATGTACCCGGTTTCGATCTGGTCCACGCCGATGGCCTTCTCGATGTCACGCAACCCGTCTAACGTCAACAGGTCCACGAGCTCAAACTTCTCGGGGTACTGGAAGTAGTACTGGATGACGTTGATGAAGTCGCTGGAGGTCAACAAGCCGGCAAACCGCGACGTCTTGTTGTTCCAGAGCGGCGCGCTCACCACGTTGTTCTGTAGCAAAATGTTCAACGACTTCTTCACAAGCAACGACGTGTCCAACACGATCAACCGGTAGCTCACGGGCAACACGTCGTAGGAGGTTTTGCTCTGCAAAAAAAGCCGGATTGCCCTCAACCCGATCTTCTGGTCGTGCTCTATCTGCTCGTCCGACAAGCTCTCGATGTAGTCGTTGGGCGTGGCTGAGCTCGGGGAGGGTACTGCGGCTTCGGCCATTGTGTGTGCTCTGTCCGTGTGGGGTTTGTGGGGTATGTTCCGGGGGTTACGGGTTTTGTTGACGAGAGAGTTGCTGGCTCCCGCACGCGAGCATGGAGTTGGTCTGGCGAACAACCACCCTCGCACCGTGGCCCTCTGCAGGATGTGGTGTCGCACAGCTGAAGTGGCTGCGAATGGGCGCACAGGAGCCAGAAGAGCGGTGATAGCGCTGGCGGGGCTGGTGGAGCTACTGACGCTAGCATTGGCCGTGGCACACGCATCTGCAGTAAGCAGGAGACAGAACTAAGCGGCATCGTGTACATTTATAGTGCGCACAATGACAGTGGTGTCTACTGCAGTGTCGGTATTTCCTCCCTATGGTTTGTCTGGGTGAATGCCGCGGCCCCATCCTGCAACATCTTCTTTCTTCCAATGTACTCTATTATCTACAAAAAAAAATATACAGGCTCTAGCTTATGCCCACCTTCCTAAAAGTGCCATGATCCCGCACCCCGCCGCCATGCACAAGTACGCGTAGATGACGCGCCGCGTGCCGCCCGGGCCCTTGAAGTCGCCCGAAAACAAAAACTCGTGCGCCATCAACTCCACAAGGCCCGTGTACACCAAGATACCCGAGGAAATGGCGTCAAACACTCCGTTGGTGATCAACGCACGCGCAGAGTTAGGTGGGTACGAGTTACGAACGCCCAACCCAATCGCAATGGCAATCGGCGTCGTCAACGTGTAGCCGAGCGCCATGAGCCACGGCGTAGCTCTCCTGGACTTGGGCCACGGCGTGCTGGCAATACGCGCGCCCAACCCCAAGCCCTCGAAGAGCTGGTGGAACACAATCACCACGTACAACGTCTTGAATTCGTCGCCGGAGACGGCCAAAGTCAACCCGATAAACACCGAGTGGAACACAACACCAAACTCTAGCACAAACACCGCTACCAACTGCCCGTAGTACTGCTCCTTGTCCTTGTCCTCGACCGGCGTTCCCAACGTCTCGGGGTCCTGGTGCTCGGAGGCGTGAGCAAAGTGGTTGGGGTACGGCAGAACGGGCGCTTTCTCAGGCTGTGCGCCTTTCAGGTCCTCGTCCTCGTCCTCGTCCTCGTCAGCACTCTCCTTCTTCACGTACATATCGGCCTCGCCAAAGTGCGAGTGCGAGTGGCCCTCCGCGTCGCCCTGGACGCGCTTGTCGACCAACCTGAACGCCATAAGCTCAAAGAAAAAGAGGAGGAACAACGACAAGAGACAAATGCCAAAAGCGTAGGGGTAGTCTTGCCAGCCGGCGCCAAGACACTCGTCCGACAAGCTTTCGTTGGCTGGCTGCAACAAATGGATGAAAGCTGTTGCAATGATGACCCCGGAACCGAAGAATTTGCAGAGGAAGAACACCCAAGACGGCATTCTGATGAACGAGTAGCGGGACGCCAATATTGGGAAAAACGCTCCGAAACCGGACCCAACGAGGATCACAAACACGGCTGACACCCGTGCGCCGATCATGCCGTTGTAGTCATTGCCGTTGTCGCACGTGTCTCTCTTAACTGCCTCGATTATGTCGCCTATCATTATGTATGCTGGTGCGACTGAAATATCTGGTGATAGAAACCTGCCATATATAAGCTTTTGGAAAAGCGCCGGTAACCACCACAGTGTAGATATAGCGAGCGAAAAACTGCAAGGTTATGCAAGGAATGGGGGTATGCTGATGTAGATGTGGATTACGAATCTTGTTCGAGCAACAATGCTCAGGTATTCTGTAACCACCAAGGTACCTTGCGGGACAGGCATCTTGACAGCTCCGGCTACAAGCGGCTCTGCGCGGCTGCAAAATACCCGCGAGAGCGAGATTTCACGCCCGCCGTGCTTTAAATTGCCAGCCTACGAATACGGTCTATAGTTTAGCAATATTGTCTATTTTTTGTGTCCCCAATTGGTACGCAGCTCTCGGCTCCGCAGCCAGCTCATCGCTGAGTAAGTCTTTGGCACAGGACGCGCACGCGCGACCCGGCAGGTTATGGGTGTGCGCTTACGCAGCGTTCGCAACCAAACAGACAATGGCTATTGTGTCAGCAGTAACAGCCTGTTTCGGTAAATAGCTCAGTACTTGCATAGGCGAAAGCGTACGTTGCACCAGCGGGCCCACACCCACGACGCGAAGCCGCCTGCGGAGATCGCGCCCTCGAAAATAATCCACATCTTGTAGTCCCGCTCAGAGCCGGTGTTGATGACCAACGACGTGAAATACATGCCCAAAACTGTCAAAAACGCCAAGCAGCAGTAGAGCGTGCCGTAGTGTTTCCCGAACTGCGACGACGGGCAAATCTGGCCGAGGCACGGCGCGATCAAGCTAAGCACTGCAGAGCTCAGGCAGCCGAAAAGCGCCGTGAATGCGTAGAGGAACGAGATGCGCCCATTGGACGGCAACAAGAGCCCCCACACGAATATGAGCGAGAACGCCGATGTCACAATCATCACGTTGAACCGCCCGTACTTGTCTGCCAAAAACCCCGTAACGATACGCGAAGGAATGCCACTGACATTGACGACAGTGAGGAGAAGGTAAGACTTCAGCTCGCCGACGCCGCCGGCCAATGCAAACGAGGCCAAGTACGTCAAGAGCGACATGGAGCTCAACTCGGCCAAAAACACCGCTATTGTCAACGACACAAACCGCACATCGCGAAGTGGCGCGAACGAGATTACTTTGTTCTCCGTTTTCGCCCTCGCCAGGGTGAAACGAACGTCACGCTCGGGCAGAGGCGATTGCAGCCTTGCCGCAAGGGAGTCGCCGACGTCCTCCATTTCCAACTGGGCCTCTGCGGGCTGTTGTGCGCTCGAACGCTCCTTCACGAGTGCAATCGCAATAAGCATGCACGCAAGGCAGATGAAAGCCAACACCCGTACGGCCCACACGTAGCCCACCAGCACGTAGAGGTTGCGTAGCATAATTGTGAATGCGGACGAGCCCACAAGGCCGCCCATGGTTGCGATTGAGCACGCCATGGCGCGTTTCTTCAAGAACCAGTGGGAGTTGACTCCTATGAGCGGCACCATGGCCAACGAGGTGCCCAAAGCGGTCATTACGCCGAAGGAGAGAATAAACTGGTATAGCTCCTTCAGCTGCGCCGTAAACATGAGCCCGCAAAACATGAATGCCGTGCCCAATACAAGAAGCGTCTTGGCACCATACTTGTCGAACAAGCCTCCAAACACCACACCTCCCACGTACATTGTGCCCAAGTGTAGCGAAAAAATCCACGACACCGTGCTGGACTTGTACTCTTTCAACTGGTGGGACGAGATGTACGCCTCTATTGCACCCATCGTATTGGGGAGCCCAAAGTCAGCCACCAAGCCACACCAGGCGCCAAAAAGCACCAAGTATGCCGTGAAGCCTCCGTCGGGGAACTCCTCCGGGTTGGCTTCCAGCGCGTACATCACCAGGTCTTCATTTTTAGCTGTGTTGTCAATTCCTCTTACATTACGGTAGGTTAATTGCTGGTCTTCCTGCAAATCGGTGGCCGCTACCTGGCCTGGCACAACGTGAGTCTCTGATCCAGACATCTAATTTGCATGCAACGGTGTCCCCAGCGATCGAATGCAAGATAGTTACCAAAACAACGAGCGAAAACAGACCTTGAGCGACTTCTAGAGGTTTTTGGTCGAGATTCTTGGTCGGAATTCCTACTGTACTAGGTGACGCATTGAATTCCTAGAATATAGCGCTGCACCCGATGCCGTAAGTGGGTGCGGCGCCAGATCGTCAACTGTGCGCGAGATACGTGCCAGCCCGCGGTGCAGCTTATAGCGAGGCCACACCACCAGAGCCAAAACACCGAAAATGGCAGAAAACGCAAACGAGAGCAGCATGGAGGGCCGCTTGGCGGCCGCACGCAAGCGTTTCGAGGAGCTAAAGAAGAAGCGCGGGCTTCCGGCGTCGAAGTCTGGCCATGGCACTCCGGGTGCGGAGAAGGACACCAAATCCAGCACATCTTCAGATACTGGCACGGCGCCAGTCAGCTCAGACAACGCCGAGGAGGTCGCAGAGCTCAACGCAACGATCGAGCTACAGAGGGCCACCATCAAAAAGCTCAGAAACGAAAACACAGACTTGAAGCTCGAACACATGGACTTGCAGGACAAAGTAGCCGAGTTGCAGGCCGAGTTGGCGCAATTGAAGGCGTCGCATGGCGTCTCAGGCACGGCGACCGCTACACCTTCGAGCCCCTCGGTCGCCCGGGCCGTTTTTTCTGCGCTGGCGCAATCCGTGCCGGTTTCATCGGCCAAACCCGACGCGTCAGCCCTGGGAGACAGAAACGCAGGCAACACAACCGATTTCAGGGAGCGCTTGATGGCGTGGAAGGACTGGCAGGTGGACATGAGAGACTGGAACGGCCACAGTGGCGCGGTGGTCGTGTTGTAGTGCCCAACAACGCTCTGCACGGCGCAGTCGTACAGCTTTTTGCATATATACTAAGAGAGCCCGTGGCTTTTTGACCCTAAAGCACCCTCTATGACGTTTATTCGCTTCAGCACATGTAGCGGTTTTGCTGAGCGCATGTGGCGGCAAGTAGTGCGGTGTTTCTATTGGTGTTTGTATTGGTGTTTCTATGTACAACTTGGCGCCAGAGAGTCGGCACTGGGAGCCCATGCCACTTCAGGGCCGCCCTTACTTAACACGACACAACACCATGCCGGCCAAGTCCCTCTTGGCGGCCTCCTGGATCTCCACGATCTCCTTGGTAGGCGTGCGCAAAAAGACGCACTCTGCCGGCTGCAAAGGCTTGACGAACCGCACCGGGAGCCCCGACGCCAACGCCTTGACCTCCGTGCTGGTCATATTGACCCTCCTTCCGGGTTTCAGCACCATGGCTATGTCACGAATTACCGGCATGTTCTTCCTATACTTCAACCCCAACCACAACCGGCGCGTGGAGATGTTGTCGGGCGTAACGTCCACTGGCACCTGATCTGGGCCCGTGGTGGAGCCTTTTTGGAGCGACTGGATGAACCCCTCCTTGTATAGGCCGAGGGCAATCTGTAGATGCAAGCGGGAGAACGGCACCGACGTGGTGGTAAGCCGCACATTTGTGCAGTTTTTGATGTGGGCACAGAAGTTCGACAAGTGCACCAACGACATAGTGAATGGGTGTGCAATGTGAGCCGGCTGGTCTGTTCTGTTCTGGCTTGGCGTGCAGGTAGCTGGTATTACTTTTCTGTGGCTAGTGCTACTGTTTCGACTGATGCTGCTGCTGCGTCCAGTCGCTGCTATTGCTTCAGTTCGTGCTTTTTTGCGTCAGTGGGTTGTTGGTTGAACGGCTGCCTGAGTTTTCACTGATGGCTCAGACTTTTTTTTCGTGGTGCGCGAAACACCAGAGAACAGGCGGTGTGCACTTTTTGGCGGTCTCACTTCTCCAGATCTACCAAGCGTACGACCAGGCTAATTTGGCCTTTTCCAATTTCAGTCCTTCCAATTTCAACTACTCCGCGTAGATCATTGCTCGAGCGGGCGGCTGTTTCTGAAATTTAAGTTTTTGGCTAGAAAAGACACGGGCATACGCAGATGTTCGCCGTACTCAGACGCACTCCACGGCAGAGCCTCTGCCTCCAGCCAATAGCACACCAAGGCATAGCTCCGCTTAGCAGCGGAATAGCAGTGGCGCACCGGCTCTACGCTACGCAAAAGCGGGTCCGGCCGGAGAAAGCTCCCCGCGTTAGATACTTGTTCATGGTGGTGCTTGCGTCGTTCGGTCTTCTCCACTTCGTCACCACGCAGGTAGACAAGAAAGCACCGAAAACCACATTCACCCAGCGTGAGTACGAGCAGTACGAGAAGGAGAGCGGCTTGAAAAGACGGGCCAAGTTGCTCAGCAGCGAAAAGCGGAGCCAGTACACGTTTTACGCCGTGCCTTTTGCGCACGACCAGGCAATGGTGGTGGACGAGTTGAAAAAGACGCTTCCGGAGGGAAGAGAACTCAAGGTGATTAACCCATCCGTCTTAATCCAGAAGGAGTTAGACGACGAGGGTCAGTACTCGTACTTGTTGAGGGATTTGAAGGCGACGGGCAGATCTTTCCCCGTGGGCTTGATCACGGCTTTGGTGAAGCAGGAAATCAAGCTCTTCATGAACACCACTAAGGGCCAGTACGACACGGATATCATATTGGTGAATTACCCGCAGAGCACGGAGGAGGCGATCAAGTTCGAGAACGACATTTCCGACATCAGCTCGTGTCTGTTGGTGAACACTGACTTCGAGCAACACGCCCTGGCGGACTTGTCTGTGGAAGGCGTGCGGCAGCTCAACAACGTCGTGGGGTACTTCGACATCGTCAACAAGGTAAAAAAGTTGTAAATAGACAGCGGGGAGATAGAGAAGCTTTAGATAGAGAAGCTTTATATATAGTCTATCAGAAAAACCGACTAACGCACCGCGTCACATCCCAAAGAACTCTTCTGGTGTGAAGAACTCGATGCCGATGCCTTTTGCAAGGTCAAGGTCTACTGCCAGGTGGTCGCCGATTCTGCCGGCCGCGTCGCCCACGAAAAAGCTGTTTTCTTTGTCTACTGTGAACTCTGGGCCGGCTGCGCGAGCAATGTACCGCACAAGCTCCTCCCACATCCCGGTTTGGGGCTTCCTGTGGTGTGTATGCTGCTCCTCTGTGCTTCGGAACGACCGTGACTTTCCCGGTCTCCCCGAAGCGGCGAATATCAACGGCTGCGCCGGGCCATGGCTTGTCTGTAGAGATTTCAAGATCATGTCGATCTTGGCAGAGAAGCTTTTGTAGGACTTGGAGGTCAGAGCCATCTGCGGGGTCACAGAGATGCTTCCCTGGTTGGTGAAGACCACCATGACGCAATTAGCGTCCCTGACCTTTTTGTTGAGCAGTGGAACAATGTGGTCGTTGCGCCATTTCCAGTCAAAGGGCCCTTTGCCAAACTTGATCCCCGACTTGGTGCAGATCAAGGTGTCGTCCAAATCGAATGCCGCGATGCGTAGTTTCTTCGTCTGCGGATCGGCGACCTCTTCACAGAACTCTTTGAACTTTGAGTTTGGAGGTAGACAGGTTATCAAGTGAGAGCCATAGATTTTCCACCGCGGCGACGACGGCGTGCCCGGCAGCGACCGGGAATCATCTGTGTGATTATTTGTGCTCGCCTTGAGCATGGACGTAATGTCCATTTGGTAGTCTGCGTAAAATGAACGACTGAGTGAAGTAGAAGTATGGTGACTCACTACACGTGGAATCAGGTCCAGTCCAGGCCCAAGATGTGTAAAACCAGGCTGGAACGAGATAGCGAGGGCGAGAAAAGAAAAGAATAGGTGAGTATAGCGTCAACACACTTACCTATGTATCTTCTTTTCTCGCAGAGATTCTGAGTGTGAGTACGTGGAACACACGCTCGGTAAGTGATGAGCAGCCTCATTCTCAAAATCTGGGGGAACGTGCACCCCGAGAGCGAGCAGCAGCTAAAGCAAGACTCGTAGGGGACTACAAAAAAGCACAGCAAAATTCAGCAAGATCTTGGAAAACTATCAAAACTTCCCATCAGGTGCAAGATGAAGCGCTAGGTATCACCCGCTACGTAAACACCTTTTCCTTTTCGTTGCTCAGTGGAAGTAACTTTCTGCCCGGTGCTGCTTCTCAGAGCACCGCAGCTTCTGCAGGAATGGAATCATTAGACTCGAATCTTAGCACTGCTCGTAGGGCGATGGCGGAGAAAACGTCCACAGACCAGTACGGCCGCAAGACATGGAATGTCGAAGCATACGAGCAAGAGGCGAAAAGCGGGCACAAGGCGTCTGTGCCCTCGCAGGAGGCCGTCGATGCTGCTAACAGGCTGAAAAAGCAGACGTTTCTACAGCACCGCGAAGACCTACTAAACCGGGCGGTGGACAAGGTGCAGCGGCACACGCTCGTGGGCGCGGAGAGGACGGCGACGGCGACATACGGCAAAAACAAGAGGTTCGGGTTCAACTGCCCGACCTGCGACTTGTCTTTCCGGGATACGTTGGCGCTTGTAGATCACTTCAACTCGCCGCAGCACGTTGCGAACGTGCGGAGAGCGGCCGGCTCGTTCGCTGCGGGCGAGGAGTTGGAGGGCGGCGCCAGGCGAGCTTCTGCGCAGGAAGTGGTTGATACGTTGGAGGAGCTCGTCAAGAAACTGCTACGTGCTAGGGCGTCCGGTGGTGGAGCGGCCGGGTTGCAGGAGAGGGTGCGAAAACGGGTGGAGTTTGAGAAGAAAAGGGCCCAGCGAAAGCTGGAGAAACGGCTACGGAAAAAGGCGAAAACAGAGCCACAGGCGCAGGACGGCACACACGACACGCCCATGCAGCTGCTCATGGGGTTTGGGCGGTTCGGGTCGACGAAACGCCTGTAGGAACGGGGCGCGGGCACTTAGAGGTGAGCACTAAGAGGTGAGCACTCAGAAGTGAGCACTGAGAAGTGAGAGAGGCAGGTCAGGCTGCGACAGGCAGAGCAGTGAGGCAGAATATCGCTGGAGCCAGGGCCGCTGCGCGCGCGCGCGCACTTTTGCTGGGACAGTGGGACATCGCCTGCAGGAGCTCGGCTAACCAATGAAAAAGATGTAAAAGCACAGTAATCAACGAGCAACGCCTCACCAAACCACAGCTGCAACTTGGCCCCACCCACCGCGAGCCGACAAGCACAATGGTCAAGTTTACTTTCAGCGTGCCCTTCGGCAGCTTGTTCAAGTTCAAGGCCGGCAAGTTCAACTTCCCCCTCGAGCAGGAGATCAGAACCAAGTTGGACACTTTACCGTCGGTGACCAAGATATACTCCAACCCCGACGGAACGCCCCGCGTGCCCTCGGACAGTGAGTTTAAGACCATAGCAGAGTTGCAGAACTTGTACTACAAGCGCAGCTACTCGCAGTGGAACTTCCTCCTCCCCGGCATCCCTAAAGAACAGTTGGACTTGTTCAAAGACAACTCACAGGACTTGAAGAACTTCCAGTTCGTCAGCAAAGATGCAGGCAAGATCATCGACAAGATCCCCTATAAGGACGAGGCCACGGGCGAGCTAAAATGGCGCGTGGTGCGCGAGACGGAGAAGGCCGAGGGCTGGGAGTTGCCGTACTTCTACATCGTGTTGCCGGTGTTCATATACTTGGTGTACATCAAGTACACGTCGCAGATGAAGAAGCGTGAGATGGAGGGCCCCGAGTGGGCGCAGAAGGAGTTGCGCTTGAGAGCGATGGAGGAGTACTTCCACGGCGACACCGAGCGCGCCAAGGAGTTTTTGTCCAACGAGGGCAAGTCTGCCACCGAGATCCGAGACAGAGACGACTTGGTGGTGGCGCGGATCTTGGCCGGCGACTACGACCGCTTGGCCTCGTTGAAGAAGAAGATGCCCAAGGACTTGTTGCCGAAGCCCGAGGTCAACGACAAGCTCCGCATCTAGAAGCCACACTAACTAGACCCCTCTACTTTCAATGCATAATCCTCATGAGCCTGCGTAAGTGCTGCCGTTATTGGCCAAGGGCCGCAGCAAGCTCAGTCGCGCTGTCCGCAAGCTCAGTCACATTGTCTCACTGGTCCTTGGGCCCAGCTTGTCTCAAATATCTCTTACATATCGCTTGTTTTACAATTCTTACTATTCACAAACGCTATCCTTCGATCCTTCGATCACTCGGCCACCTCGCCACACTCCTCAATCACCACTGGTACTCTGAGCGCGCCGCTGTTGGAGCCCTGGGCCTCGATCGCCTTCACCACATCCATACCTTCGATCACCTCGCCGAAAACGACGTGTGCGCCGTCCAACCAGGGGCATGGCACCGTGGTGATGAAGAACTGAGACCCGTTGGTGTTGGGGCCCGCGTTGGCCATGGACAACAAGCCGGGCTTCTCGTGCTTTTTCTGGAAGTTCTCGTCGGCAAACTTCTCGCCGTAGATGGACTTGCCGCCGGTGCCGTTGCCCCGGGTGAAGTCGCCACCCTGCAACATGAAGTTGGGGATCACACGGTGGAATGCGCTCTTGGCGTAGCCAAAGCCCTGCTCTCCCGTGCACAACGCCTTGAAGTTTGCGGCCGTTTTGGGCACCACGTCGTCGAACAACTCGAACTTGATGGGGCTCTGCTTGGTGCCGCCAATCGACGTGATAAAGTAGACCTTCGAGCCGAGTGCCTTGCTGGAGCTGGAGAATGACCTGACAGTGTTTCTGAACATTGCGGGGTTGAGTGAATCGGAGAGGTGAGTTGGAAATATGTATATATTTTTTTTCAGATCGCTCCGGTGCGAACCAGCGCGGTGCGAACCAATTAATATATGCTAGCGCAGCAGCATTATTGCGCTCTTTTTGGACCGATACCCTTATTACTGGCTCCGTGATGCCCGCAAAGAGCTATACTAAAACTCACTCTTGTATTCAATGTGTGTCCGCTAACAATGATTTTGGTACCGTCCCTCCCCCTGTAGACCGCCCCTATATATTCCGTGCTCTTAAAAGCTCAACAAGTCGAAGTCGTTGTTGGAAGTGCTTTGCGCAGGCTGCGAGGGCGCCTTAGCGGCTGTTGTGCCTGTCGAGGGCGTCGAGTCGAACGAAAAGCCCGTGTTTGGCGCCGTTGTTGGAGCAGGAGCAGACAGCTTCTTCGCGCCTGCGCTGGTCGTCTTGGTCTTGGCACTGGAGAACAACGACGAAAAGGCGTCTCCGGACGGCTTGGCTGGCCCAGAAGAAATCCTCAGCCCGCCGTTTGGCGTGTAATTAGGCTGGGATTGCTGCTGCTGAGGTTGCTGGCCGTATTGTGGCGTCGCGGTGGGCTGTGACACATAGAGATTGGCCAAGTTGCTGGTGAGACCAGTGGTCTGCGCAGACTGCGACGGGGCGCTCTGGAAGTCGTCAAAGTCGTCATCATCGTCGTCAGCAGCGTCAGCAGCAGTAGCAGCGTTGCCGGCAGGCGCCGCGGATCCAGCCCCAAAGTCCACCAAGTCACCCAACAAGTCCTCGGCAGGCGCTTTTGGCTGTGGCTTGGCCCTGGATGGCAGAGAAGAACCGTTGGCGTGTACACGTGAAGCGCTGGTGGTGGGCTTGGCGTGGGACGCCGAGCTGGACTCAACGTCGTACTCCTCGAAGTTGTTGTCCGTGCCGGTTGCTCCGTTGTCGTACGCGGAGCCCGGGTCGTCGTACCTAGCACCAAATACACCTCCGTCTCCATAGACCCGGCTGGTAAAGTCGTCGTCTCCGCCGTAGCCGTCGCCATTGGTGATCGAGGACGCGCCGCCGTAGGCCGCGGACGAGACCGCGCCGAACTTCTTGGCGTTTGCTCTGGCCTTCTTACGCTCCAGCCTAATCAAGGCGTCGTCGTTCAACAACAGGATCAAGTTTTTGGCCCTGTTTCTCACGTTGATACCCTGGTCTCTTCCCTTGGAGTCGATGTAGTGGAACGACTTCAACATCTGGATCAAAGAGAGATTGGCACGGATATCGTCGATAATGCGCTCAGAACCGTTCTTGATCAAGTACTCCACCAACTGCAACGACTTGTATATCTGCCTCCACTCGTTGGCGGCTTTTTCCGTGAACCGCCTAAAGATGAAGCTGAGAATCTCCTCCCGTTCTCGGTAGTTGTATGTCCCTGCGGCAATTTGTGCCATGAGAGACGTGTTTGCACCCCACGGCTCGTTGTTGGTGGCCTCACGAACCTTCGTCTCCATCTCCGACAAGTTCAACGCAACTGCATGTTAGTAACTTAATTGGGGGTTGTGCTGTTGCCTGAGCCCTTGCAGATTTCCTTGCCATCTGCGTGTTTTCTTTCGGCACCACTCCGTATTTCTGACTGCCTTTTTCGGCAAATTGGGATCTTAGGTCTCCAATATCACCACAACTCGGTGTAGACCACTTGAGACACAAATACGGATATTTGGCGCGCCAATTAGTACCCGGATCGGAACTTGTCGGCCTCTTCCAGGTGCTTTGCCCTCACTCTTGAGTATGTAGTCACCGCTGTTCGTTTGCTTAACCAATGACAACAGGCATGCGAGTAGTACTCGCGAAACCACGTAGAATTACATACCATTCTGTGCCTTGCGGATGTACGCCTTGACCTCATACAAGTTGATGTTCTTCGATGCCTCCTTGAGCAAATCCATGGTTAATGCTGGCGGGTTTCGGTGATCAGAGGGATTTGAGGAGCCGGTCAGATTAAGACGGTTGGAACCATATGCAGGCGCTCGCAACTGGGGCGCAGAACGGTCTGTGACGCTACGTAAATTAGAGCTCTTTTATTGCACACTTCATGTGGTGGCTCTTTTTTTTACATGTCGATTGCTTGTACCGATTCGCCGTAGTTTTGGGCGAGTTCCCGTCATGTGGCACACAAATCGTACCGGCATTCTGTTCTATATTCAGCGTTTGGTGAGTGGTACCGCCTTGTCTATCTCTTATACTTGGCGCGGATGGAGGCGGTGAGGTCCCGGAGATCTTGCACTTTTTTCGGGAGAGGGGCCGGCGGCTTCTGCCTAGGTGATCCCAGAGGCGTACTTTCCTCTAGAACGCTTGCGTTCCCAAACGATCCAAAGAAAGAAGCATCCCGCGCTGGCAAGAACGTGTTGTTACCCAAAAACGAGTTGCTGTAGTTCATCATCGTGTTGCTTGCAAAGCTGCCATTGGGTGTCCTGAGTAACGCAGACGTGTGAGTCAAGTCTATTCCTCTGTTGCTGACTGCTCGCGAGAGTAGGTTTTTGCGGTTGTGTAGATTTTTGGCCCTCTTGAGCACCTCCGACTCCTTCGCTTGGAGATGCTCCTTTGCAGCCTCGATATTATCTCTAGCATGTTGTTTCTGCTCTTGCTCTTCCATCTCTTCCTTTCGCTTCTGCTCCCTGAGCTGCCGCTCAACCTTTTTTCTTCGTCCACGGTCAGTAAGGGTTCCATCGAAAGCACAGGCCATGCCGTTCAAGCTTTGCTGGAGTAGTACATCTTCAGAGGCTGACGCCGAGGACATGTTGCATAAACTTACGTTTGTCACGCAGTTTTCAGCGGCAGTGAGCTCTTTGACCTGAAAAATATCCTCGAGTTTCTGCAAGTCCGTATTGCTGTTGGTGATGTCCCAAACTATGACAAGGACATGAATTTTGTACAAGCAGTATCTATTGCAGATCAGGATCATCTTGGACAAAATACTGCGGTCCCTGAGTAGCTTCGATTCTAGCGAAGAGTACGAGTGGACATGGTTGGCGTCAAAAATCCCAGTCTCGAACACAAAGAACGGCGTATTTCTAAACGACTGTTCTCTCAACGCGTTATTTCGGGGAAGACTTTCAAAATCGACGACAAAGTTATCCATTATCACCCGGTTTGCGTAGTATAACTTATCTTCGCTCACCTTTAGAGCAAATTTTGTATTAAGCCACTTGGAATGCGGTGACTTCCAATTTTCAACTAGAAGCAAGCATTTGAGCTCGATCTTCTCGGAGGTATGTGCTATTCTTTTATGCTCAAAGCATTGCTCAACAAAGCGTTTCAAGTCCAAGTGTTGCCAGAGTTTTTGGAAGTCATCTCGGGAGCGGGGCTCTTCCCGACTGTACGAAGCATTCAGTGAAACTGAGCCTAGCCTTCGTTTTGCGGGACTACTCTCCGTCGAAGAATGGCTAGTGTACTTTCGTTTGAGCGTTGGTGCTTTGAAACTCACAGCCTGAAGTTCTCGTAATTTGCGGTCCTTTTCTTTCTGCGAAGCCACAGCCCTTCTACCAGCTGCAATGAACCGCTTTATGATCTTTTTCCTCAATACCCTCTCGTAGTGCACCTCGGCGGTAGCTTTGGACACAACGTGATGACTGAGTTCTGCCACAAACGCGGAGAAGAGCTCTTCGGATAACGCATTGACGACTTTCTGTTTTTCTTCTTTCTTTTGGTGATGCTTTATCAATTTGGGTAACAATATGGATAGCTCACGATTAATACTGGCATCGAGAAGGTCCAGATAGATCAAATTAATAGCCTTTGTAAAGTGCAGATTATCCTTGACGTATTTCGTCACAGGCGGAAGCGGATTGGTGATACTAGGTGAGTTAGAGGTCTCAATAGCCGAACTGAAAAGCGAGTTTGCCCCAGTTGCTGGTTTGAATCCGAGAACGTTTTTGTTCTCTAATGCTTTATCATTGTTTTCTGGAGTTTTTTCCAGGAAGTTTTTTTCTTCATCTCTTTCTTTTTCTTTTTCTTTTTCTTTTTCATCTTTCTTACCTTGTAAACCTTGGAATAAACTCAATTTCGCAGAGTTCGCATCAGGTCCTTGGGAAGGAGGCGTCGCACCGAAGTTGAAATTTCCCGTCGGGTTCGGCAATACTGACTGCAGCGGCTCCAGCGGCTTCAAGTCAAATCTAACGGACTTCAGTTTATCTGACAGCTCCTGCTTCATGGAGTTCTTAGCAGTAAAGTCAAATACAGGAGGAGCCGATGCCGCTCCAAAAGTGCCTGTCACTGGCGTGGCAGTTTGCCTTTGCTGCTGTAAAAAATCAGCCAAGTTCATTGACCCACCGGTATTTGAGGTCTGTACAGGATTTGTAGTCTTATCAAATCGAAAATTAGAGGTTGGAGCCGGGAATGGGGGCGGGCCCTGTGCTGTAGACAACGACGGTTCGTTGAATGCAGCATTTGCCAGAAAAGATCCAGTTTCCGCGGGTGCGGAATCAGGCTTCTGCAAAATCCTCAGTGGCACATTTCTGTTAGTGTTACTGGCCAAAACTTTGCTGATTTTTGAGTCTGGGATATTGAGATTGTCGTTGGGAAGTCCAGAATTCACAAGTTGTTGAACGGGAAACTGCAGGAGCCTTGCATCGAGCTGAGTGGAGTAAGCCGGTGACCTTTTTGGCTTATCCTGTAGCGAGTTGAGTTTGTACTTGAACTCTAATTTCTCCTTGTTGCAAAGGTCGATTAGGAGATGCCCGTCTTCTTGCATCGTATCCACCTCGTAGTAGGATACAAACGCAGTCAAGTTCTCCAAGGTGTCAAACCCTAACATATCTTTCAATGCCTTGCCTGAGAACGCTTTTCCTTTAGTATGATAAGACCTCGAGAGAGACTTTAGGGCATAAAACCGGATCTCGTTGAAGTGCGTCTCTAATAAAAATGCTAGTAGGAGTGGAGTTGAATCGGCATAGGCCAATCTGAAGAACTCCACGAATAAGTTAGCTGCTCCCACTGTGTTTTTGTAGCCTCTTTCGACAATGTTATTCTGTGACATTATCGTTCTGAAGCGAAGAGCGAGCTGAACTTTTGGATCTCTGTAGATTGAGTCAGGGAGGGTCTGGACTTCACGTTCCAATTCGGGGTCGCGGAAATGGCTAATCAAATGGTAGGCCCTAAATTCTGCCTCATTTGGACAAACTCCACCATGGTTACGGACATCCTGGTAGATCTCCGTCAAGGTTTGCAAAGCTTTGTTAAACTGTTCAAGCTCCTGCTGCTGTGAGTACTCAACATCACTTCCAGCCATAATATGCAAGCAGAGTAAGTGGATCCGCACGATACGCTCGTTGCAGTCAATCGCTTCTGGGCCGTAGTAGTTTTGATAGATGAAGTCTTGGCGGATGGAGCGCGTTCTGTCCCAGACAAACGAGTGCGCATCCGGTAGTTGTTGTAAGATATTGTCGACCAAATAATTGAGCGTTTTCTGTAGAACCGCAGGAGGCCGCACGTCAGAGGGCATTGGAGGAGGCTGCCCCGCAGCCGGCCGCGAAAAGGCCTTCACGGCCCTATCCTTAGATATTTTCTGGGTAGCAGGGTTCTTCTCTAGTGCCTTGACGTTGTTCTCAAGCAGTCTGCGCGTCCGCTCAAAGATGGGGCACATATCGAGACAGGTTCCCTGAAAGTAAATGGCGTCGTTGAGGTCTTTCGTGATGTTTTCTGCGTCCACGAGCCCCAACTCCTCCATCTTCTTACGCTCGACCTCGCGCATCTTCTGGAACTCCTCGTACATGCCCTGGAAGTCGTTTCCGTTGTTCTCCTGTTCCATCAATGCCATTTTCCTCTGGTTTTCCTCATCCCACGGGTCCTGCCGGAAAGGCGGCGCCGCCAATAGTCGAGGCTGGTTGTACATGTACCTCGGCACGGGCCTCGGCTTCGGAGTCTTACCTTTGGCCATGAATCCTAAGCTTGCAGGGCTCTGAAAGACCGGCCCAGTCGCTGCGACATCGTCCTGGCTGAAGTGCTGGATGGGATCGGCATTGAGCTTGGCCAAATGCCTTGTCTCGCCGAGAATAGGCGCGTCTGTCGTCGCCGTATCTGCACCAGAACTCTTGGCGAAGCCGTTGGCCCTGTGGGAGCCCTTTTCCCTCGACGAACTGCCGAGGTTCAGAGACTTGCCTGCGAATGCCTTGTCCGCGCTCTTGTCCGATTGTTTTGGGTTATTGTGGCGCTTCGGCCTAGCGCCTCCCGGTGCTGTCGTCTTTGCGCCTGGCCCTGATCGCTGCTTATTGTTGGAATTGCCTTGCTGGCCCCGAGTTGGGGCTCTCCCCTTCTTCTGCCCTCGCAGAGAGTCTTGTGGCCCATTGCCCGGGTGTTGGGCCGCCATTCGCTGGAGAGATTGGAACTCTCCCGTTGCTGGCATGGTATCTGATCTCGGATCCGACTTCCACTAGGCAACAGCTGTGGCGGAGGGCGGAGGGATCACGGACTAAGTACGCCTTGTTCGCTTCTTGTGAGCGAGTTCAAAGTTGGGACTGGATGTCACGTGCCTCACTTTTTGGACTCTGCTCTTTTCCAAAACGTAGTCAGCACCAGGGCGTGAGTGGGTAAAGGGATACAGATGGTGAGTGTTTGGTGATTTGGACGATGTCTAGATGCTATATATTGCTTTACTTGGTGAGGTAATAAACAACAAAGCCCTGGGCTAGTTGCTGCGAAAGAAGGCCGACTGGGACAGCGTAGAGCTGCAAATTTGCATGCAAGACGGCGTGGAGAAACTCCGCAGTAACGTCCTCGTCTCGGAGCTGTACGGCGATAATGGCCGCTGTCAGGTCGCTCATCAAGTCCGTCAAGGTGCCGACAAAATGGGGTATCAAGTACGTGTTGTAGATAGTGTCGCATGCGAGTATGATATCCGGCGAGACGACGCCAGTCAAAGCCCGAAACTCCTCAATTCCAGGCCGCCGGTCTTCCCAATCAAGGCTGATGAAGTCTATGCTTGCCCACTTTTCGCCTGCGGTTGTCTTGGGCAAAAGCTTATTGTCTCTGTTGAACGTGGTGCTGCTGTACTTCTGAGAGACGACGTTTTCGCCGAAGTTTTCCTTCATGAGCTTGAGAATGTGGCGCTGATCGGATGCCACGTAGTGGAGGCACCTAGGCCCCAAAAGAGCAGCTAAAATGGCGCTGACTCCCGTGCCCAACTCAAGCACAACCTGCGATTGCATGCTGCGCATCGGGCACTTGGGATGCGCTAAAATCCAGTCTGCAAAGTGCAGGCAGGTTTGCCAGCAGATAAACCCGGTGCTTGACGTCTGAACGGCGGACGAAAGCAGCGAGAGCGACTGGCGGATAGTCAAGTCGGTACTCGAAAGCAGAAGCGAGATGTCTATGGTGTGGTGCGACTTGTCTACATAGCCCAAGTGCTGGTTTTCCGGGGGCTTGCGCTCGGTGTAGAGGTCGAACAAATGGTCGTAGAGAAGGTCGAGGTCGACTTTCTCTAGAAGTGTTACGTCCATGAGCGAAGAAACGCCCAGTCGCAGACGGTGAGCTCTGAGGCGAGCGTGAAGTGAGAGTTGCAGCTGCGATGCGGGCCACTCGGCCACTCTGAGCAGGATTGAGCACGTCGTGTTGATTTAATGTAGGCAGCCCGTTAAAAAGGCAAAGCCAGTCTCCGTTGGCTTTTCACACGTCACATTAATAAAGAAAAAAAATGCAAAAAAAAAGAAAGAGAAAAAAAAAAAAAAACCTCATACTACGAGCGCCCTACGTTCTGGTGCTGGTACTGGTGCTGCCCACGCTCGCTACCTATCATGTCGCCTTACTATGTACCGGCAATGCTACAACGTTCATGCCTAGACAACACTTTTGGCCTTCAAGATCTCGGCAATCAAAATGCCTGCGCCCGCAGCGCCAATGACCGTGTTGTGCGACAAAACAACCATCTTGAAGTCCAACACTGGGTCCTCTCTGACTCTGCCCACCGAAACACCGTAGCCTGCATCTCTGTCCCTGTCCAATCTGGGCTGGGGTCTGTCAGCCTCCTCCAAAACGTGGATGGTCTGCTTTGGCGCGGACGCGCAGCCCAACTTGAACGCCTCGCACTGGTATTTTCGCATAGTGTCCTTGATAGCTTCCACGGAAGGCGCCGGTCTGTTTGCAAATCGGAATGAAATGCACTCTGTGTGGCCGTCGCTCACTGGCACACGGTTGCACTGGGCCGAGACCTTCATTTCCTGCTCGGGTATGAGGTCAAAGCCCTTACCGTCGGGGGAAACGGCACCCAAGATCTTTCTGGTTTCCCACTCCATCTTCTCTTCCTCTCCGCTAATGTAAGGAACAATGTTGTCCAAGACATCGATGCCGGAAACACCAGGCGAGAATCCCGCGCCAGAGATCGCCTGCAACGTGGTGGCGGTGAGCGCGTCGATGGGTCCAAAGGCGTCAACCAAGGGTTTCAACGGCGCAACTAAGCCGGCAGTGGAGCAGTTGGAAATGCACACAATGAACCCGGGTCTCTCCTTTCCAGCGGCTTTGGCGTCGGCCACCTTCTTCTCAACAACAGACAAGTGGTCTGTGTTGACGATGGGCACGATCAAAGGAACGTCGGGCGCTCTTCTGTAGTTCTTAGCGTTGGAAATGACAATCTTGCCTGCTTCAGCAAAGGCGGTCTCAACCTCGCCCGCCACGTCGGAGTCCAAGCCAGAGAACACGACCTCGCACTCAGCAAACCGGCCCTCCGGCTTGCACGCCTCAACGGGGAGGTTTTTAGAGGCCTCGGGCATCAAATATGTCTGCTTCCAGGTCACAGCATCTTTGTAGGCCTTGCCTGCGGATCTGGACGACGCACCCAAGGCGTAGAGCTCGAAGTCTGGGTGGTTCTCCAAGAGCAAAATAAAACGTTGGCCCACGGAGCCGGTGGCGCCAAGGACACCTACTTTTGTCAAGGCCATGGTGATTAGGGTGTGTAGATGTGGTTCCAGCTGGAAAATATAGCTGGCGAGATTATTTTGAGTCATCGGCTGTATGCACGCCGGGGCGAGTTGGGTGCAAATTGAGCTGTGATCCAAGCAGAAACAAAAATCACGGGCAGAAACGGAAAGAACACGGAAAGAGAAAGCGGGAGAGGATGATAAATTGTTGCAAGGGTGGTGGGCGATAGAGGCGCTCATCTTTGGTACCGGGGCCTGTTGGTATTTCCGAAGCGTGAGGTATCGAGTGCTGTTGAAAGAGGACTATACCGACACAGCGTGGACTGTAGCTCAGTATTGCCACTTTTTATTATCGTGCTACACTACGTATTTTCTTCTAATTTTTACTTCTGCAGCTGTTTTCAGCACTATGTTATTCGTTTCAAGTTTGTCTCAGACTTTGGAATAGAGGTACCAACGTGGTGGGAGAAGCTCTAATGCTACTGCAAACCGCCAGGCGAGCGCAGCAGGCTCGACAAGTGCATAGAAAAGAGAAGGGCCACGCACCGAAAACGAGCAAAACAGAGAAGAAAAAAGATAAAAAGTAAAACCAAAAAAAAAAGAAACGCAAATTCTTACTTCATATCACACCTTCTTAATTCCCCACTTCCCATTTTCGCCCTCCGATTTGCCTTAGCCTCTACCGTTTCCTTCCCCCCGCCCTCTCGCGTTCTTCCCTCCACCACCACCGCGCTCTGGCTCCCAGCGCGCGCACCGTGAACGCGCTTTTCACCGCTACAGCGAACAACCGCTACAGCAATCCTCCGTAAAGAAAATCACCGCAAAGTTGCCGCAACATGGTGAACATCGATTTCGAGAAAATCTACCTCAACCAGTCGCGGTTGAACGGCCGCATGCGTATCGCAGATTCGGGCCTCGGCTGGAAAGCGTCGTCCGCAGGCGGCGCCGCTGCAAGCGCTCCGTTCTTGTTGCCTTCCGAGGAGATTTTGGCGGCGCAGTGGTCCCGGGGCTCTCGCGGGTACGAGTTGAGGGTGCAGACGAAAAACCAAGGCGTGTTGCGGCTCGATGGTTTTGACGCCGAGGATTTTTCCAAGATGAAGCAGGAGTTGCAGCGGAACTTCCACTTGACGTTGGAGCAGCGGGAGCACTCGTTGCGCGGGTGGAACTGGGGCACGACGGACTTGGCCCGTAACGAGTTGGTGTTTCAGATTCACAACAAGCCCAGCTTCGAGGTGCCGTACGCGGACATCACCAACTCGAACTTGACGGGCAAAAACGAAGTTGCACTCGAGTTCAACTTGAACAACGACGACAAGGCCGGCGACGAGATCGTCGAGATGCGCTTCTACATCCCCGGCGTGGTCGAAAACGAGACCACCAAGACTGTCAAGACCGAGGATGGCGAGGAAAAACAGGAGGAGGAGACAGAGGAAGTTAGCGCGGCGTCTGTTTTCTACGAGCAACTCAAGGACAAGGCCGATATCGGCCAGGTGGCTGGCGAGGCCATCGTGTCGTTCAGCGACGTGTTGTTCTTGACGCCCAGGGGCCGCTACGACATCGATATGTACCCCGGCTCGTTGCGTTTGCGTGGAAAGACCTACGACTACAAGATCCAGTACAAGCAGATCGAGCGTATCTTCTCCTTGCCCAAGCCCGATGACATCCACCACTTGGTGGTGTTGCAGATTGACCCGCCGTTGAGGCAGGGCCAGACCAGATACCCGTTTTTGGTGTTGCAGTTCTCCAGAGAGGAGGAGACCGAGTTGGAGTTGAACTTGTCGGACGCTGAGTTCGAGCAAAAGTACAAGGACCGCTTGAAGAAGCTGTACGACTCCCAGACCTTCTTGGTGATGTCCCACTGCTTGAAAGGCTTGACGGAGCGCCGGTTGATCATCCCCGGCTCGTTCCAGTCGCGCTTCTTGCAGGCCGGCGTGTCGTGCTCGTTGAAAGCGTCCGAGGGGTACTTGTATCCGCTCGATAGATGCTTCTTGTTTGTCACGAAGCCCACGGTCTACATTCCCTACTCGGAGGTCAGCAGCGTCACAATGTCCCGTACGTCTACGGGGATCACCGCATCGCGTACGTTCGACTTGGAGGTGGAGTTGAGAGGCACCAACCAGTCGCACGTGTTTGCCAACATAGACAAGGAAGAGCAAGAGTCAATCGAGAAATTCTGCGCCGACAAGGGCTTGCGGATCAAGAACGAAGAGAAGATGGCGAAGGCCATGTTGGCGAAGGCCATGAAAGAGGAGGCAGACGATGACGACGACGAAGATGTGGACATGGGCAGCGCAGCAGAGGACGAAAGTGAGGACGACGACTTCGGGTCGGGATCGGACTCGGACCCGGCCGAGGAGTTTGATTCCGACGCCTCAGCGTCGAATTCCGACGAAGACATGGACGCGAAAGGCGAAGGCAAAGGCGAAGGCGACGGCGACGAGCGCCCGCCTAAGAAGAAGTTGAAGAATTAGGCCCGGGTGCGGGTAAGAGAGCAAAACGCAGAGAGAGAGAGAGAGCAAAGGCAGAGAGAATAGGAGAGCAAAGGCAGAAAGATTAGGCACTGGATCAGGGCAGGGCGACGGAATGAAGGAGCTCGGCCGGCATGGTGCCCTGCTGTCTTGCGGCTAAGGCGTGAGATCAGGGACAATCGCGGTGTAGCGCGCAGATTTGATCTACGGGGTTTTCTTCAGCCTGCCTGATGAGGAAAAAAACAGAGAGACAGAGACCGCGGCGGCGCATGAATCCGGAGAGTCCGTCGCTATGTTTTAACTCAGAAAGGAACTACAGCCCCTGGTAGCCATGCGCTAGCGACCAAGGCGAGAGTGCTCAGAGCAGAGAAGGGAATGTGGGATGTATCAACTGGGTCAATTGCTGAACTGGGTGCCCCAGTTTTACCCACTGGCTCCCTGGGTCACCGGCTTGTGCTGCGTGTAGCACAACTTGAAACATGGGAGAGAAAGTCGTACCATACGAGAAGTAGGGGGGTGTGAATAACAGTAAATGGGATTTGTCCCGAAAAAATAAAAATTACAGTGGAGAATTCTGTAGCGAGCGGGGACACACAAGCGAGCCTAAGGTCCGGAATTTAAGAGACAAGCATAGAAGAATAAGGTTGAGCAACTGAGACGCGCAAGCGTGAAAGCGAAAAGCACTGTTAGCTGGCAGTCATGCGAATACAGCGGCCGACGTTGCCCGGTTTTGCCGAGCCTCCTCGCTGTACAAAAATAACCGTGCGACAAGTGCTACGGACGCAATGCCGAGTACCACCGAGAGTAACGGTACCGAGCAAAAGCCGAAATCGGGGCATATTTTGCACATTTGCTTCACCCCCTTTTCCACGGATAGTCAGTCACCAAACGCCAAAGTTTGGTCCGGCCCCCCAGATCAGGCCCCCTGAAATCCTCACGCCGCAGCCAGGGCGCAGGGTGCTGCGCAGAGGCGGTGCGCTCTTAAATAGCCCACATGTGCGGCGCATGTATTCCCTTATACTTCCCGATCGGGCAGTCCAGCATGGAGATGCTGTCATAAAAGGGCCACAGCCAGCCATGCTGGGGCTAAGCACGGGCAGATTTTAAACCACGCTGATCATCGGTGCGTGCGTGACGTGAGAGTTAATCTTTGGTTTATTTACACACATCGCCTGTGTGTATTTTTTTTTTTTTTTGTTATTGTTGTTTTATTGCTGTCACAACATAACGCGTGTTTTGAGTGATTAGAGCAAGTTTGGCTTGCGTTTCACCGCCTACCCCACACTACGCATATAAATCAAGGCTTTTCCTGCCAGAGGTCACCTCCTTTTCGCATGGAGGACATTGACTACCTGCTCCAACCTAGTTTCGAGCGGTGTTTGGACTACCTCAGTATGTACGAAGAAATCGCCGTGCCGGCCAGGTCGCCTAGGCGGCCAAGCAACAAAAGTGTGGACAAATCGCCGGGTGTGCCTCCATTAGGCAAGGGCGCAGATTTAGACTTGACCCACGACAATTTTTCCGAAGATGGCGATATGCCCAGTGACTCTTCTACGCGCAACTCGCTCTTTTCCGTGGGGGATACCCGCACCAAACTTGACGGGTCCGTGTTCGAGGAGTTTCTAGAAGAAATCACGGCGCAGGACGAGATCTGCCTCGTGGACAACGTCGTGACTATCTTGAAGTTCCACGACCAGTGGGATCCAAAGAAAGTGGCGTTTGTATCCATGAGCTAGGTTGCGCAATTCCAGCGCCGGTTGTTTTTTTTTTCCTTCCTCTGCTGCTACTGCTTACTACTGTTGCTACTGCTGCTACCGCTGCAACTGCTGCTGGTTTCACCGCTCCTCGGTTAACTGCCCTTGTTTCACACCTGTTTGGGATCTTCAAGCGGCGTAACGTGGCACTTCCGGCTCTCGTGCAGCGGCTGCTGCCCCCACTTTGGCCCTTTAATTTCTTACTGCGATTTCACTTCTCTCAACGACTGGCTTGCCCCCATTGTGTGCGCATTGCTTGCAGTCCGCTTGAACAGGTCTTTCTCGTGTTTCTAGTTGGCACGCACACAAAGTTACGATTCAGGTTTACACGGCGCGCTGGGCACGGGGCCCACCGCATTTTCGTATCGTCACACTCGGACGCTTCGGTTATAGTAATGTACGCGTGTTGGCTCTTCGCTGTAGCACTTAGTCAGTTCCGCAATTGGTGATAGTTAGCGCTTGCGTGCTCACGTGACCGTGCCGAAACGGGAAGTCCGATCAGTGATGGGGTGGAAAGTGCCACAAGGGCCGGAGCGGTGTGTGTCTTTCGGCATTGGATGTCTTCAGCAGGAGCGTCGGACCATTGCAACGGAATGGCCAGCATGGGCAGCTTTTGCCGTGTCTCTCTCTGTTTCGTTACGCCTGCCAATTTATCAGTATCTCGGCTAACTGCAGATGGTGCCCCCACCATGGCGCGGCATGGACCCATGCAGAGAGTCATATATAAAAAAACGTACCGGCTGCACTTCAATTTTTCACAGATACCACCAGCCGTACGTTCCAAAGCAGATTTTCCTGATCCGCATGAGAACACTCTGGATCCGCGTCGGTACGTCTCTTGTCTGTCGACCTAGCAGCATTTTTGCACACTCACGCCAGACATCATGGGTGCTCCGCTCGGACTAGTGGTGTACTCGGCCGTGAAGCCCATCTTCAAGATCTACGCCATCATCGGCATGGGCTTCTTTCTTGCCAAGCGCAACATCTTGACGGTGACCACGTGCCGGGACATATCCGACCTTGTGGTCACCGCCCTCATGCCGTGTTTGATCTTTTACAATATCATCTCGTACTTGAAAAGCTCGGACATCAAGTTCATCGGCGTTGCATTCTTCGAGGGCACACTCTTGTTCGTTATCGGCGCGCTGCTCGGGCTCCTCACGCACTTTGTGTGTAAGTCGCCGAAGAAATGGCTCGGCGGGATCATCTCCGTCGGGCTATTCCCCAACATTTCCGATCTCCCCATCGCATACATGCAGACGATGGGCAAGTCCGGCGCGATATTCTCCTCGACCGACAGCAACAGGGGCGTTGCATACGTGTGCATCTTCTTGGCATCGCAGGTGTTCTACCAGTTTAGCTTGGGCCTCTACAAGTTGGTGCGTTACGATTTCCGGGACGAGATCAACCGCGCAGACCACGAGCAGGCCGCGGGGTCCTCCGACGAGCTGAAGAGCAGCTTCGACACGGCGAAAAATCGCCCCGCGGTATCTTCGGACCGCCCCACGGTATCCCTGGACCGTCGCACGTCCACGTTCGAGAACGTGCCGACAAGACAGGCATCTGAAGACTCGGCCTCGATTGACTCTGCGGACCTCGAGGCGAAGCAGTACACAGACGAGCACAAGCCGGCGGCCCCTGGCGCGGAACAGAACCTAAACGCCGAGCAACTGCTGCAGAGCGACGTGAATACGCTGCTCTCGCGGTACGTGACGTCGACGTCGCGAGAAGTGCTGCGGAACGTCAGTCTGGACCAGGTGACCCGCCGGCGACGGATGTCCAGCGGCGTCTTAGACAACCCGTTGCATATTGAGAGCTCGCGCAACGCCGAGCTGATGCCGCCCGAGGACATTGACGATCTCATCCAGGAGTACTCAGAGTTCCATAGGCTAAAGTCGTCCGATTCCCGGCGCACGGAAGCGGCGGCGTCGCGCACTGAGCCGGACGACGGCGGCGCGTCCAGCTTGGCCCCTTCGCCAAAAGAGCCGTTTTCCGCCAAGTTCAGGCGGTACTTGATTTCCACGCTCAAGAACTTCCTCGCGCCAAACTCGGTCTCGCTCATTGCGTCGATCATCATCGCCATGGCGCCGCCGCTCCGCGCGCTCTTTGTCGAAACCTCTTTCCCCATGCCCAACGCCCCGGACGAGCAACCACCGTTGTCGTTCATCATGGACATATGCAGCTACGTGGGTGCGGCGTCGGTGCCGCTGGGGTTGCTCATATTGGGGGCCACCATCGCGCGGTTGCGAGTCAACGCCATGGTGCCGGGGTTCTGGAAAACCGCGGTCATGATCACGGCATGCCGCCTCATCGTGCTTCCCATAATCGGCGTCGGCCTCACCACGGGAATCTATAAGGCCGGCTGGTTCGGGGGCAACGACATGATACGCTTTGTCAGCGTGATCGAGTATGGCCTTCCCAACGCCACGGCGTTGGTCTACTTCACAGCATTCTACACGGACCCTGCGTCTCCGGACCACTTGCAGATGGACTGCTTGGCGATATGCCTCATTGCGCAGTACTCAATCCTCTTCATAACGCTTCCCTTCTTGGTGACGTTCACGTTGAAAGTCTCCATGTCATACTAGCATCTAATCTCGCACGCGCGTCGCAGCCAGGTCGCAGCCAGGTCGCGGCCAATTTTGTGTGGGGGAGGTCCACACGCGGCGGCCGCACCAACTAAAGCATCGCCAGACCGAGTCTGCACTCTGCCCCATCCAGGCTTGCTGTAGCGCTAATAAACAATATTGTCACAGGCTGCCGCCTCTTTTTTGAAAAATGGAGCCATTTGCCGTGCCTCCGCTGTACTGCTGCCCGTTTATGCACTGCCACTCTTTGTTTTTGTTTTCTTGTTTTTTTGCGTTCTGTCGCTTGCATCTAAAATGCCGTCAGGCACAGTTCCTGCTTCCGCGCTCGCAACATTGCGGTGTTGCTGTCAATAGCTTAAATACTAGACCGTTCCTCACAGCCGTCTCAACGTCTGCCATCTTTACTCGTATAAGAAAAATACAATGGCTTTATACTACAATTTGGTTTTCGGCTTGCTCGTCATCGAGATGGTGTACTTCACCGTCTTGTCCTTGCCCTTTCCCCGTGCCATGCGGAAAAAGGTCTTGAGAACGGTGTCGGCGCCGTTCCGCTCCGAGCAGTTCAACATAGCATTTAAGTGTGTGTTTGGGTTCGTGCTCGTGCTTTTTGTAGATTCCGTTAACAGGGTCTACGCCGTCACTGCGGAGTTGCACGCCATGTCGCCAAACACACACTCGCCCTCCAACATTATGAACGACCGGTCCGACGTCCAGGCCAGACGGTTCTACGCCCAGAGAAACATGTACCTCTGCGGCTTCACGTTGTTCTTGACGCTCATCTTGACCAGAACGTACTCGTTGGTCGCGGAGTTGATCCAGACCAAGGACAGATTGGACGACCAGGGCAGGACTGCGGACTTGAACGGTGGATCCAGCGAGAAGGTCACGGGCTTGAAGAAGGACTTGGGCGAGAAGGACACCGAGTTGTCCAACTTGAAGGAGCAGGCCGCGTCGTTGTCGTCGGAGTACGACGCCACCTCCACAGGTGCCAAGAAGTTGTAGGCGGAGGGAAGTTTCTCCCACTAGGTAAATGTGCTGGTGTCTGTGTATTGAATGAAATAGAGGATTTGAGCGAAACTATGGTTGTTGTGGTACCCTACTTGTTCTCACCCTACTTGTTCTCACCCTACTTGTTCTCACCCTACTTGTTCTCGCCTTACTTGTTCTCACCCTCCTAATTCTCTAATCCTTTTGCTCTACTTACTCTCGTAGGCGTTACTCTTGTGCTTGGGAACGAACTGGAAGCTGGCCGACGCCTTGCCGAGAAACATCTCCGTGATCTTGATCCAGTCCCTGTAGTCTGTGGAGCCCAACAAGGTCTCGAGGTCGTTTCTGCCCTTCCATTTTGGCGGCCTCTCGTTGAGCTTGGGCGGAAGCCGCTCGAGGATGCCAACGGGAATGTATCTGTGTGTAAAGCTGATGAACTCGCACATGAACCGCCTTGCGTTCTCGATACCGTACTCGTCCGAGCCCCAGTGCTCGACGGCGTAGTTGGCAAACTGCCGCATGTACTCGAGCCGCTCCGACGCGCTCTTGTCGAGGTATTGCTGGGCGTCGATCTCCTCGAAGATCCACGGCTTGATCAACGCTCCGCGGGCCACCATCACGGAGTCAATGCCCTCGGTGTTGACGGCGTCGTGCCACTGCTCGAACGTGAAGCTGTCGCCGTTGCCCACAAACCACGTTGGTGGAGCCTCGGCCTGGTCCTTGTCCTCCTCTTTCGTGTGGTTCCAGTTCTGAACCACTTTCGCAACGTCGGCAATGTACAGCCAGTCCGCTTCCCGGGTGTACCTCTGCTGTCTTGAGCGGCCGTGGAGCGTGATTGCCGCCACGTGGGTCTCGGAAAGCACGCGCGACACCAACGACGCAGCCGTGTTCTTGTTGTCCTTTGTGCCAGTTCTGATCTTAACGGTGACGGGAATATCGCCCGAGCACGCGTTCATGCCGTTGAGGATACGCACCATCTTCGACGGCTGGTCCAAGAGGGCGGAGCCTTGCCCCTGGCGGTAAAGCAAGTCGATGGGGCACCCGCAGTTCAAGTTGAGCTCCGAGACGCCCGTCGTCTCGCGTGCAATTGCCTCCGCAGCCTTGCTGGCCTGCTGATGGTGGTTGGACGCGATCTGGACGCCGAAACCGGGGTACTCCGACGCGTGCGCTTTTGGAAGCGCCCACTCCGGCTTGGTGCCCTGGAGGAGTGGGAGCGCAAGCGCCATCTCGCTGTACGTGACGTCTGCGCCTAGCGTCTTCATGAGGCGCCGGTAGGGCAAGTTCCCCACGGTAGTCAACGGCGAGACAATCTTTGCTCTCCTGAGATCGATGCGCTTCTTCTCGGCAGGGGAGAACGGCGCCTCCACGTAAGACGACACGTTGTTCTTCGCGTCCTCCTGCTTCTTGGCGATGTTGGCGTCGTTCTGCACCAAGGAGTCCAAGTACTTGTTGTACGGCGTAGCCCGCTCAAACACATACCTGTTTTTCTGCAACTCCACCCGGTGCGAAGGGTCGATCTTGTTGATTTCCGAGCGCACGTCCTTCATCTTCTCCACGAGCTCCACGTCTTTGACGAGCTGCTTCGTCTCTCGGTTGTAGTGGCTGCCCAACCACCTGCACTTGAGCCCAGCAGGACAGTACCCGATGGCCGAGAACACGGGACACGGGCCTTGGATATCCTCGGGTTTCGACTGCAAGTAGAATTCCAAATCGTGTGTATTTTTGCACTGGTCGCCGTACGGGCACTCTCTGCCTGCGGCCGGGTCGAGCACCGACGAGCACAAGCGGATCTCCTCTTTCTGCTGCTTCAAGTCCCGCTTCTTGTTCTGGCCCCGGTTCTTCTTGCTTCTTTTGGACTGCTCGCCCTTGGTTCTTTCTCCGCCTTCGGCCTCTTCGTCGTTGAAGTTCTCCTCTGCGCCCACAGCGTCGACTATGTACTCTGGTTTGATTGGCGCAAAGCCCTTAGCGTAAGTTTGTGTGTGTGCCCTTTTAGCGTCTGGCGCCTCTGTTGGCTCCGATGGCCGTTTTTCTACGTCTGCCATAATTTCTGTTGTGTTGGCGAAATACAGGTGTATAGCAGCTGATTTTTCAGTGATGGATGCCCATCGCGGCCGCAACAGTACGCGAAATGCAGAGCGGGCATGGAAATGGTGGGGAAATGAAAAACGGTGACAAAATTCGGAAAAGAAAAATATGCAAAAAAGAAGTTTCTTTCAGTACGAAGAGGATTTAAGACTACAGGCTGCTTACCCCTGGTTCGTCCACGGTTGCATATTGGATAAGATGTCCCAGCCACTAAGTGTTGCCATGAGCAAGACGCAGCCAATAGGCACCAGTAGATCAACACGATTTTTTTTTTTTTTTGAAAACTTCTACGTGACAGCACTGACTCTCTATTTATGAGCTCACTAGAAGTGGTTTCCCCACCACTCACTGCCCAATGTGAAGCTATGTGGCTAATGCACCCATAGTTACAGTAGCATCCACATAGTGCCTGCCCGCCGCGACTCCATCAACCTCAGCGAACTTCTACGCACAACCTCATCGGTATTTTTTCCAAACCAGTTCTTCACCAAAAATGTCCGTGGAGAAGCGGAGAAAGACGGAGACCAATGGCAAGCCGAAGGGCTCCAAGATCTTCAGCCCTTTCCGAAACCTCGGTATTGTCTGCAACGAGGTTCCCTTTGCCGTGGGAACTTTGGGAGGCACGTTCTACTTGGTGACATCTGTTGGGCGAGGCTTCCAGATTTACGACGCAGCCAATTTGCATCTCCTTTTCGTTTCGCTGACCCAGGCGCCTTCCAAAATCACCACCTTGACTGCACATTTCCAGTATGTCTACGCTGGCTACGCAAACAAGGTCGGAGTCTACAAAAGAGGCCGCTTAGAGCACGAGATCACGCTCACGCTCTCTTCCCCCGCCGCTGCCGTCAACCACGTCTTGGCTTTCGGCGACTACTTGGTCGTGGCGTCGTCGGACGGCGACATTAACGTCTTAAAAAAGCCCTCGGGCTCGAAAATCGCCACGGAGCACTACACCACGATCAAAAGCATCAACCCACAATTCGACGGCGACATCGTGGGTTTGCTCCATCCACCCACGTACTTGAACAAGGTCGTGGTGGCGACTTCCGACCACATCTACGTGATCAACATCCGCACGGGTAAAACGGTGTTCAAAACCGACCGCAACGTGTTTGGCGAGCCTATTTCTTGTATCGAACACGCGCCTGCGTTGGACATCATCGCAGTTGGCACGAGCACCGGAGGCGTTTTTTTATTCCACTTGAAAAAAGCTGCTGTTTTGGGCGAGAGGATCGTCGCATCGCCTCTGGACGTCAGTGCGAGAGTTACGTCTCTCTCTTTCAGGACTGACGGCTCTCACCACATGCTAGCTGCGTTGAACACAGGCGATCTCTTTTTCTACGACTTGGCCAAGCGGGCCAAAGCGCACTACTACCGGAACTGCCACGCAGAGGTGAACGGAGGCGTAGCCAACGCCAAGTTCCTCAATGGCCAGCCCATAGTTGTGTCTAACGGAGGAGACAATCAGCTAAAAGAACTCGTGTTCGACCCTCCGCTCTCTACGTCCAACAGTGCCATCATAGGCCCACCTCGTCATTTGCGTTCCCGTGGTGGGCATTCCGCTCCCCCCGTGTCGATTCTTTTCCCTAACGAGGATAAGTCGCACTTCATTTACTCTGCATCCAAAGACCGATCGCTATGGAGCTTTTCGTTGAGAAAAGACGCCCAGGCCCAGGAAATTTCCCAGCGGCCGCCCAAGACCGGCTCCAAGGAGCGCACCGCTGGCATTGTTGCGCTGATGCGTGAAAAGTTCCCAGAGCTCACCTCGCTTTCCATGTCCGTAGCTCGCGAGGGCGAGTGGGAGAACATGGTCACAACACACAAGGGCGAAAGGTTTGCCAGAACGTGGGACTCCAAGAACAAGCGTGTGGGCCGCCATCAATTGAACACGGTGGACGGCGGCATTGCAAAGTCTACATGTGTTTCCCACTGCGGCAATTTCGCCTTAGTTGGGTCCTCCGAAGGTGGAATTGGCGTGTACAACCTACAATCTGGCCTTTTAAGGAGAAAATACATGTTGCACAAAAAGAAACCTGTGACCGGCTTGGCCATCGATGGCATGAACAGAAAGATGGTCAGTTGTTCTTTGGATGGCTTGGTCGGGTTCTACAGCTTCTCAGACCTGAAGTACTTGGGTAAGTTGGACTTGGGAGAGCCGATCACCGACATCGTGTACCACAAGGGCTCAGACTTGGTTGCGTGTGCGTTGGACGACTTGACCATCGTTGTCATTGATGTGGTCACGCAGAGGGTCGTCAGAATATTGTATGGCCACACAAACAGAATCACAGGGTTGGACTTCTCTCCGGACGGTCGGTGGATCGTTAGTTCGAGTCTCGACGGTACTCTCCGAACCTGGGACTTGCCCACAGGGGCCTGTATTGATGGCATAAGACTTCCTAGCGTCGCTACGGGGGTCAAGTTTTCGCCTATTGGAGACTTCCTTGCCACCATGCACGTTTCCGGAAACGGCATTGCCTTATGGACCAACAAGGCTCAGTTTCGTCCTGTTTCCACTCGACAAGTCGAGGAAGACGAGTTCAGCACGGCTCTCTTGCCAAACGCCTCCGGCGATGGAGGTGCGCTCATGATCGACGGCGCATTGGACGCAGCTGAGGACGACTACATGGATGTCACCGAAAACTATCAGTCTGTGGACCAGATAGATGACAAGCTAGTCACGTTGTCTGTTGGGCCCAGAAGCAAGTACCAGAGTATATTGCACGTGGATACGATCAAGCAGAGAAACAAGCCCAAAGAGGCGCCCAAGAAGTCTGAGCATGCGCCTTTCTTCTTGTCGCTTTCGGGAGAGATTGTTGGAGACAGGGCCGTCGTTGCCGAGAACGGGAACGGCAAGGCTAGCAGTGCAGACGGCACACAGGAGGAACAGGCGTCAAAATTGCGCAAATTCAACGGCGGAGAGCACAGATTCGAGTCTGACTTCACCAGATTGCTTAGAGAGGGCCGCGAGGCCAGCGACTATAGCGAGTTCTTGAGGTTCCTTGAGCACGCCTCGCCTGCTACGCTTGACCTCGAGATCCGCACGCTTAACTCGGTACCTCCTTTGACCGAGATGGTTGCGTTTGTGGATGCGTTGACGGCCGGGCTCGAGCAAAACCGCAGCTTCGACGTGTTCCAGGCCATTTTCGGGCTCTTTTTGAAGCACCACGGCGACGTCATCTACAACGTTCCCAGCGAAGTGTTGCATGCGTCGCTCGAGAAGTGGGGTGCGATAAACGGCCGCCAGGAGGAGAAGCTCGACGAGTTGGTCAAGTTCTGCTCTGGCGTGGTTGACTTCATTTCTGCGGCCTAGGTGTTCACGAGCCGCGCGACAGCAGGCAAAAGCATCAGCGCCTTGGACTTCAAGACCGACGAGAGAAAAAACAGAAATACAGCAGAGTATATTTTAGATATTGCATCACAGCGAAAATTAAGAAGAGCAGTCGACGGCACAGTTGCATACGTGTGCCATTCCGCAGTAGGCTCGGCTTAACCACCTCACCTCTCTCACTTGATTACTCGGCTGGTTGTGCGCGCAGGTGCGTGAGGGCCCGTCTCTTACGTCTCCTACGCCAACCAGTGTAAGTCCCCACAATTGCAGAGCATACACAGTAAATCCACAGAGATACGTGCCGATGTCTGCTACGATACTAGAACCGCAGAACCTGCTACATTTCGCGGGCGGAGTGAAGGTTTCTGCGCTACATTACAGCAATGGGAAGTTCTACATCGGCTTCTCCAATGGCGACCTCTCCATAATGAGCTTGAACTCCCAGGCAGAGCCGCCTCGCGAGGGCACGCGGTCCATAAAGAGCTTCCGGTCGTTCAGCGAGGTCAAGCGTTTGTTCCAGGATAACGAAAGCTCGCAGTTGCTCTCGTTCGACAAGACGTTTCCGAATGTGAGCGGGAGTCTGTCGCCAATCACTGCGTTGGGCTCAATTCCCATATACAACGACAGCAGCCGCGAGGTGCTTTACATCGGCAGCGGCGACCTACTACGCGTCTACGAATGGGTCGGCTCGCACCTCAACTTGGTGCGGGCCTTTGACGAGATCCGGTCGTTTTGCAGCCCGTGCTACATTGAGGTTGAGGAACAAGCGCCGGGAAAACTGCCGCCAGCGTCTTCTGTACACGAGACGCTGCTATCAGAGAATGCCAACGCAGCACTGGAACGTTCGAGTCGGGTTCGGCTCTTCTTGGTGGGTTCCAGGAAGAAGTTGCATGTGTTCAAGGTGGTGCAGAAGTCACGAAACGTCTTTGACTTCGTTTTGACGCAGGAGCTCGTGTTGAAGGAGAGGATAAGAAACATACAGTTGTTTCAGGATCAGTCTACGGCTGTCATTGCATCAAACTACAGCATATACACCTTGGACCTCTCGCGCGAGTACGTCGTGCGGGACTTGGCCGCCGATACGTCGCCTATCTTCAATGTTGCACAGGCCTCATCTTTCTCCTACTTTACTCTTTCTGCAGGGAGTCAGAATATGTCTGTTGTGCCGCTTGACGGCACTAGCGCATTGGTTGTTCGTGATGCCCAGGTAGGTATCCTCGAGCTTGACGACAACGGAGCCTCCTTGAACGAATCTCAAATCAAGCTCGCGTCTGCACCCATTCATGTTGGCTACCTATCCCCGTGCTACGCGATTTTCATCTACCCCAAATCGATGGAGGTGGTCGAAATCCCAAGCGGCGCTACCGTCCAGACTTTCAAGCACAGTTTGAACGTGCCTGCCAACGTATACGCGCAGGCCCCGCTGCTTATTACCATGGCCGCGGGAAGTGACGTCTACCAATTCAAGTCTTTACCCATCCAAAAGCTTTTGGACCAGTTCTTAGCATTGCGCAATACTCTGAGCAAAGTCAGCTACGCAAACGACCTTCAGGTGGCTGGGCTCGAGAGGGCGATTTCTCTTGTTGCGGTTTTGAGCGACCACGACGACTACTTTCGCGACCGAAAAGATCCTGACTTTCCTAAACAAAAGCTTCAGCAGTTGTATCTTCGTGACTTGCACAAGGATAAAGCTGTGCTCTGTTTTGAGAGATACTTCAGGTTCAACGAGGCATTAATAGATATAGCATCAGAGTGGGTAATCTCCTTCACAGAGATTCTTCAATTGTTCCCGCCGTTTCTTAACGGGTCGGCTCACACAAACGAGTCTGGTCACAGCGCGAACGACCCCACGTACAACAATGTTGTGAAGAGTGTTACAATTGCCCAAATCGAGAAAAATAGACTCCCCAACTTCCAGGTAGACTCGGCTACCGACTCAGACTCCAAAAATGAGAAAACTTCGGCGGACCGCAGCATCCCCTCAAATGTCAAGAAGTTCCACAAAGCAGTCCACAGCCTAATCATATATCTCACAGATCAGCGACGCATTCACCTGAAGTTCTTAAGCAGCACCGAACAGGATCCAAGCATAGAATGGAAAAACGTCAGGTTGAACGCCACTGACATCTACCCTGGCCTTGAACTTACCTCAATAAAGTCCAAGTTGGATGACTTTGCAGTTGCAATTGACACGACTCTCTTTCTCTGCTACTTCTACTCAAAGCCAATGTTGTTGGGGCCACTATTAAGGTTGCCAAACAATAGGTGTAATGCAAAAGTCGTGAATGACTGTCTCTTGAAGAATTTGGACCTCTCGTCCAAAGAGCTGTCGACTTTCGTCAGTCAGTTGCTCGACTTTTACTTTGGGAGAGGCTTACACGAAGACGCACTAAAACTTCTCAAAGACCTTGCACTAGAAAATACGGAGCTGAAGGTCGAGAGTCTGCTAAATTATTTGCAGGGCCCTGGGTTGTCGATTCGATATATGCAAAGGCTTTCTAACGACAACCTTGGTTTGATTTTCGAGTACTCCTCATGGATATTTGATGGTCAAGAGCAGTCTGTGATAGAGGACGCAAAGCTTATCTTCATGACCGACTCGTACGAGTGTGAAAGCTATGACAACTTGAAAGTGCTCGACTATTTCCACAAAACACTCCACTACGATGATTTGGCGATCGTGTATGTGGAGTGGCTCCTTGACGACAGCGACATACTTGAAATCGCCAGCAAAAAAAAGCAGATTCCAAAGTTGGTGACTAGGCTTTGTCTTCTTTACATCGAGAAGCTTAAGATCTCAGGCGCTACCGGAGACAAGTTCTTCAAAACTGAAACATACATCAAGCTATACAGGTTGCTTGAAAGCGAGATTGAATACGAGCCATGGACCGTTTTGAAAGAACTTCCGGCAGACCAGGATAAGTTCTTGAAATTTACTGTGTTTGTCTACCACCGGTTGGGAGAGCACCGCAAGTCGGTTGACGTTTTGTTCAACCAATTGGGTGATTTGGACGCCGCTGCAGAGTATTGTGCTCGTCTATATCATGAGCCGAACGGACAGACGGAAGGGCTGGAGTTACTTTTGAAGCTCTTGGAAGATTTGCTCATGCATTACAATGAAAATCAAGACTCTATTGCACGGCTTTTGACACTCCAGGGTGACAAAATGCCCACATTACAATTGTTAACGACATTGCCAGACTCATTTCCCTTGCACAAGATTGAGCACTACCTTACTGTCACCACAAGCCAGATCAAAGACAAGGCTGATAACTCAAAGTTCAAAAGCCAGTTGTACAAAATTGGCGCATCTAAGATACATCACCAATTGTTGATCGCACAATCCGCCTCGTTCAGCATTCGCAGTTCGAGTCAGCGTTGCGGTGTATGTGGAAACAGACTTGGAAATAGCGTCTTGTGCGTCGATATCCACAACAAAGTGGTGCATTATGGCTGTCTACAAAAAGAAGCAAATGGCTCCGCTCTTAGGTAATTGAGCCCGGAGCAGCATTCGGCGGCACACCTATTGAAGTTCTGGTACTGCAGATAACATAGTCAATGAACGGTCCCCCGCTGATGAGAGCGATACAAGTGAATACTTCAGCGAAAGTCCCAGTGAAACTACTTACGACTAACAGCATACGCCTCAATGGCAAAGTGACGTACCCGTGATCCCACTCCCTTAGTCACTCCCAAGACTTTTAGCGTTCGTTATCTCTGAAGCGATACGCGCCAACGACAACTACATCATCAACGAGCCAACACCAATGCTGCCAAATGACCACGACGAGCACCACCTAAATGGGTCCAACGGGAACTCGAACGGACACAATGTGAATGGTTTGGCGCATCCCAAGCCAAATGCCTCCAATGAGGACTCAAGCCTGCTGTTTGCCCCAACGTCGAATGGCGGAGCGGAAAATTCTTCGTCCATCGACAATTCAAACAAACATCACGGTAGAGAGCTGACAGATTCCAGCGACACTGGTAGCCACAAAAGACGAAAGGTTGCTCAAGATGACTTCGAGAACACTGTCGCCGAGCTCTTCCCTGTTAGAAAGCACCTCGGAACAATCATATACAACCCCACCACTACGTGGGAAACCCTACAATTCAAAGACCTACATGGCCTATCTGAGCGCGATAAACAGATCTTTGCCGACAAGCAGGAGGACTTCATTCTGCGATTGAAGGAGTGCAACTATCTCCGTGAAGAGCAGTTCATTCCTTTTATTCCTCCCTTGACAGCCGAATACGCCAATCATTTTCTCGAAGTGAAAATAGCTTACAGACATATAAAGGAGTTTCTTGAGAGCGCTGAAAAAGGGACAATACAGCGCAAACGGGAGCTCTGGGGTGGCAAATTCGGGCTCTACACAGACGACTCGGACCTTCTTAGTGTGTTATATCACCTTGGACTATTCAATGGAGAGCTTGACTTAAGTGAGCGCAACAAGACGTGGACGAAATCGGTTTTATGTCGCCCAGCAGTAGTGCACAAGGACGAAGACGGCGTGGACCTCCTCGACCTCTCTGTGACTCTTCTTTTGCTACCGGGTATACGAGAATACCACGGGTATTACAAGAACGGGATCAATTCGCGGTCGTGGGCGGGCCGTGCGCCGCATAACGGGTTATCTTTAGCGGTTTACAATGTGAAGTGGGAAACTGTGCTTCTGTCCATGAATGAGCGGGGCTTAAGCAAGAAGCTCCAGAGCGAGTACATGGCAGATAAGGCTTCCAGCAAGGAGATTGCGTCGCAGAAAAACGGATGGAAATACGACCGCAAGCTATACGAAGAGCTTAAGGACAAGATCCACGCCACGCACTAGAGCGCAGGGCTCGTAGTGAACTGGATTCACACCAAATGTGGGGTTGACAGGTCATGTGCCAGAGGCAGTGTTAGCGGGGCGCAGAAAAGAAAAAAAAAAAAAAACAGCACAAGACGGTTAGATTTTTTTTTTGGTGGTCTAACTACAATGGCGCTGGCGAAAAGCGGGAAAATCGCTGGTGTGGCCGAATTTCCTGGACGTATACTCTGACGTGGTGGCGCTCGCAGGGCTGGACCTGTCATCGCGCGAGCGGGCTTAGCGGCCGTATGCGACTTCAAAGCACACGCAAACACATGCGATGCGGAATGCGAAGCAAACTGTAGAGGAACAGATTGCATCCACAACCAGTCCGTGGCACGCCGAACACACCAGCGGCGAAACGGCACAAGTGCACCTAGTCTAGCAAAAATAAAGAATAAAAACAAGTCGGCAGCTCCGCAACCCGCTTTTTTGGCTCCACAGCAACTCGTGTGCTCCGCTAGTGCCGTAATATCCCGTCTCCCTTTTTAGCATCTACCGAAAACCTCTCCCCAGAGGTCAAGACATGGTTGTTTCCTCTCCCCGAGAATATACGCCAACGACCCTACAGGAAAGCTCGGAAGCAACTTCGCCGAGAGAGCGGAAACGAGCGGCTGCGAAACGAAGACCCCAGAGAATACGACACTTGTTCCACCGGATCGGCAGCGAGTGCAGCCTTTTGTTGCTTAAGCTCAGACAGGCTTCGCATTTTGACTACGAGGGCGTAGAGGCGTTAGAATCGCTCTTCGAGAGCTCAGACGACGACTTTTTCGACCGTGTGCCGAAAATCAAGAAGGGTGCCAATCTCACGCCAGCAGAGATACAGTTTTTGGCCGACCACAAGAAGTACGAGCTGCTAGACAAGTACTACGAGGCGATGCAGCAGAAGCAAATGAAAGGGCAGCTGGAGATGGGCCACGCCAACGGTGTGCGAGTGGCTGAGAGAGAGAAACATGGTCAAAATGGTCAAAATGGCCAAAATGGCCAAAATGGTACAAGCACCAGCGCTACAAGTACAAATACGACTAGCACAGACGTTACCGCCACAGACGGGCCTTTCGTAAACGGATCTGGTCCAAATGGGTCCGGTCCAAATGGGTCCGATCCAAACGGTGCCAGCAAAAATGGCGCCTGTGACTTGAATGGCGCCTATGGCACGGCAGGCAACCCGTACCGCGACTTGGACATGACGGCATTTCGGGAAAAGTTGCTCAGGGAGCAAGCTGGAAATGCCGCCGGTGCCCGAACAAGGGACTTACTTCTAGCAGAGAAGCGGGCACGGCACAGGACTGCCTCGGAGGAGGAGGACTCCAACATCGGCACGTTGCTCTGGGAAGTGCGGCGCGCAAGGTGGCTCACGCTGGACAACGAGGCGAACGCCGCGGCCAAGGTGGAGGAGCGGGCGCTCCAGCTGCCTATCAAGCAGCTTCCGCCGGAGTTGTACCCGCGGGTGTACACGGACTTTGTGGAGAAGCACAAGCTGTTGCGCGCGGGCAAGCGGATCAACCTCGAGGACATGATCATGGTGATCGACGCTGGGTGGGAGCAAGAAAAGGTGTGGGAGGCTGCCGGCAAGCGTCTACCGTGAGTGGCCCACTCCACTGCCACCGACTATTTTGGCGTATCCTCCACAGGCATTCACACCAGCATCACTTCTCGACTGGCCTGCGATTTCTCCGCGGAAGCCACTGACAATACAACCCAGCAACATAACAGCCCAACAACACTAATGCTCAAGACACTATTGCTGAACGACACTACTGCCAAGGGCACTACTGCTCAACGACATTATAGCCCAACGACTAATGGCCAAAGACTTTATTG
The DNA here is from genome assembly GCA_030444895.1 of Metschnikowia sp. yHMJ9. Taxonomy (NCBI): domain Eukaryota; kingdom Fungi; phylum Ascomycota; class Pichiomycetes; order Serinales; family Metschnikowiaceae; genus Metschnikowia; species Metschnikowia sp. yHMJ9. The sequence continues at coordinate 90,752 of JAJMQU010000016.1, read as the reverse complement.
CCCAACGACTTTATTGCCCGACGACTTTATTGCCCATCGGCATTATTGCCCAAAGACACTTACTAACCCTTCACTACATAAGCTAGTCTATCTACGCTCATCGGCCGCCGCGCCGCGCTCCACCGTCGCCAACGTCCGCTCAAGGATCCGTAGCTCCTGGTCCACACGCTCGGCCCGCCGCTGTAGTAGCTCTACGTACGAATCGTGCGAGTCAGGCCCCATGGCCAACGCGCGGTGCATGCGTCGGAGGTGCCGCGCCAAGCTGCTTTTGGCGTTCACCATCGCCTCAAAGTTGCCCACAATATCATGGTTGAGCTGGCGATCGATCTCGCGGTCGAGCTCGTGGATGGTCGAGATCTTGTCCAAGATCGCCGGGCACGAGGCCGCGTCGCCGGCCGCCGAATTGGCCCGCACTACGCCGTTAACGGCCCGCACAAGCTGAGCCGACGCCTGCGCCGCCTCGTGGAGACTTTGCGCCTGCTGCTGCTTGGCGCGGTTGAGGAGGTCCCGGTGCGACAGCGGGGTGCCTGGAGGTTGGCTCATGTGGTGCTTTAGAAGAGCCTACTCTCTGCTCTGGAGCTGTGTGCGACCGAACTACCTAATCTTTCCCCCACATTATATAAAGCGCGCACACTCTATCGCTCACTCACGCACACCATCGCACACTTACCGTAGGACTCACGGCCCAGCTGTACGTACCACCAACGCAACAATGCTGGACCAGGCCGAGGGGCCCTCGGCTGACTACATCCTGGCAGACTCGCTCTTTGCTGCAATTCCTGCTACGGCAGCCGTGCCGCCCGCGCCGGGCGCACTCTACGACCCACTGTACGTTGCAACCGCTCCGCTACAAGACATCCTAGCTTGCACGTATCATGTGCTCAGAGCACGCGAGCTTCTGCTCCGGGACGCGTTGAAGGTGTGGGAGATCCGCTTGACCGTGATGCTCTTCTGCGACCAGTTGCCGCTCGCAAAGCGCGAGGCAATCAGCTTGAACAACGCGTTGTACCTCCACGAGAACCCCAGCGCACAAACTCCGCCTGCCCGACAGGACGTCGCCAAGCTGCGGACGCAGCAGCAGCCGGCTGTGTATATTTACCCGTTGCCTAAAAACAACGACGGCGCAATTGGCGGCGCATTGCTTCTTTTGTTGCTACGGTTGAAGTCGCTTCCCAACTTGGCCCGCGTCAACGAAATCTACAAGTTGTGCTACCAGGCGCGGCTCCGCGGCGGGTTTTCCGACGGCGCCGACGCGCCGGCCAACATCCAGGCGAGGTTGGTGTCGCTTGCGTACGAGGTGGCGTCTGTGTTGTTTGTCACCAAAAACTACACCACGTTGTTGTCGTTTTTGGACTCTCTCCGCGACCACCTAGCCGCAGTACTAGCAAAACTGCCAGAACAGCAGCCGCCTTCGCCCGACTGTGACGCGTATCTCTCCAACTTCACCTTGATGTGGATCTTAGCCAAGATCATATCGCACCAGGCCTCGGCGCGTGGCGCCGCAGTCTTGAGCGACCTCTGCGCTGAGCGGTTCCTGTCGCTATCTGAGCTGTCGTGGGCCGCGATGCGTTTGGTATTAAATTCCATCTCTCCGCGTGTGGGCGGGCCCTTGCTCGCCCCCGAGTCTATCCCGCAGACATTCACTTTGGACGCCTTGGCGGATTTGATAGCCAAGGGCGACATCTCTACCCGCACCATCTGCTGCGTATTGTCCGTGTGGGACTTGGCTGCAACATACGACACCACGCTCACAGAAGACACGCTCAGCGTCCGGGTCGAGACAGCCGACTCGCCCCTCGACGCCGCCTACAGCCACGTCTTGGAAAAATGGGGCACCTACTTCAACAAGCTCTACGCCATGGAGTAGACGCCTCTCGAGGGCACGAGCCCTCACTCGTGCGTGTGCACGTGATAGACTCACCGGCTCGCGAGCATTGCGCGCCCGCGCGACGCCGTCGCGGCTGCGGCTGCCGCGGAGCGCACACCAGCGCGCCCGCACACCAGGACACCTGGGCTCTCCAATTGGGCATCGCACGTCCACCGTGCGAAAAATTTGATGAAAATATGCGGAGCCCGCCTTCTCAGTTTCTCTATCCCTAGACTTCATCGACAAAATGGCTTCCCAAGACGTTGTTTCCCGTGAATACACGATTAACTTGCACAAGAGAGTATGTTAACACTCCTCAGATATATGTCCCAGTCCAGCTTGTCCAGAGACCTATGTTTGGCTCCTCCACTCCCCCAAAGTTCATAATCGTCAATACCGTCCCGCAGACTATTCCTGAAAAATTACCCTCAAGAAGGTGTACGAAGAGGCCAGCGTTTTCTCTCATGAGTGCCCCAACTCCCAGAAGAATATCTGCGCCGGCTGCGGAATCCCCATGCTCCGTCTGCCGTGCCGAAACTTTAGCACGAGGCCAAAACTCTCTGGACGGACATCCCCGCCCATTTGTTCATTATACTAACATAGCTAGTTGCACGGTGTTCACTTCAAGAAGAGAGCCCCTAAGGCTGTCAAGGAGATCAGAAAGTTCGCCTCCAAGCACATGGGTACCACCGACATCAGATTGGACCCTAAATTGAACACACACTTGTGGAAGAGAGGTATCCAGGGTGTCCAGTACAAGATGAGATTGAGAATCTCCAGAAAGAGAAATGACGAGGAGGACGCCAAGGAATCCATGTTCGCTTACGTCGAGCCAGTCATTGTTCCATCCACCAAGGGTTTGCAAACCGTTGTTCTTGAAGATGAGGCTTAAATAATGTAATCATCATCTCATAATACATAAATTTTGTGGACAAAAGAGTAGGCACTTCTTGGTCGAAGAAAAGTGTGAACGAAAGAGTAGGCACTACGGAACGAAGACAGTATATAGTTCGCGAAGCAGTTTGAGTAGAGGAGTCCACTACTGTGAATGAGAGGAAACAGGGGGGCGGAAACCCAGAAGAGAAGAAACCTTCTCCTGGCTTTACGTGGAGCCACGTCGGCTCTGAGGGTGTGATACTTAAATTTACTAGGCACATTAGTATGTCTGTTCGTAGGACGAATTCTTTCAGTGTAACTATGACAAAATACCAGGTCATTGCAAGTGAGACATGTGCGACCAAAACGGTTGCGCCTCTAGAAAAGCTCAAAGTTGGTAAAGAAAATGAAAAGGTTCATCATAAGAATTAGACTAGGCTGTACATACCTCCAGATGAGAAGAGTGAATAGTGTAAAAATTCCCTGCGCGATGGACGCTGCTTCTATTTTGGTGCTTGCAATGCGCGGGTAACCCGGCACCGTCTGGGAAAACTCAATGGATGTTGATCACAGCTTTGACGTTGTAAGAAAGATAGATGCTTGACGTCGTGGCGGCGCTGCGAAGATTTAGATAGGACTAGACTTGTTTTTTATTTTCGTTATTTGGTTTATGTTGTCTAGTTTCATTTCCGCTTTTAGCTCAGTGGTGCCCAAACTGTGAGAAACAAGGCTGCGAAGTGTACTGGCAAAACACATGAGGATTGTGGACACTCAAAAAAATAAAAAAACGACAGCATAAAAGTGGAGCGAACCGCTGTGAAGTTTTAGCTCAGAAATCGGGAAGTGAAGATTCGAATCGCCAATCAGAGCATGCTTGTTGAGCGATAGCTCGTGTAACGTCGATACGACGAGCAAAGTAGCGACTTTTGCAACTGACTACAGCCGTAGCATGTGCGCAGCGGAAACACACCAGGCTGACAGACAATAGAGAAAAGTCACTGTCGACAGATTTAGGCATGCAATCTAACCTGAAATCGGCGCAGAGAGTGAAAAAAAAACTTCGCCTAGAACTCCAGCCAGTTTAGCGTTATCGTCAAGCTACGTACTTGTGCGGCCGAGGCGACTGCGACAGCCTGAGCAAAACAGGCATGAGACTGAAATTTTGGAGCACACCTGAAAAAAAAAGAACTATATTCCAGTAAAGAGCTGCAAGTAATATGCCTAGCACACACATACGACGCCACTTATTTAATGCCTCCACTGTTTAAAATACCTTTTCTCTGCCTTGCCCACTTTCGGTGTTGCCCATTCTGCTTTCTCCACCGAGCGTGGGGGCGCGTGCATGCTGGTTTCCCCGGAATTTGCTGGCAGCGCACCGAGGCACATGCTCACAGTCGAGAATCTGACTCCATTTTCCAGCAACATCAACTCTGCACCACAGACCGCAAAAACAATGCCGGTTGCTACTCAGTCGTCTGGCGCGGTCTCCATAGCAACGAGCGCAAATGTGCATGTGATTAACGATCCGACCTTGCTAACTGTTGACTGGGTTTCTGTCTCGCTTGAGCTTTTCGTCAGACTCTTTCCTGACTCCCAAAAAAACCAACCAGAGGGCTCGCCCAAGAGCCATTTCGTTCTCATAAAGTTCATCGGTGTGCCTGACTACTTTCCAAAGTTTAATATCTTCAAGGTGTCTGCCATTGACGACAATGCACCCACCGGTAACTCGGTGACCATCACCAACAACGCCAACCTCGCCAAGTTCGACAGCAACATCACGTTCCGTGGCTGCGTGATCCAAAGCATCGACGCAGAGAGCATTCCAGTGCTTGAGCACGTGTTCGTGCAAGTGCCGAAGGCAATCTACGACATCTTGAGCGTCGCGCCAGCGGATGTTGTGAAAGACAAGTTCCTCAACAGCTATATCGCAGCTTCCGACGGTGTTGTGGCGCAGGGCGACGCCTTAAGGCCGCTCAACGGGACTGTGAGTCTCTGCCTGCCGTTCTCCCAGGGCTTAACGACCCAGGCGACAAACCTTGTGTTTGTCACGAATCCGGAAGCCCCATTGCCTCAAGAATCACCATTGCGCACGCCAGACGAGATTGACGATCTCGACTTGTCGCTGTACCTCTCGAAAAGCATAGTTTTTGGTGACAAAGATGCCACGGCGGCGCCACACCACGAACTCTCCATCTTGCCTTTGCCGCACAGAATTTCCATTCCACACTCCCCTATAGCTGCAGAGGACTCAGAGCTTTACGCCTTCATCAGCACGGAAGATCTCCAGAAACTCGGTTTTCCTGTTTTCAGCGGCGACTTGGTGACTTTGCACGTGGGCGACGACCGTGTCATCGTGAAACTCTTCACATTGTTGGAGCCGAACGCGTCGTTTCTGCCAGGATCCATATACTTGTCTCCATTATTACTCCTCAATTTGAAATCGAGCAAAACAACAAAAGCGGTCTTGCACCCTTTCGAGTCTGAGACCCAAAGTTTCTCTGAAATCATTCCCATCGCGAAGTCCGCCACCATTGCTAGGGTCGTCTCGCCGATCACCATGGACAAAACGTACCAGCAGAGTTTCTTTGCGGAGTTGAAAACGGCATTCCATTCTCAGATGAAGTGCTTCAGAAAGGGCGACTTCTTCCCCGTGTGCATCGACTCCGTGCTCTCCAAGGCTCTCTTCGAGTATACCCTGCAGCATCTGCTGGAGCTGCACGAAAAAGACGAGGGCCAGGACTTTGGAATCACCCCAACTGGGAACCCAGACTCGGTGGCCTGGTTCAAGGTAATGGAGGTTTCCGGTGGAGATCTGGACAGCATCGACGGGCAGTTCAGGATCGATCCCTTCAAAACCGCATTGACTTCCTCCGGTGTCGAGTTCACAAATGTACCCCAAAACAACTACAACCGTTGGAATGAGTACTTGAATCTCCCCCCTGTGTTTGACTACGCTAGGGCCATAACAAACGCCCCCGCAAGTTTTGCGTACGCTCGGGAATTCCGCCAAGTGTTGCAGAGTGCAATGAAGGTCGACATGAGAACCACCGTATTGCTCCATTCGATGACTCGTGGCTTAGGCAAGACCACAATGGTGAGAAGCGTGGCCTTGGACCTTGGGCTCAATTTAATAGAGCTTGATGCGCTTGAATTTGTGAAGCCCGGCGCCGAGCTCAAGTCAATTGGGCTCTTGACTGGTAAAATCGAGAAACAGCTCGCCGGTCAGTCTGAGGCCACTTCCTGTGACGTCTACCACATTCTCTATATCAAGCACATCGAGGCATTGTGCACCCAGTCAGATCCAAACGAGCAGGGGGCAAACGCCACGAATTCCCTTTCCCTTAAGGTCGTGCAAACCTTAGAGGATTTCATGGACAAGTACAACAACATGATTTTTGTCGCCAGCGCAAACGACATCGATAAAATCAGTGACAGCTTAAGACAAATCATCACATTTGAGATTGCCGTGACCGTTCCAAGCGAGTCGGAAAGATCAGAGATATTTGAGTTTCTTCTAAACGAGGAGACTAAACTAGAAAACACAGACGGAATTCCTGAGTCGCACGAGGACCAAGTGCAATTCACCGGCTCATTCAGTTTTGCGGACGTTCCAGTGGAGAAGCGTAGAGATGTGAGCAGTTCAGCGCTTGCCCTTCAATCCGCTGGTTTGACGCCCAGAGATTTGATCTCGATAGTTCGCAAAACAGTACAGCTTTCCACAGTGAGACACATGGAGCTTGCGAAGGAAGTTGGGATCGACGTACAAAAATTGCTACGGATCGGAAATGGCGGAACGCTTCTCTTAACGCCAGATGACTTTGAGAAAGCCATCAATGAAGCCAGAAACCAGTTCAGCGACTCGATCGGTGCGCCCAGAATTCCAAACGTTAAGTGGGAAGATATCGGAGGTTTGGACATGGTCAAAGATGAGATTTTGGACACCATCGATATGCCTATGAAACATCCCGAATTGTTCAGCAACGGCTTGAAAAAAAGATCGGGAATCTTATTCTACGGCCCTCCCGGAACGGGCAAAACCTTGCTTGCGAAAGCAATCGCTACGAATTTCTCTTTGAACTTTTTCAGTGTGAAAGGTCCAGAGTTGTTGAATATGTACATTGGAGAGTCTGAAGCAAACGTGAGAAGAGTGTTCCAGAGAGCAAGAGATGCAAAGCCTTGTGTTATTTTCTTCGATGAGTTGGACTCTGTTGCACCGAAGAGGGGAAACCAAGGCGACTCCGGCGGAGTCATGGACAGAATTGTGTCGCAGCTTTTGGCAGAGTTGGACGGCATGAGTGGAGGAGAAAACAACGGAGACGGAGTTTTTGTCGTCGGAGCAACCAACAGGCCCGATCTTTTGGATGAAGCGTTGTTGAGACCGGGCAGATTTGATAAGATGCTCTACTTGGGAATCTCCGACACGGACGAGAAGCAGACGAAGATACTTGAAGCATTGACCAGAAAGTTCAAGTTAAGCGAAGACGTTGACTTGGCACGGGTAGCGCACAAGTGCTCATTTACGTTCACCGGAGCCGACTTCTACGCGTTGTGCAGCGATTCGATGTTGAACGCGATGACGAGAACTGCGAACGCCGTGGACGCAAAACTCAAGAAGTTCAACACCGAGAGAGTGGCCGAGGGTAAGGAGGAGGTTTCGAGCCGGTGGTGGTTTGACAACGCTGCCACGGCAGAGGACATTAGCGTGCTTGTGACAATGGAGGACTTTTACAAAGCGCAAAACGAGTTGGTGCCGTCCGTGAGTGCAGACGAACTTGCACATTACTTGCGGGTCAAGGAGAACTTCGAGGGAGGAAAAGCCAACAAACAGCAAAGCACCAAGTCGGAGGAGGCCAATGGTGGGTTTCTTCATCCAGAAGAACTGAACGGCAACCACATGATAATGAACGGCGATACGACGCACAGTTAAGCCAACAATGCAATGCAAATAGTATAACCTACTTCTTGAACATGTAGCTCAGGTCCAAGACGTCCTTGGCCTGATTGATCTTCTGGGACAAGTAGACGCTGCCGGACCTATCGGGGTGATTTTGGATCATGAGTTTTCTATACCGCTGCTTGACCATGTCGTGAGTGATGTGCGAGATGTCGCCAGCCTCAATGCCTAGCACCAAAAGGGCTTCGCGCTCTGTCATTTTTGGCTGGAATCCCGTGGCGTTGAACCGCGACTTGAGATATTTGATGTGGGACGACTGATTGTCCAGGTTTGCTAGGGACGAGTCGTGGTCGGGCTCCAAGCGGATTTTGTTTAGCGTTGCGATCATCTGGGGCGTGAGTCTATTGAAGCGGTGGACGGTGCCGGCGAGGGCCTTGCCTGTGAGAGCCACGAACGTGACGCCGACGCCGATGAGGATCGGTAGGACCATTTTTAGTGGGATCGCAGCTATGGAATGGTGTTGGTGGGAATGGTGTTGTCTAGAATGGTGTTGACTATAATGGTCCTGCGGGCTACAGTAGTACTCATTTTCGCGTGCGTCTGGAGAAAGGCAGAGGAAGAGGGGAGGAGAAGAGTGGGCCAGAAAAAAAGAACAAAAAGCACGGTATAACGCGAATAACATAATTATTTCCAAACAGAATTTTCCGAATAGTTTCCCGAAATCGTAGCAGCGTCATGGGGCCCATGGGGCTAAAAACACTGAACAGGCTGTAACCGGCTCAGGCTGCGCAATAGTGTGGTATGCGGTAGCTGCCTCTCTTGGCCTTGCTGCTGCCCTGGACCTTGCTGCTCTGCGTCGCAGGGCCGTGGGCGAGCGGCCCACGGCCGCCAGCCTAACCATAAAGACAGGTCAGTCGGGAATTTGCCGTTTACGTACTCTCGAGCGAAGGCACGCCGCCGCAGCGCCGTTTCCGCCGCAGCAGATCTGGTGACTTTTCTGCTGGACCCGTAAGTGCATGGGAGCGAAGCCCAGCAAGCCTGTAATGCGGTTATCGCCACGCGCGCGAGGCAACTAGACCGCGAGGCAGCGGTGGGGGAGGGATGGGCGAGCCGGGCCAGCACAAGACAACTTTCGGCGATCAGCAGGTCAGAGATCAGATCTACAAAGAGAAAGAAAAAAGGATCAAGCACATCAAGCACACGCACAAAAAAAGCAAAAACCAACAAAAAAACAGAAAACACCAAACCCATGCAATAAAACCCCTCGGGCCGCTCCGTGCGGCTCGCCTGGGCCCGCGTGGCGGCCCAGGTTCGCAACTCCAGTTGCGTGCAGGCGGTCGAGCTCGGACATGGCGCTATTCAACTCCGGCCCACAATCAACCGGATTACAAGTGCGCGATGATATATAACGTCCCAGGCTGGCGCCAGTTTTCTCAGGTTTTTTTTTTTCCCTACATTCAATCCGCCCCCAAAGCACACCACCATGTCGAACGCTTCCTTATATTGGTTGACTCAGTTGAACACCACCGAGACCCCCGACAAGGTCTTGCGTCGCTCGTCGATCATCGGCACCATCGGCCCCAAGACCAACAACGCGGAGGTAATGGTCAAGTTGAGAAAGGCAGGTTTGAACATTGTGCGCATGAACTTCTCGCACGGCTCGCACGAGTACCACCAGTCGGTAATTGACAACGCAAGAAAGTCCGAGGAAATCTACAAGGGCCGCCCATTGGCCATTGCGTTAGACACCAAGGGCCCCGAAATCAGAACAGGAACCACCGTCGACGATAAGGAGTTCCCCATTGGCCCCGACCACGTGATGACGTTCACCACCGACGAGGCGTACGCTAAGAAGTGCGACGACAAGGTGATGTTCCTCGACTACACGAACATCACCAAGGTGATCTCCAAGGGCCGCATCATCTACGTGGACGACGGTGTTTTGTCGTTTGAGGTGATGGACGTGGTTGATGACAAGACCTTGACGGTGAAGTCCGTCAATGCGGGTAAGATCTGCTCGCACAAGGGCGTCAACTTGCCCGGCACCGACGTGGACTTGCCTGCGTTGTCGGAGAAGGACCGCGCGGACATCCGTTTCGGTGTCAAGAACAACGTGAACATGATCTTTGCGTCGTTCATCAGAACCGGCGACGACATCAAGGAGATCAGAAAGGTGTTGGGCGAGGACGGCAAGGACATCCAGATCATCGCCAAGATTGAGAACCAGCAGGGTGTCAACAACTTTGACGACATTTTGCGCGAGACCGACGGTGTCATGGTCGCCAGAGGCGACTTGGGCATTGAGATCCCTGCTCCGCAGGTGTTTGTAGTGCAGAAGCAGTTGATTGCCAAGTGCAACTTAGCCGCCAAGCCTGTGATCTGCGCAACGCAAATGTTGGAGTCCATGACGTATAACCCCAGACCCACCAGAGCGGAGGTTTCCGACGTGGGCAACGCCATCTTGGACGGCGCGGACTGCATCATGTTGTCCGGCGAGACCGCCAAGGGTAACTACCCCTTTGAGGCTGTGTCGATGATGCACAACACTGCGATCATTGCCGAGAAGGCCATCTCGTACGCTTCTTTGTACAACGAGCTCCGGTCGTTGGTGGTCAGGCCCACCAGCACCACAGAGACGTGTGCCTTGGCTGCTGTGTCTGCCGCGTACGAGCAGGACGCCAAGGCCATTGTCGTGTTGTCCACCTCGGGCAAGACGTGCCGGTTGGTGTCGAAGTACAAGCCTAACGTGCCCATCATGATGGTGACCAGAAACAGCAAGGCTGCGCGCTACTCGCACTTGTACAGAGGCGTGTACCCCTTCATCTACGAGAAGGAGAAGGTGGAGAACTGGCAAGAGGACGTTGAGAGCAGGTTGAGATGGGCCGTGCAGGAGGCCAGCGAGTTGGGCATTATCAAGAAGGGCGACTCCATCGTGACTATCCAGGGCTGGACCAGAGGCTCGGGCCACTCGAACACCATTAGAATTGTTCAGGCTTAGCGCGCCGGTATTCACTTCTGCGGGGACTAGTTTAGACAGTTTCCACGTAATATGGACGAGTTTTTCACTTGCAGTCTGTAGCAGGGCGGTAGCAGGGCCTGTAGCAGGGCGGTAGCAGGGCCCGTAGCAGAGAGGCCCAGGGCCCTTGCGCTCACGCGCACCAGTACACCACCGCCAACTGGCTGAGAATCTCACTTACTGCGAAACCTGAACTAAAGCTGAAGCAACAGAAGCAGCGGCCCCAGCTACACCGGACCACACGCACCACAAAACCCCCCTTTTGCGGCTTTGCGTACATGAACTCAGCAGTGCCAATGAGCTCCCGCCAGCTTTTGCGCGGCGCGAGCGCCGTCTCCAGGCTCCCCTCGCTCGCGAGATTCTACGCGAAGCCTGCTAGCAGCGCCGGCCAGCAGGACGGGCCAAACGAAGACAAAACGACTCATTTCGGCTTCAAAACCGTCAATAAGGACGAAAAAGAGAAGATGGTGCGCGGCGTGTTCTCGTCCGTGGCGTCCAAGTACGACGTGATGAACGACGCCATGTCGTTTGGCGTGCACCGGCTCTGGAAACACCACTTCATCAACCGGTTGGACGCGGGCATGCGGCCCAGCTCCTCGCGCCCCTTGGACTTCCTTGACGTTGCAGGAGGCACGGGCGACATTGCTTTCGGCCTCTTGGAGCACGCAGAGCAGAAGTTCAGGGACACTCAGTCCACTATGACAGTCGCAGACATTAACCCCGACATGTTGGCGGAGGGCAGGCTCAGGTACGAGAAGTCCAAGTGGAACGACGGGTCCGACCGCGTGCAGTTCTTGGAGCAGAACGGCGAGACCATGGACGCCATCGCCGACGAGTCCAAGGACGTGTACACGATTGCGTTTGGCATCCGTAACTTCACCGACATCCAAGCGGGGTTGAACACCGCGTACCGGGTGTTGAAGCCGGGCGGAATCTTCGCGTGCTTGGAGTTTTCGCACGTGGAAAACCCCGTCATTGACTACGCGTACCAGGCGTACTCGTTTGGCGTGTTGCCGCTAATGGGCCAGTTGATCGCTGACGACAGGGACTCCTACCAGTACTTGGTCGAGAGCATCCAGCGGTTCCCCAAGCAGGAGGACTTCCGCAGCATGATCCAGGCAGCCGGGTTCTACGTGCCTGAGCAGGGCTACGAGAACTTGTCCTTTGGCGTTGCCAGCATCCACATCGGCATCAAGCTCTAGCGCTTGTTTAATGTACATAGCAATATACTCAGTCCAAATATAGTCAACCTATACTCCGTCAAACCATACTCCCTCCGCACTCCCTCTATGCTCCCGTCGCATCGAGCGCCAACAACACGTCCTCGCCGAGCCCGAGCGCACGCGCAAAGCAGTTGCTGACGTCCGTCTCGGTGTCCATCGACTGGTCGTCGTTAGCGTACGCCCCGATGCCCCCGTTCCGGATACAAAGCTGGGTGTCTATGGTGCGCGGCGCGGACCCCTGGGTTTCGCCCACGGCTCTTATGACGTAGTCTGTGTCCTTGGATTCGTACCGGATCTCCTCGAGCACGATCGCCAACTGGGTCGCTGGGCGGTTTTCACTTGCGTTTTCGCCGTCGCCTCCGCCGTCGCCCTTGGTGTCAGTACTGACCGACTCGGCCACGCTAACACTTTCCTCCTTGAAGAACTCGCCGAGGTCCGCGTCTCCGGCGAGTCCCGCGTCTCCGTCCATCATATGCACATTCATGTAGTCGTTGGACATGGTGTTCAAGCCGAGAAGCTCCTCGTCGGGCACTTCGCTTGAGAGCTGAAGCGAGTCTTTGATGCGCCGACTTGCCTCGGCAGAGAGCTCAGTGCTTGGGTTCTGGTACTCGCTGCCCGGAGCGCTGGCCACCCGTGCAACGAGCGACGTGAACACAATTTGGTTCCGTAGCGCGGGCACAATGCGGGCTAGTGAGCCCAAACTGGGGATGGGGATCGCCTGAACGAGCACCTGCGGCGAGTTGTCCTCAAGCACAAAGTCGACGATTGTGTCCTCGCCGATCTTGAACCTGAGCTCGCCGGTCTCTCTAGCGTGCTCGTAGATGTGGGCAAGCTCGCCGACTTCTTTGCTCGCAACAACGTCCGCTACGCCTAGAAACTCTAGCAAGTTCTTGGGCATGTACACGGGGTGGTTTAGGTTGAGCACTAGGCCCCAGTTCTTCTGCGACGCGCTGCCCGGCTGCGTGGGCTCCCTGCCCGTTTCGAAGAGGTAGTCCTTGAAAGTCCCGTCTGGGCGCCGAAGGCTCCAGCGGTACGGCGTGGCAGCCCCGAGGTAATCTTCACGCGCGGTAGCGCACTCCTGGATGGACAAAAGCCCGGTGTAGGTGTGCCCGGCTAGTGTGGGCCCGCCGATCGGCAGATCGTGGTCCAAGAGCCGGAAGTCTTGCCAGAAGCAGAGAGAAACACCCAAGCGGCCCGCACCCTCGTCGTTCACCAAGACTTTCCCGAACCGGCTGGTAAATCCTGCAGCAACCTGCCAGTCGCCCGGGTTGAGCGCACACTCCACGTGGTGGACCGCCGCCAAGTACGACGCGGCGTTATCTAGATACGTCAAGAGGTCGTTGTCGGGCGTGGACAAGCGGTCCAAGTCTGCGAGATACCGGAGGTTTGCGGAAAACGTCCCCAAGGTTTTTCCGGCAAGGCTAGAGAGCAAGATGTGCTCTGCAACGGAACCGCCGTCGCGGTGAGGCGCCCTGAGCGAGGAGCGGTCCTGGAGCGCCAGAAGCGCCACTTTCACCGTGGCCACGGCGTCGTTGGCGGCAGACTCCGTAAGCACGTGCGCCACGTCCAACACCGAGCCGGGTTGCGACGGCAGCAGCGCGATTTCCAGCACGTTTTGCGGCAGCTCGCCCAGCGAGAGCGTCACGTGCGACACGGTGTAGTCGTCGACGAAATCAATCTCGAGAAGGAGGAGCGAGCCGGCGATCGAGAGCCGTTTCGTGCCTTGGGAACCCAGGACGTCAGTGTCCACGAAGGTGTCGAGCGAGAGGTGCATGGCCAACTTCTGCACGAGGTCCACTGACACACGGAAAGCGGCCGAGACGTCGTAGAGCCGCTGGAGCGACTCGTGTAGCGCCACGTTGTACGACGGAACAAGTGTGTGTGGGCGCAATGCCTCCATGTTCTTTGGTGGAGTGTGGAGCAGTGTGTGGAGAAGCGCTAGCAGCGCTGAGCAACGCGGTGCACGCGCGCGCGAAAGGCATCGTCTGTGCGGTCGCTATTTCTGGCTTTCCGTGTATGTTCGCTGTAAATTTCTATTTCTTCTTTCTTTCCGTAAAATAATGCCGATGTGTGATGCGACGGCACCGTCATGCTCGCACCCTTCGAGAGTGGTGCGTAGCGAGATATCTAATAAAGCGCTTTTAGGTCTAGTAAGTGCGGTCTGTTACCCCCGCGCCTGGTCTTGCAATTCTTGGACAAACAGGTCCATATTGATCGGCTGCCCCATGAACTCCTCGATGATTTCGAGAATGCAGCGGCTGCCGCCGCTCTTCAAGACGATGTCTCGAAACCTGCGGCCGTTCTCTTCGCTCATGGGGTTGTTTCTGAAGCGCTCGTTGTAGACGTCCGTTGCAATCCCAAGCGACAACAAGTCTGCGTAGTAGCCACCAGCCACGCCGTCGCCGAGGTGTTCGAAATTGCAGTAGCCTGGGACATACTTGAGCGAGCCGTCCTTGACCTTGGAGGACAACCCCGTCAACTCTTCGCCCAAGTCGTCCCACAACCGCTGGAGGTCCAACGTCGGGAGCTGCTGTTCCGTCTCAACCGAGTTCACTTCCAAGTCGAAGAAGGCGCGCTGCAAATGGCCGGCGAGGGCGAGTCCGCGGTTCACGTTCTTTGTCCCGATCAACCGGTCGATCATTGCGTCCGGCATCGGCTCGCCCAATATGTAGTGGCCCAGGAGCTGCCTGAGCACGTCTTTGTCCCACGCCCAGAACTCGAACAACTGCGACGGGAAATTGAGAAAAGTGCGTGGCACGTTGGTACCCAGGAAGACGGCGTGGCGCGTCTCCGAGAGCACGTTGTGCATGGCGTGGCCCAACTCGTGGATGAGCTTCTTGACCTCGTTGTGAGAAAGAAGTAATGTGTCGTGCAGCGGTCCTAAGTTGGCCAACACCACCGAGCCCGCCGGCGACCGGGTGCCGTCGGGCCGCATGTACGCAGAAAACAATGCCAAATGATTCATGCCATCTTTCTTGTGCTCGCGCTTGTAGAGGTCGAGCCAGATCCAGCCCATGAACGTGTCTCGGTGCGCGCCGTGCTGGATGTTCTGGAACACGAAGAACTGGACCACTCTACGGTCCCAAAGCTTCGCCGTGAGGTGACCGGTCTTACGAACGACCTTCAAGTCGAGGAGCCTCTCAAACATCGCGAACACCCTGTTGATGGTCTGCTCGAGGGGAAAGTACTCCATGATTTGCATGTGGTCGACGTGGTGCTCCTTCTGGAGGAGCATATTCTCATAGAACAACTGGTCCCAAACGTAAAGGGTGGGCAGTTCCGCCAAGCCACTGCTGCGTAAGTCGTCCTTCTTGAGCTGGAGTAGCCTGGCGAACTCGGCCTGAGCCAACGGCTGCACGAGTTGCCGCATGTATGTCAAGAACTTCAACACCTCTTCCGGCGTCTCCATCTGGGCATCCTTCAAGGCATAGTGCGCGTAGCTTGCGTAGCCAAGCTTCTTTGCGACAGAGTGCCGGTAATGCATGATTTGTTTGACGATTGAATCGTTTCCCAGATACACGGAAAGACAGTGGAAGTACGTTCTCTGCCGCAGCGACTCATGGCGGGCATACTTTAAGACCGCGCGCATGCTCGCCAGCCCGCAAGGGAGCAAGTAGTCGTAGCCGCGAGTATTACATCTCCTGAAAGGTATTATGTACGGCGCCGGCACGCCGACCAATTCTTCCTCTTTGAATTGCATAGAGCAGCGAGAGATCAGGTTAAAGCTCGTGGTCCACATGTCGAGCTGGTATAAGAGCGTGGCGATCTCTCGCTGCGCTTCAGACGTAAGGTACAACCCTCTGTGGCCGCTCAACCACACCTCCAGCTCCAAAAACTTGCGGGATTCATCGTCAGTAGCATGCTCGTTGTTTTGGATCTGCAACCACAACGTGCGGAACGTTAGGGACATGGCGGTGCGCATGCGGACGGTCTGAAGGTCAATGTTAAACTTCGCCGATTTGCACTCGTGCCGAAAGAGAGGACGCCTCCGCACGGACTGGTATAGCTGGAAGAGGGGCTTGATGTACGAATTTGCGTTGCTGAAGCGCAAAATCGGTTCCAAGACGTTGGACACCGACGGTTCCTCCTCCGAGGAGATCGTGACCCCGAGGACGCTTGATTCAATAGTCCACTGGTCGGCCAACAGCATCATCTCGCAGTGGGTCATGCCCAACTTGATCGGCGCTTGGTATTGCTCGGCCAATAGTTCGTAGGCAGCATTGGGTGAGGGTGGTATCGCGAGCCCGCTTGCGGCGAGCGAGGCGAGAACCACGCAAAACACGAGTTTTCTGGTGGCCATTGGTATGCGCCGGGAGGCGCGGGGAAAACTGAGGCTGGCGCCATGTATTTATACCATGTGGTTGTGGAACAGAAACCTGGGGTAGTATTGCGAAATGGTGCGAGTCGCCGGAACAAGTTATTGGGAGATCATTCGCGCGACGGCTAAGCTGAAAATGCGTTGTCTATTATTTCCTGTGTCGGCCTGGTGCAGCGAATTTCACTTGAGGGTAGGACTCCTCTCTCTTGGGAGTTTGGAATAGCCTGAGTTCTTGCATGTGGTATTGCTTATGTCAACTCTGCTTCTCGATCAGGCACACCGCGTCGTAACTGGTAGCCAATTTCAAAACAATGCAAAACAAGTGGTACACTACTACTCTTTCGAACAACCCCTGTCAACCTCCTAGAGAGAATACGATGATGGCAAGCCCTTTGTTTTATGCCTAATCTCATGCCACATCAATCATCGTGTCTCTCGCAGCTCTGCACGGGGTCCACGGACACAAACAGACGGCAGGAAGTCGTAGAGCCGTTGGCGGAAATCGTGGAGCGATGCACTGTACGTCGGCTCTAGTTTATGTGGGTGCGTTTTTGGTGCTGTCTAGAGCAGTGTGCGGAGAACGCAAGTAGAGCTGAGCAGTGCGGGTGCGAAGGCATCGACGGCATTGTCTGTGTGCGAAGGCATTTCTGTGCGCGAAGGCATTGTGAAGGCATTGTCTGTGCGCTCACTAATTCTTGCATTCCGTCTGTTCGCTCTATTACTACCTATGGCGTTTCTCATTTCTCTTCGTTTTACAATTTCTGACGCTTGCAGCCACTCTTCCACTGTGGCTGTTGCTGTTACTATCGCTTTCTTCTCCCTCTCTTTCTCTCCATTCTTTCCCTCTACATCTTTCCCCCTACATCCTTCTCTCGCTCGCTCGCTTCTCCTGCAGAGGCCGCCAAGACGAAAAACCTCGCTCCACCACCACCACGCCCAAATATCACTCTGCCACATGCACAGCGCCCTCGCCCCAGAAATCCTGGCAATTGTCCAGCCCACGGTCTTGGAGCTAAAGCGCAAGCAGCTCGTGGGCGACAAAACCATCGCGCTTAAAGTCGCCCACGTCTTAATGAGGGTCATCTCCGCCGCACGCTGGACAGACCCCTACGACTTGATTGCAATCATCCGCCGCGTAGGCGTGGAGCTCGAAAACGGCAGCCCGCGCCAGTTCATCCCTGGAAACATCGTCAGGCGCGTTTTGGCGATCATCCGCGACGAAATCGAGACCGCGGACGCCGCAGACAACACACCGATGATCAGCTCCATGTTCAGCCTTCTCTCCACCAGCCTGGCCACCAAGGACGCGCGGCAGAAGCTCTCCAAGAAGCAGAGCAGCGACATGCGGTCGATCATCATCCAGGGTATCCGCGACTTGATTGACGAGATCTCCAACGTCAAGGAGGAGCTAGAGAACATGGCCGCAGACCTAATACACGAGAACGAGCTCTTGTTGACCGCCACGCCCGGCTCCGACACCGTGCTACAGTTCTTGATCAAGGCCCGGTCGAAGCGTAACTTCACCGTGCTTGTTACGGAGTGCTACCCGAACGACACGGACGACGCGCACCGCTTTGTCAAGACGCTCGCGGAAAACAAGATCCTGACCGTGTTGATTGCCGACACCACGGTGTTTGCCGTGATGCCGCGCGTGGGCAAGGTCATTCTCGGCGCAAACACGGTGTTTGCGAACGGCGGCTGCATGTCGAACGCTGGCGTGGCAAACGTGGTGGAGTGTGCGAAGGAGCACAAGACGCCCGTGTTTGGCGTCGCCGGCCTCTACAAGTTGTCTCCGCTATATCCATTTAACCGCGAGGACTTGATCGAGGTCGGCAACTCGGGTAAAGTTTTGAACTATGGCGACTCTAAGCTCTTAGAAAACGTCGACGTGGTCACCAACCCGTTGGGCGACTACGTTCCGCCTGAACACATAGATATCTACATCACCAACGTCGGTGGGTTTGCGCCGTCGTTCATCTACAGGATTGTGTTGGACAACTACAAGCAGGAGGACACGAATTTGGCCTAAATTTCATGGGACACCAATTTAGACTGATTTGCATTGCAGGACGGCACCAATCTGGACTGATTTCCACTGCAGGAGGACATCAACTTGGACTGAGTTCCACTGCAGGAGTACACCAATTGAATTTGCACTACGAGGGACACCAATCCGATTTCCACTGCGGAGGATAATTACTAAATGAGCGCTCCAACCCATGGGGTCGCAGTTTCCGCCACTGTCATACACTCGCGTCAGCAATCTGTTTCAGTCATACTTTACATATCATTCATTTACACACTTTTAGATAAAACATGGATCTAACTAGACAAAATCTCAGCAGCCTCGTCCTCGCGCTCAAACCTCTGTCTGTCTGCAAGAGAAGATCTGTTCAACATGGTCTCCAAAGCAGCGGAGTATGGCGCCTTACCCTCTGGGTTTCTGTTGTTGTTCGTCACAGTGTTGAAGTAGTTCTTGTAGATGTCACCGTCGTAGTATCCAATTGGAGCGTTGATCATCATGTCGGACATCATGAACGAGTCCGTCAAAGGAATGACGTGTGGCCTGAGCGCAGAGCACAAGTCAGCAATGTGGTCGGTGGAGTTGTGCGCCATGGCCTCGGTGGAGATCACCGAGAACGTCAACAACGTGCCGGAGAAACCCTCCAAGATGTAGGTGGCTCCGTACAACTGAGCCAACAAGTCCAACACTGGCGCCAAGTCCTTGTCCTCGGTGGAGTCGATCTTATCAAGGAACGCCTTCAACAAGAAGAAGTGTGCCAACAACTTGGACAAGTTGACGAGGTCGGCGCCGATGTAGTCGGTGTCGCCGTTTCTGGACTCGACAATCTCGTGGGCACGCGCGCAGGCTCTGACAAGGGCGACCTCCGTGGCGTACAACACCTTTTTGGGGTCCTTCAAGTCGTCCTTCTCCAAAACAACCTTGTTTCCGAGGAACTCCTTGTAGTTGCCCAAGAAGTCGAGGATACCGGTGGCCTTCTCGCCCTTCTTGATGGCCTCGTACTTCTTGATCAACTGCTTACCAATGGACATACCCAAAATGTTGTTGTCACCTTCCCAGGTACACTGGACGGCAAAGTCGTTGAACGCCCTGCCGAAGCCGGAGTACGACGAGTAGCCGTGGCCACCGCACGCCTGTCTGCACTTGTCGATGTTCTCCAAAGTCAACCACGTGCAGGTGGACTTCAAAGAGCCGGATGCAATGAAAAGAGCCTTCATCTTCTCGACGCCGGCGTCCAACAAGTCCTTGTCGTCGGAGCTGACGGCCATGTCCAACTCGTCCATGGTCGACGTGGCGGTCTCGCCCAACACGTTGGCACCGTTGGAGAACGCGTACGTCAAAGCCAAGATGGGGATAAGACGGCGCTGGTGCAAGGGGTAGCTAATCAACTGCGACTCCTCGTCGCCCGCGCTGGCCAACGCAGCCTTGAACTGCCTTCTGCCCACAGCGTATCTGAGCGCAATGGTGATGACTCTGGCGGTCCACCTGAACGCGTCCTTGACCATGATGACTCTGCCAGTCAACAACGCGGAGTACGACAACTGGTTCAACGGAGGCTCGGTGACCTCGCCGTCCTCGGAGACCTTGCAGTACTTCTGCAACATGAAGAAGCGTGGGATCTTCACGTTGGTGAACTGGATCCAGCCGTTGTCGATACCGTCTCTGCCCATCTTGGCGCCGATGTCTCCAATGGTGACGCCGGGCATCAAGTTGTGGTCGGCGTCACGCAAAGGCACGACAAAGGTCTTGACGCCGTAGTCCTTGCCCTTAACGATCAAACGGGCGTACACGGTACAGTGCGTAGCGGAGTGCGCAGCACCACCGATCCACCATTTGGTGGCGCCCAAATGCGGGGTGTTGATGATGAACTGGTCGTTTTCGTCGTCGAACGTGGCGGTGGTCTCCAAGCCCGCGACGTTGGAGCCGTGCGCCAACTCGGTCATACCGAAACACCCGTAGATGTTCTTGACGTACGCGGCCTCTCTTTGCAACAACCAGTATTGCATCTGATTCGTGGTACCGTTACCCCGGATGCACCCGAGGAACAAGCCCAAGTGCACACCCAATCTGGTGTGGAAGCTGGGGTCGAACACCGAGATGATCGACATCCGGCGCTCCAACCTGGAGAAGTTCTCCACCTCGATGTATCTGGAGAGACGGTTGATCTTCTTGATGGTGAGCTCTCTGTGCTCTGCCTTAGTAGCGTCGTAGTCTCTGGTGGACGCAGCCATAATGGGGTCTCTCTCCATCTCGCCGACAAACTGTCTGACCTCCATGGCCGTCTCCTTGGAGCCCTCCAAGAAATAGTTCATTTCGTCGACGTCGAAAGCGGCCTCGGCTCTCTCTTTCTGGATGAGCGACCTTGGGTCGGGCGCCTTGCCGAAGCTGATGGTGCCTGTAACTTTAGCGATGCTCATGTTGTAAATTTCAAAGTGGATATCGCAGAGCGGTTTCAAGAAACTGGTTCTTTTGTGGAGACGGCAGGCATACGCAAATTATATATATGTGGAGAGGTCACATGTGATACTACGAGAAGAGCCGCGACGTACATGCTTTTCAGCTGCGAGCCATGTGAAAGCGCACGCGGCGCCGGACCTTGTGCGCGGGCCTGCCGGTAGCGCCCGCCACCAACGGAGAATGGGGCAGGCGCCGAAAACAGAAAACAGCCCATTTTGCACCATACAAGTTCCACACACTGCCACGTCGCTTAGCTGGCGCTGTTTCGTGTTTTGTCCGATTTGGAGGTATTTCGTTGGCTATTTTTTTTTACTCTTTTTTTTTCTTCTGTTTATTTTTTTCTGTTTTTTTTTTTTTTTTATTCGGTGTTTGACGTCTCATCCTTCCAGCTTCTCGCTGTGCCCAGGCCAGTGCGCGAGAGGGCCGGTGCGCTGGCCCCAAATGTCTTCCTAAAGTGGGTGCGCTCCACGGCAGTCAGACACCAACTCCGAAAAAAAAAAAACAGGTATGCTCAGAAACGGCCGCTGGCATGCCGCGGCCCGAACGCAGCATGACGGCTTTTTTGTCAGTTATATTCCGCAGTTGTCGTGGCCTGCTTGTGCCTGACCAAGTGTCGGCTGCACCCCGCGGCGCAGGGTTCTGGTGTTCCCGAGGATGCCAGACCGCGCACCAGTACGCACGGCCGAGGCTGTTACCCCGCGATTCACTCCAGCGAAGACAAAACCGTCAGGCAATGTGCGCTTCAATCTACGGACGCTACGGCAGCACTGCATTTAGCAGCCGCTGAGGAGTTCCGTATCGATTCAGAAGGGCATAGAAATGGCGATTTGTCACTGGATTTCCACTCGATTTATCACTGGATTTATCACTGGATCCCCGGCGCAACTGTCCGTCCCTCCGGTAGTCAACACAACCGTCGTAGCTGCCACAGTCCCCAAAACGCCGCTGCCCATTTAAGATTTCACGTACGTCGCGTCGATCTTCACGAGGCTCTCGCCTAAACTAAGCCGGAGCTTCCGCCTGTAGGCCGTGGGATTCGTGCGCTGCACCGGGTTGCCCTCGAAGTACACCGTCTCTAATTCAGGCAACAGGCCTAACTGCTTGTGGATCTCGTCAAAAGACGAGATCTCGTTGTACGAGCACCAGAAGTCCGTGAGCTTCGTCAAGTGCGACAAGTTGTCCAAGCTCGTGAGCTTGTTGGACGTCACGTCTAGCATCGTGAGCTTGGTGTTGTGGTCTAGGTTCTCGATCTTGGAGATGCCGTTGTGCGAGAGATACAACTCTTCCAAGTTGACCAACGCCTCCAAGCCTTCGATCTTGGTGATGCGGTTCGACTGGATGGAAAGCACCCGGAGATTCGTCAACTTGTGTAGGTTCTCTAGCGTCCTGATTTTGTTCTTTCCGAGCCACAACTGCTCGACGCTAGGCAAGAGCGTCATTTCCGCCAGGATCTCCTCGATCCTGTTGCCGCCCAACTCAAGCATCTTGAGCTTCAGGAGCGTGCCCAAGTTCTTGATCTCCCGGATTTTGTTCTGCACGAAGTAGAGCGTCTCCAAGTTCACCAACTTCTCAATGTTCTTGATGTTCTTGATCTTGTTGAACGACAAGTCCAAGCTCTTCAAGTTCACGAGCTTGTTCACCAGGCTGCTGATATGGTTGATGCGGTTGTCGTAGAAATCCAACTCCTCCATCGTCGCCACCGGCAACTCGCTCACGGCGGAAATAGAATCCACAAAGTTCTGCCGCAAGCATAGCGACTCCAACCTAGTGAACCGCCCAAGGTTCAAATCCTCCAAGCTCTTGATCTTCAAGTGGATCAAGTCAATGTACTCGGCGTCGTCAGGGTAATTCTGCGCCAAGTCGGCGTCGTTGTCGATCTCTCCGGGGTGCAAGTCTGGAAACACGGTCCCCGGATACTGCACGGCGCCGCCAGCCCCTTCGTCCTGTTCGTCTTCGCCCACATCCTCCTCGTTTTCCGTGTCGGAAAGGCTTGCACGCTGTAGCCTCTGCGTGGCCAGCTCTACATTGCCGCTGGCACTGCCAGGCACCTCGGCGGGAGGCGGCAGAGAAGACATTTGGATAGGCAAGCACTCTAACAAGCGCTGAGACGCTTACGTGAGGGCGAGGTCACGTGACCAGTGGACTTTCCCGCTGCCGTCGTTACCTGGTGTGGGTGGCTTTTGGCAGACTCAGTGGCAGTTTCTTGCTGCTTTCGGCTATGGGTACGGCTAGGGTAGCGGGCGGACCGGCACAATGGGCTCTCAAGATCCATGCCGGCGAGAGTACGTGCTATCTGCAATTACACCAGGGCCCATGCTCCTACTACAGACGACTCAACTACAGACGAATTATTCATCACATCTAGACGTTCGTTTCCTTTATCGTATGTACAGCGGACAGAAACATCCGACTACAACTTCTGCTCCTCCTCGAAGATGTAGTCCACGGCCTGGCCCACGGTCTTGATTTCGTCTGAAATCTTGTCTGGGATCTCCAAGTCGAACTCCTCCTCCAAGGCGACCAAGGCCTCCACGGTGTCCAAGGAGTCCAAGCCCAAGTCCTTCTGGAAGTCTGCGTCCAAGGTGATTTTGGATTCCTGCAAGGCGGCGAGGGTTTTCAACGCCTCAAAAGATCTCTTGGTTACCTCCTCCTTGGTGATTGGGGCGGCCGCGTAGAAACGGATTGGCTGCGCAGCCCTCACGGTGGCACGGAGCACGGGGGCACGGATCGAGCGGGCGGCAAACTTGAACATTTTTCGGTGACTTGTCGGTGGACTGGGAGAAGAGTGAGTTTTGCTGCCCGTTTTTCGTGCGCTCGCAGTCGCTGGCAGCACACCCGTACACCAGACCACGGGGCCTGTCCTACCCTACCTTCTGATTTGCCTGAGAGTGTCTGTTCTATTACAGTGCTGGAAATTGTTACGGTGCTAGAAACTGTTACGGTGTTTGGAAACTGTCACGGTGCTGGTAAACGCACATCTATGCCACCTGCCTTCTCCAGTTCAACGCCGTTCTCTTTCCCTTGCCCATGAAGCTGGACGCGCTGACGCTCGGCTCCGAAACGTTGGTGGACTCGGAGTTCGACGACGTCTTGGAGCTTCTGCTAATGGTTCTGTAGAGCGACGAACTCTTGTAGGTCAGGCCCTGGTCGGTGGTCGCGCCCGTCATCACAGAGCCATTCCCTCTTCTGTCCTTGACCGCCTGTACCGCGGACACGTAATGGTTGTAGGGCAAGATGTCGTAGTTGGTGCTGATCTTCAACACGTTGATCTCATCCTTGAAGTTGGACCGGAACAAGTCCACCAAGGCATCGTGCGAAGGACGCATGCTGGACCCGATCAACTTGGCGTGCAAGTGCAAGCATCTGCTCAACACGAGCGTCAAATCGTGGAAGGCGTTCCTCAACAACCTGATGTTGTATGCGTAATCCGGCTTTCCATCATACCGCGGGTCCACAAAGAAGCTCCTGTATTGGCCCACTCCTCCGTTGACCGGCGAGTCCACCGTGCCCGCCAAGTGTCTGCTCAAGTCGTTCAACAAGGAGACATAGTCGGCCTTTTCTCTGACGGACAAGTTGATCATGCTCTCCAACTGCACCATCTCGTTGTTCTTGCTAAGAATTGTTCTGATGGCGTTCTCCAATGGCGACAACCTCACCACGGTGGTGTTTGTGATCTCACTCCTGTTCATCAACGTAGGGAATGAGACTTGTGTTTCGTAAGTCACTTCCTCCGTCCACAAATCGAACACCGAGGTCGAGCCCGGGATCTTCTTCGTCGTTGAGAAGAACCTCAAGTTCTTGTTTCTGGCATACTGCCTCACCCCGATAGACGTGTTCAAGATCTTGTCCGACACCTCCGACACTGGCTCCACAGCGTTGACGTGCAAATATCTACCGGTCTGGATCTTTTTCTTGAGCTCCAACGCTTGTTGGTCGTCCGTTACGATTCTGCCTCCAGGGTACAACTTCAACAAGCGCTCGTGGATCGACGTAATGTGCTCGAACGGAAGGCCCTCGTATATCTGCTCTTTGCCTCGAATGTTGGCAGGGAATCCTGCTCCAATGTACGCCACTCTGTAGAAGGAGGGGCTCAACTTGTCTGAAGACTCCAAGTCTAAGTAGAGCTTAGCAAGTTTCTGGTGCACGTACGCAAACGACTTGAGATCGTAAGTGTGCTCACTGTACGCCTCGAGTAACTCGTTGTATGTGTCGGTGGCTCTCTCCAAACTGTTGCCCTTGATATAGTTTTGAGCAATCATCTTAATCAAACTCTCCTTTCTCTCGAACGACGTCTGTTCAGGGAACTTCGGTCTGTACGATGGAGGCAAGATAGTGTGGTGCTCCCATGCGTACGTGGACGCCAATAACTCCAAGCTCAACGCAGCTTGAATGAAGTCCGATTTCTTCACGTTCTCCTCGTACATCTGGTTGATGAAAGAGTGGAACAACTCCGGCTTGTTCGCATCCTTCAAGTACGCGTTGATGTTCAACTTGTGGAAAGTCCGGTCGTCTTCGAACTCGGCACCCACAGGCACGTGGTTCAAGTCGTTCAAAACCTCCAAGAATCCAGACAAGTTGTTGATGAATCTGACCACCATTGGGTACGCCTCGTCTTCTGGGTCCATTCTGATGGTCGTCTTAAGCCTCTCAATAAACGACAGCTGCTCATTTGGACCAGGCTTGTACGCGGTTCTGTTGTAGATGTCGTGCAAACCGATGAGGCACTCTTTCTCGACGTCCACAATAGAGTCACTAAGGATGTACTCCGAGATCACAATCGTCCATATGATCTTCACTGCAACCGTCTGACAGGTGCCAGATCTTTGTAAGGCAAAAAGCATCAAGTCTTGCAAGATGGCAAAGTCACTACTGATGAACTCCACCTGGTATCCGCCAAACTTGGTAAGGTTGAATCTGATCAAGTCAGCGGGGTTCGCTTCCCACGACAACGCATCCCACGATGCGTTGATGATGGATGAAATCCGGTCTCTCATGTTGCCGGTGATTTGGAAACATGCTTTTCTGGGGATAGTCGAGAGGTGTTCGACAGAGACAGGCGCCAATGCGGACAACCGCAAGAGAGTTTTGAAGAAATTTCCCCAGAGCGCCCTGTCAAATGCCTCAGGCGTGTCTGTCCTTGGGATGAAGTGGCTGAGCATCAATGGCGTGAGAAGCTCAACTGCCACTAAACAGCCTTCCGCGATGGAGGCGTAAAGCAGGAGCCACTTGTCTTCGGGGAAGTACTTACCTTGCCTCATAAGCTGGATCCCGGATAAAACGGTGAGAATATCCTCATTCAAGCCGTTGTTGGATGTGCACTTGACAGGGTCGAAGAAGTCGTCCTCGATCTTGGTTCTGTTGATGAGGTAGAATCCCTCCAGACCAGCGGCTTTCTGTCCAAGCTTAGCAACAAAGACAAAGACACTGGCAAGCTCGATGAGAACTTCGACGAGGGACTCTTCCCCGACAATAGTGTCGCAGACAATCTCCTTGAAAGGATAGTCTTTCTGGAATAGTTGACTGAACTCCTTCTTTGGCTTGAAGTAGTCGTTGCTTCTGGTAAATTTGTTGTACTTGATGAACGTTCTGGACAACGCGCCCAAGTGCTTTGCGACAGAGAAACAAATCAAGTCAATGCCCGTCTGGCTGAGGTTGTTCCACAACAAGTCGCACACGCACTTCATGACAGAGGCTGCCAATCTGGTTGCTTCGACGTCCAAGTCGCCCAAAAACACCTCCATCGACCAAACCACGCATCTCGAAACCAAGAGCTTCATGGAGTTTACGTTGCGAGATAATTCGCACGCAAAGAGTCTCTGGATCAAGAGCAACTTGGTAACAATAATTTTGTGGTCCTTGGCCGAGGGGATCTGTTTTAAGGTGTTGGGATCCGCGTTGATGCCCAAGCCCCTAGTGCCAATACACTCGATGAAGTTGATGACAAACGTTAAAAGGTGTGTTTGGCTTAAGTCCTTCTCGAACGCCAACACAAAATCCGGAAGCTCAATGACAAGGATTTGGTCGTTGATCAAAACCAGAGACTCGATCGACACGAAGAACGACGCAGATTTGAAGAGCGACGCCAAGGCCCTGATATAGCCCTCGGAATTGTTGCCCTGCTTCGCAGGAAAGAGGCCGAGCTTTATGAGCAAGGCGACGTTGCGACAAACCGATCTGGACATGGAGCTCCAGTTGGACTGCGCCTGGGTGAACACCTCAGAGATTCTTTCCAAGAGGAACACACCAACTGACGGAGGAATGAGGTGCTCGTCGATGTAGGAGTCGAACATGTACAAGTACTGGTCCTGCTTGCCGTACAAGATGTCCAACAAGTACACAATGGCCTTGAAGCCGGTGTCCAACAACATCTCGCTGTGGCGCAAAGACGTGTTGGACAAGCACGAGTCGCAGATTCTAAAGAACGCGGACATCAACTCAGGGAAGAACCTCACCACGGCGTAAATGTCCAACTTGCAGAAGTCCACCAAGGACTTGTTGAGCTCGTCGATGCCCTGCGGGCCCATCTGGAGCAATCTGTCGCATTGGATGATGTTCTCGATGCACACCTCGGTGTTGTAGTTCTTTCCAATGTACTCTGTGTGTATCTGCACCTGGGCGACGGTGGCCTTGGTGATGGTGTCCGTGAACTCGATGGTGTAGAAGTCCTTTTTATTGAACTCCACGATCTTGTTTCCAGACTTGAACAAAATCTCGCTCTTTCCGATCAAAACACCGTTGGCGTAGAGCGAGAACGCGATGGTGTCGCGGGCACTGCTCCGCTTTGCCATACCCTTATTGTAGATTCCATTCACCTTCACAATCTCACCGATCGCTTCGTTCGGGTACGTGGAAACAAACTGCCATGTTGGCTTCTCGATCTGGTTGGATGCCTTGGCAAACATGATCGAAGGGTCTTTTGGACAGCTGACTTCGACAGTCAACAACGCGTCCTTGTGCTCGTCGCTGGTCACGGTCACCTTGCCCATCTTCATGTAGAGACGTTCGTAGTTCTCAGCGAGGGGGTCGAAGAAAATAGGCTTGATCTTCGCAATGGGAGCGCTCTTGCTGTGCGAGGCGCTCTCGCTAGCGGCGAGTGGATCCGGCTTCGTGAAGTCCTCCATGTCGGTGAGCTGGTGCCTGAACTCCTTGACGGAAACAACCAACTTTTCAGCCCTGGGGTTGATGGCGATTCCCTCGCTGGAGCCCCTGATGATTCTGTCCACCACCTCACCCCAGCCGTTGTTCTCGATGTCGCCCACCATGCGCTTTTTCTGCGAGAGGTACGAACCGAAAAGCTTGATGGAGAACTGGTGCGCGTGGCCCGAGGCCAACGAGCCCTTGTTCTTCGAGAAGATCCGAGTGATGTCAGTGACACCGGCAGCAACGCCCTTCTTGACGTTTTTCAACTGCGGCGCCACCGTCTCCTTGTTCGTCAAGTTCACCTCCTCGGTCAACACGGCGACCAAGTACACGCGGTTGTTTTCGACCTCGGACGCGGGGATGTTTCTGAACAACGCGGCGGAGATCTTCTCCACGAACACGAGGTCGTCCACGGAGTCCGTGTGCACGGCGAAGGCCTCTGTCAACCTCTTCTTGGCGTTACGGATGTACAAGTATGCAATCATACCAGTAAAACCAGTTGGCTGGTAGTTGGACGAGCCACTCACGGACTTGAAGTCCACCAAAATGTGCGACGGAGGCTCGTGTGTGAGCTTCTTGTTCGGGGTCGGGTCCAACTGGAAGTCTGCGTAGTTGTAGTGGGCATTGATGGGGAAGTTGGGGTAGATGGCGCACAACTGCTGGTACAACGCCAACTGCGCAGGCAGGGCGTTTGTCAACGACACCAACGCACCGTCCACGGGGTCACGCGCCAACTGCGCCTTGTACGCGGAAATGTCGGTGTACTTGTTGTCCAAGTCGTACGACTTCTCGTTCAAACGTGCGGCCTTGGACGCCAACTTCTTGGCGATCACACTCATCAAGTACGTAGCGGTCTCCTTGGCGACCTTGGTCTCGCTCTCTGTCAACACGTTGTGCGTCAACTTGACACGGTTCTCGTCCAAGCCGCTGTACACAGACGAGAGCTTGTTGAAAAGCCGGAACTCTCCTATGGAGTACAAGGCGAAGATGTGCGACGTCAACAAGTTCATTGAGTAGACAATCTCGCTGACCAACTCGCCCGCGAACGTGAAGCTGTCGTAGGGCAAAGGCGGAATCACCGACTTGTGCTTGTTGTCGCCGTTGTCTAAAGTGCCGTTGGTGGCCTCGTGGTACGCTCTCTCCAGCTCTTTCAACGTGGGTGCCAAATTGTCCGACACATTGAGGTTGTTGACGTCGTCGGCGGCCTCCATCAAGTTGAGCGGGAGCGTCTCGACCACCTCGACATACTTCAAGGGGAACACCGCCACTTTTATGTTCAATCCTGGCAAGTCGTCCAAGTTCACAGAAGTAATGGTGAAGTCATATGGGAACGGCCGGGTCAAAGTGTAACCACGTGCCCACTTGTCGTCTTTTGTCTCGAAGATGTACACCTCGTCGCCCGCGTACAAGTTTTTGAAGTTCTCGTTCTTCAAAGTCGGGTGCTTGTCGAACGGAAGAAACGACTTCCAGAGTCTTCCGTGGAGGAACTTCTCAGTGGGAATCCAAGTCATTGGGAGGTGGTTCTATTTCTTGTTTTTTTTTGAAGTTTTCGACTTTTTAGTTTGGCCCTCCGACGAATTGCTTAGCGTGACTCTCAACGACCTGTAAACTCACGAAATTCGAGTTTTCACGGAGAGTTTCTGCTAATAGCGGTAGGTGTCCACGTTGAGTTTTTTCACGTTTCAGTCCCAATCTCGCCGTGGCAGCGTTATGCATGAATTTACGCCGGTATGCAGGCCGTTTTTCCCGATCGAGCGACCTTGCCTAAGCGATGCAAGTGAGGTAAACCGGATTATTTGCGCTTGGGGCATTTAAGCAAGTATCTAGGAGCCTTTTGTAGAGACACTCTCAGACTCCAAACACCTTTGGGTAAGCAACGAGGCGCAAGTTTTCGCTGTGCATCATTTTTGCTGTTTCCTTACGTTTCTCATAAGTTTCTCAGTTTTACGCGTCACCCTCAGAGCAGACCCAAAATGCAGGGTGTTGCCGGACTTTCTACTTTCTAGCACTCTTGAATCCCTTTCATATAAATTAGACACCGGTAAGAAATAAAATTTGTAAGCACGCAAGACCCGTGCCTAGGCCATCCAGTCGATCACTTTGTGTGCCAAGTCCCTCACCTTGCGGAGATTATACTCGCGACCGCCGTCCCACACGTATATGTCAGTCTCACGGCGGCCCGAGTCGAAGTCCAAGGCTTCCAAGTTGGATGTGCTGGGGCCCATGATCAAGCGGTGGCCCAAGTAGAGCACCGCAAAAAAGAGAAACGTCCCGTAGCTGGAGAAGAAAAACATAGTGTCCCAGCACCCCTTGAGGAACACAACGTAGCCCATGGCTAGCAATATGACCGCCGAGCCTATGAGACCAAACCACGCGCTGTAGGGCTGGAACGGCGACCGATATGGGTATGCTTTGTCGTTTCTGCCGATAATGTCCGGCCTCTTCTTCAAGCCGAGGTAGAACCGGATGAATGAGAGGCACATCGCAAACCAGATAAAGACCCCAGAGGAGGAAATAAGGCTGGTGAGATTTTGAAACACCGCCGTGGCCAGTTTAGACACACACGTGTACGCCGACAACGCAGGGATCACCGACGCAATGACAGAATAGTACGGGATCCCGTGGCGGTTGCACTTCCGCAAGAACCCCGGCGCTTTTCGTTGTAGCGCCAACGAGTAGAGCGTACGCGAGGAAACGTACAAGTGCGAGTTGCCACACGATAGCGCAAATAAGAACAAGAACACATCCACAACGGTGCTCCAATTGCACAACCCGACACTCTGGAAGGCAATGGTCCACGGGCTCTGAGAGCCGTTTCCGATTTGCTGGTACGCCGCCGAATTGCTGATGCAATTGGCACCACCGATGTACTTGATCACGTCATTGTCCTTGAACTGCTGGGGAGAAACACCTGTCGTCCCGCTGTAGTAACGAAGCAACCTGGGGTCGCCTGCGTAAATGTTCAAAGACACCGCAAACGACGCCACGCAGTAGAAGAGTAAAATACGCCAAAAGACCCTGTTTGTCGCCGAAGGGAGCGCCTTCCGCGGCTCTTTCGCTTCGCACGCAGCGATGCAAACAATCTCTGTTCCACTGTATGCATATGACGCAATGACAATGGCAACTAGCCAGGATAGGAACCTGCCCAAACTTCCACCAATGCCCTCGTTTTCGCTGTCGTTGCCGTCGCTAAAGAGATTAAACGTCGGGCGGAAAGTCCCAAATATCAAGTCGTGCTTGAAATCAGACTTCAGGTACTGCCAGTACTTGAACCCAATGACGGCACCTGTGCCCCCGCTTGCCATGCCTCCGCGGTTGATGACTATCATGATAATGATGCCCACCAAGGTCACGATCATCTTCATGAGGCTGAAGACATACTCCACCTCGCCAAACACCCGCACGCTCACGATATTGCTGAGGAAACATAGGAGCAAGAACGCCGTGACGAACGCGCCGGTGACTCCGGCGTTGACCAAGATCAACGAGTCGGAAAAGTAGCTCAAAATGATGGCGCAGGCCACGGTCTCGCCAGCCAAACCGAACGAAAAACTTAGGAAGTATAGCCAGCCCGTGGCAAACCCAAAAGACTCGTCGATGAATCTCGAGCTCAAGCCCGAGACACCGTCCACCACCGAAACGAACGTGACCATCTCGCAGAAGGACACCACGGTGGCGAGGACAACCATGCCCACGTATACGAACGCTAGAAGCGTGCCTAGGCCGCCGGCTATCGAAAAGGCCTTCCCGCTGTTCAAGTAGAGCCCGACGCCCAAGGTGCCTCCAAACGAGATCATCTGGAGGTGGCGTACCTTGAGTTTGCGGTGCAAATAGTGGTTGCTGCCGGCGGCTTTCGGCAACTTCTCGCCCGTCTCCTTGCTCGGGCTGCTGTCCTCGCTCAGCCTGTCTTTTGCTTTGTCGCCGGAGAAGTATTTGCCCCACGGCAGAGGCATTTTAAAGCGTCTGCTTGCCGATTTTCGTCGCAGGGACGACAGCTGCGCGCTGTAGTACTTGTCGAACTCGCTCTCGTCTACTACGGCGAGGACGTTGCGGTCGCTGGAGCCCTTGTGCTCCCGCATCCGCAGGTCGATGTACTGATCTAGCCTCGAGAGCACCACAAACTGGCTGTACTCGTCGAGGTTCGAGAGGCCAAACACAGAGCCCGCATCCGAGAGCGTGCGGTCCCGTTTTATCGCCGCCTTTTCGTACATGTTCACGTATTTGAACTTACTCTTCGGCCCAGCACCAGCGGCGGGATTTCCTTCCTCCGCCGATAAATCTTCTCGCATGGAACTCAATATCGACGAGTCCAACGTTGGCAGCGACAAGTTGGGCCCGGACATGGGCCCGGACACGGTCTCGTGCGCGTTTTCGCCGCTGCTTGTTGCCCGCTCGGCCTTCTCGTCCGTCGCCGACGATGTGTACGCGAACCCTTCGGAGTCAGGAAGGGAGCTCTCATTAACAGAGTACGAGTCGTCCATGTGCTTTCCCCAGCGGCCAAACAAGCCACGTGAGACCGTTTCGGGAACGGAGGTTGCTTTCTCGCTAGAGGCATCGGATGGCAGCCTGTTATCTCTGCGGATGCTTGGAAACAAGCCGGCCTCACTGGGAACGGAGAACGACAGCGACGTGCCGTCTAGATCGCCTGGTTCCATTTGTCATCCGTATTCAGTGTCTTTTTTTGTGTAAATTTTAAGGCGTGGGGGAAGACTGGTCACGACAGCACGCAGTGTGTATTTGGGCTATGATAATCCTGCAGTGCGCGAGCAGGCAAGAACTAAGAGGAAACGCATGAGAGTAATGCATGGGAAGGGCTAAAGAGAGAATCAGACCAGCAAAACATAGTGAAATATAAAGAAGCAAGATATGAAGTCGCAGGATAGAGATAGCAAAATAGAAAGTAGCAATATGAAAGCAGGAAGATAGGAAGTAGTAAGAGCTGGCGCGGAAATGTGGTCTGCGTAGCACACCGGCCCCAGCCCGCTGTTGGCACTTAGCTGCTACTTCTGCCTCTCACTATTTTTGGAAGCACCTTCAGTATTGCGTGAGTACACCATAACATAACTCTACGACAAGTCTACACTTTTTGGCAAGAGGCAAATTTCTTGCAGTAAGCAGTTCTGGCCAACTTTTATTCCCACGCTATGTTCACACAGCGTGCGACTAAAGGTTGCGTCAGAAACCGAAGGTGTAGTGGTAACGACACTGTGCTGCAGGGTGTGAGCAAGCCCATCGGGCCCCGCAACGAAAGATCCAAAAATCAAGTAAGAATTGATGTCATCAATGATGACGTTTCAGCTGTTACACTGAAAAGAACAGATACTACACTTGATCTAAGCCAAATGGCAAAGAGATTTGGTTGGAAAAAAGACGGAGCAGGGACCCGCGGTCCTTATATAGTAGTGCGCGTGGGCGGGTAACTTCTATTTTGCGCCCCCATCTCTGCGCGGGCACCATGCACTACGCCGTCTGTTGGCGCATCGAACGCAATGGAATTCAGTTGCCACCGGAGAAAAGGCGGCGAGGCAAAAGAAAAAGAGAATTCTGCCACCAACCGGTCACCTGAAACCGTTCTGAAACCGTTCTGAAACAAAAATCAATACAGCCAGCCAGGCCAGTTGCCCCGCGTCTCTGGAACGTTCCACGCGTGCACATGGGGCAACACGGCTTCTGGGAGGTGTGTGTCGCGTGCGCGGGCTACCGTGGCATGAGCCGCACATCTCATCGCTGGCAAACGCGCATATAGATTTTTTTTTCTCCAGGTCTTTATAACAGCGCTTCGCCTTTGCACTCCAAAAATTTTTCAGAAAAAGACAACCACATCACAATAATGTCTTACAACCACAGATACAGCCGCAAATCCGCCAGGCCCTCGCACAGAAGGGACCACGGCGGAAAATACTACTACAGCGCCGAATCCGGAAAATTCCACCGCTATGGCGGCGAAAGCAGAGCCTCCAGCTACAACCGCCACAACCGCCACAGAAACAGCCAGCAAGTCCCCCACAGCCACCACCGCACGCAGCCAGAGCGCAGACGGTACCTGAAATACCACTACCCACAGCCCTCAGGCCAGGTTTTCATCGAAGAGCCCGAGACGGAGTCGGAGAATGCCGATTCCGAAAGTGAGTACGACGGCTACGCCCAGTCTGGGTCCGACAGCGAGCAAACGTACGACTTTGACTTGCAAAGCAACAGCGACGACTCCATGGCCGACACCTATAGCGACGCATACAGCGACGCATACAGTCTGAGCGACTCCGATGACGTGCCGGAGGGCGACTACGAGGAGATTTTCGTTGTGCCCGAAGACATGGACAGCGAAGATTTCGAGGAGGAGGTTCTCGCCGCTTTGGAGGCCGAGGGCGCCCTCACAGACGTCAACGACGACTTGGTCAGGTACTACGACTCTGCGTCCGACGAGGACATGAGCACGGACTCCGAGGACGAGATTGTACTTGTTGGCGGAGCAGGGTCCGGCTCCGAGTCTGAGTCCGAGTCCGAGTCTGAGCTGTCTTCCGCGTCATCTTCTGAGTCATCGTCTGATTCTTCCTCAGACGACTCTTCCGACTCCGAATGTCCCTCCGACTGCGAGTGCTACGCGTCCGAGTCTTCTTCTGGCTCGTCCTCGGAATCTGAGTGCGCCTCCGACTGCGAGTGCAACGACTCGGACTCCTCTAGTGACTCCGACCGCGACACTGAGTCTGTCACCGACTTGGATATGTCCTTGGACTCCGAGGAGGAGTTGGAGGACCTCAGAGAGGCGCTTGCACAGACGATGGAGTCCTCAGACGAGGTCTCCACGTCCGAGAGCGACGACGACGACGTTTTCTACGAGGTCGACTCGGATTACTACAGCTCCGACGGCGAGTCGGACTCCGCGGACGACGTGGCGGTCTCGGACATTGAGCTCGACTCGTCCGACTCGTCCGACGACGAGGGCATCACCATCTACAAGCACCGCTTCGACTTGCCAGACCGCTACGACAGCGACAACGACTCCACCGACCCCGAGTTGGAGGACTTGGACTCTGACTCTGACTTCGACTCCGACTCCGACTTGCTCATGGCCAACGACTCCGACGACGAGTTCGAAGTGATCGACTTGAGCAAGGACTTGAAGGACTCCAAGGACTGCGAGTTGGTGGAGCTCGACGACAACACATACAAGTTGAACCTCCGGTTGCCCTCGGTCAACAAGGACGAGTTGCGCGTGAACTTCTTGAAGAACGAAAACGAGTTGGTCATCAGCGGCTCGTTCAACTTTGTTGCTGGTTCCGACAGCGAGAGCGATGCAGACGAGGAAGAAGAGGAAGCAGAGGAAGAAGAGGCAGACACGCCAGCCGCAGAGTCCGCAAACGCTTCGTCGTCGGAGTCTGACTCGTCCGACTCTTCGTCGTCTGACTCTTCATCGTCTGACTCTGAATCCTCCAGCCTGTCCAGCTCATCTTCGTCATCGTCCGAGTCCGAGTCCGAAACTGACGACGAGGCCGACGACAAGGAGGCTAGCTCGTCCAGCTCTGAGTCCGAAAACGAAGAGGAGATCATCGAGGACACCGAGCAGTTGATCAAGGAGTTCAAGAACCACGAGATCCAGTTCGAAAAGAGGTTTACCTTTGACAAGGTCATCAAGTTCAACGAAATCAAGGCGTCGTTCTTGGAGAACGGCGAGTTGGAGTTGTTGATTCCGAACGAGGGCGTTGAGCGCAGCGACGAGAACAACTTTGCCGTGCACATCGAGGGCCAGCAGCCCAAGGCCATCGAGGCTGCCGACGCCGTGGTGGAGGCTGTTGCTGAGGCTGTCGCCGACGCTGCTGCTGCCGATGTCGCCATGGCAGAATAGATGCCTGCGCTCCAGGTATCACGAGTATACATAATATATAGAGAACGATGTTTGTCACTGAGGTATAACAGGACGATGTACGTAAGGAGTATTACAGACGAAAATGTTCAATTTCGGACGTTTGTCCAATGTAACACACGTCTGGCCTTTTGTCAATGATGTTTCATTGGCTTCATTAAGTAGCGTTTTTCGCAACCACCGCGACAGCCGAGGCGCCCCGCTTGCAGCAGCCGGCGCACTCCCAGTGCGCCTATTTTTAGCCAGCGGCCGAAGAAGGTTTGGCGCATGTGTATATCGGTTTCTTGGCTCGCAGTGTCTCTCCTACGAGGCCAGCGTTGGCCCGGATCCGGATCGGGAAACGGTTGCTGAGCCGAGCGTCAGGGTACCGGTGGCTAAAGTGGAAAACTTCCTAATGCGGCATCATAATAGCCGAGTCGTACAGGCCCGTGCAGGAGAGCAACCTGGAGTTCCATCTCCATCGCCAGACAAAACAAGCGAAACTGCCGACGCAGCCAATTTCCAAAAACCCAGCTCTTTTTGCATTCAGCCACTAAGCAGCACAAACAACTTCGTTGCAAAACGACGTCCCTTCGCTCGATTTCAGGGCCCCTCTCTGCACGGGTTTTCCCCCACAATTCGCCTAAGTGCGCGAAATCTATACCATGCATCTTCAAGTGCTCGCATGGCTGCTAATTTTCGTCTCGGTCCTCGCCATAAAGTGGCCGTGGGACAAAGACGAAACCACCAGTCTCCAGAGTGCATTGCCCACGGCGTCCGGCACGGCGTCGCAGCTGGTGCTCTCTGCTGTGCCGCTGTCGTACTACGCTGACGGCCAGGCGTACGTGCCCAAGGCCACCGCCTGCCCGTCTGGCAAGGTCATACGAAAAGCAACCAACATCTCCGAGCAGGAGCTGAAGTACATAAAAAACAGACACACGGTCACCAACAAGGCGTTGGTGACGTTTTTGGAGGACGTGGCCAAGCTCTCGGATTTTGACGCCCAGGACTTTGTTGCAAACGCAACTCGCAACATCTCCATCGGCTTGGCCTTCAGCGGCGGCGGCTACCGCGCTATGCTTGCCGGCGCGGGCGCCGTGTTGGCGCTTGACAGCCGGTTTGAGGAGCTGACGAAGACGGGTCTAGGCGGGCTTCTCCAGAGTTCCACGTACATTACGGGCCTCTCGGGCGGCAGCTGGTTGGTGGGCTCGCTCGCAGTCAACAACTGGATTTCCGTGGCCGACATCCTCCGGGCCGGCAGCGGCGTGTGGGACTTGGAGGACCTGATCTTCAACCCCGGTGGGTTTAACGTGTTCGAGACGGTGTCGTACCTCAACAACTTGCGCAAGGCGGTGGACGCCAAGGAGGACGCGGGATTCGAGGTTTCCATCACCGATGTCTGGGGCCGGGCGCTCTCGCACCAGTTCTTCAACGACAGCTTCTACGAGGGCGGCGAGAACGTGACGTGGTCCGGTATCACGCGGTTGGAGAACTTCGTCAGCCACAAAATGCCCTACCCCATCTTCGTCGCCGACAGCAGGGACCCGGGCGGGGTGATCGTCGGTTTAAACTCCACGGTGTTTGAGATGGCGCCGTACGAGCTCGGCTCGTGGGACGCGTCCGTCAACGGGTTCGTGGACGTCCGCTTCTTGGGTACGGACTTGGACAACGGCGAACCAAACAACACGTTCTGCGTCACCGGGTACGATAACGCGGGGTTCTTCATGGGCACGCTGTCGTCGCTCTTCAACGAGATCCTCATCAAGGCCGAGTCGCTGACGAGCCTGATCTGGATCATCCGCCGGTTGTTGAAGCTGATCCTCGGGTCCTTCCTGAAGGCAGACGCCGACATCGCGACGTACGACCCCAACCCTTTCTACAACTGGGAGCACGCCAAGCTGGAGTCGATCGCGTCCGGCGACTCGTTGAACCTCGTCGACGGCGGCGAAGACAACCAGAACATCCCGTACTACCCGCTCATCCAGAGGGCGCGGGACGTGGATGTCATTTTCTCGTTCGACAACTCCGCAGACACGTCCGACAACTGGCCCAACGGCTCTGCGATCACATACACCTACAAAAGACAGTTCACGGTGCAGGGGTACGGCACGCCGTTCCCGTACGTGCCCTCGTACGAGACGTTTGTCGAGGAGGAGCTCAACCAGCGGCCGGTGTTCTTCGGGTGCAACTCCTCGGAGCTTGAGGACTTGGTGAAGTTCCACGGCGGACAGCAGAACGCCACCGATGTGCCGCTCGTGGTGTACATCCCCAACTCGCAGTACCTGTATGCGAGCAACACCAGCACCTACAAGATGTCGTACGACGAGACCGAGAAGTTGTCTATGATTACCAACGGGTACCAGATCACGTCCATGAACAACCTTACGGACGACAAGACGTGGCACAAGTGCGTAGGATGCGCGGTCATCCGCAGAGAGCAGGAGCGCAGGGGCGAGGAGCAGTCCGACGAGTGCAAGCAGTGCTTCCTGGACTACTGCTGGGCTGGCGGAGTGGAAGACAGCGCCGATCCAAACGCGCTGGACTTGTTAGCGCTCGTGACTGCGTCCTCAAGCAAGAGTGTGGAGCCGTCGGCGACGATGTCCAAGATAAAGTCGTTCGAGTCGCTGGCGACCAAAACAAGCACGAAGTCGGGCTCCAGGGCAACTACGAAGACCACCAGCTCGAAAAAGAGCACCAGCACCAAAAAAAGCACCAGCACCAGAACTGCGAAGTCGACCACGACTGCCAAAAAGACTACTGCGAAAACGACAACCGCGAAAAAGACAACCGCAAAACTGACGGCCACGAGCACAGAGTAGGCACTGCCTGGCCGTGGAATACAGGGAAGTCGGCCATGTCACCGCATGTTCTATCATGTCAGATAAGAAGACATTGTTGGTGCTCGCATACCCTGTAATGAGAGTCTAAGCACGAAGAAATATAGCATACATGAGACAGCGAAGAAGGCCGGGCAAGGGAAGCTAAGAAGTCAAGAATGCCGAGGAAGGCTAGGAAAACAAGTAAGGCAGGTAAAACAAGTAGGGCTAGGAAATCAGTTAAGAGAAGGTGAGCAAGCGCAGTTCGAATGTCTTCTTGAAACGAAAATATATAGTTATGCAATATATGACCACCTCAACGAGCCCGCGATTTTGCATCCACCCTCCCATCGCTGCGCGCTGCCTACAGGACATCGGCATCGCAGCGAAAAATCGTACTGCCAGCCTGAGCAAGAAGACAGTAAGCCTCGTATTTGTACCCAAAAATGGTAAAGTCCTACGACAGGTACGAGCAGGACGCGGTCTTCGGCGTGATAAGTTCGCAGTCGAACGTCTTGTGGCTCCCGCAGGCGCCCTCGCAGTCGGCTAAATCTACTGGCAGAGCAGCGTCTGGAGCACTAGAAGAGATCGTGATATGGGACATAAAAACTGGCGAGCTCATGGAAAAACTCACGGACGGGTTGCGGCCGGGCGAGACGAACGCCAAGACGTCGTCGGCGCCCGCCGCAGTGTCGCGGTTGGCATTCCACGAGCAGACAAACATCTTGGCCGCTGGCCACAGCGACGGCACCATCAAGGTTTGGGACTTGACGTCTGCATCGGTGATGCTCGCGTTTTCTGGGCACCGCGCGGCCATCAGCACATTGCAGTTTGACGGCACCGGCACGCGGCTCGTGTCTGGCTCCGCAGACTCGACGGTGATTGTGTGGGACTTGGTGGCCGAAGAGGGCCTCTTCAAGTTGAAGGGCCACAAGAGCCAGATCACCGGGATGGCGTTGCTCCGGTCGCAGGGTGGCGAATTAGCCGCCGACGGCGATGCTGCCGCCGCAGATGGCATGGAAGAAGACTACCTTGTTTCGGTTTCTAAAGACGGGCTCATCAAGCTCTGGGACTTGAAGTCCAAGCAGTGCGTGGAGACCCACTTGGCGCACTCGGGTGAGTGCTGGTCGTTAGGCACAAACGCGCTGAAGGACATGTTGGTGACGTGCGGCAGCAAGGACCAGGTGAAGGTGTGGGCGACCGACATGGCGCGCGACGACGGGTCCAAGCTCGTGTTGAAGGGCGAGTTTGGCAAGCAGAGCGGCGCGCGGTGCACAGAGATTTCGTTCACGCAGGTGGCGGAGTCTGGCGGCGTGTTCGACGTGTTCTTCTTGCAGAACTCAGACCGGACGTGCGAGGTGTTCCGCGTGCGGTCTGCGGACGAAATCAAAAAGGGCATTGCCAGGCGAACCAAGCGCTTGCGCGAGAAGGGGCTAGACGACGACGAGATCTTGCAGTCGCTCCGGGACTCCGAGATCAGCATGCTCGTGACGCCGCTCTCCACGGTGCGTGCTGGGGCGAAGCTCCGCTCGTGCTTGTGGGTGCCTGCGTCGCGGCGGAGGCTCGACCTCCTCATGTCGTTGGCCAACAACAGCATCGAGTACCACAACATCCCGTTGCCGGAGCAGATCAAGCGGGCGCAGGCGGGCGACATCTTGAGCGTGCGGCTGCACTCCATCGACCTCTTGGGCCACCGCACAGACATCCGCGCCATGGATATCTCCGACGATGACAAGCTTTTGGCGACGGCGTCCAACGGCGAGCTCAAGGTGTGGAACCTCCGCACGCGCCACGTGTTGCGGACGTTTCTGTTGGAGGGCGGCTACGCGTTGTGCTGTAAGTTCTTGCCTGGCGGCACGTTGGTTGTCGTGGGCTTCAAAAACGGAGACCTCGAGCTCTACGACTTGGCGTCCTCCACCATGGTGGACCGCGTTGAAAAGGCGCACGAGAACCTTGTGGCCTCTGCCACGGGCTCCGACGACAGCGGCTGCGCGGTGTGGTCCATGGACATCACGCCCGACGGCAGACGCTTGGTCACGGGGGGCAACGACAAAAAGGTCAAGTTCTGGGAGTTCACCGCCACGCAGGAGCTCGTGGCCAGCACGTCGGCGGTGGTGACGTCGTTGAAGCTCAAGCACATCCAGACGCTCGAGGTCTCGGACGAGGTGTTGTGTGTGCGGGTGTCGCCTGACGGCAAGTACTTGGCGATGTCGCTTCTCAACAACAACGTGCAGGTGGTGTTCTACGACAGCTTGAAGTTGTACCTCACGCTCTACGGGCACAAGTTGCCGGTGTTGTCGATCGACATGTCGTCGGACTGCAAGTTGATCCTCACGTCGTCCGCAGACAAGAACATCAAGATCTGGGGGCTAGATTTCGGCGACTGCCACAAGTCGATCTTCGGCCACCAAGACTCGGTGATGGCCGTGCGCTTTCTTCCCGACAGCCACAACTTCTTCAGCGCAGGCAAGGACGGCATGGTCAAGTACTGGGACGGAGACAAGTTCCAGTGCGTGCAAAAGTTGCCCGCGCACCAAAGCGAGGTGTGGGCGTTGTGCGTCAGCAGAAGCGGGTCCTTTGTTGTGTCGACGTCTCACGACCACTCCATCCGGCTCTGGAGCGCCACCAACGACCAAGTGTTCTTGGAGGAGGAGCGCGAAAAGGAGATGGACGAGCTCTACGAGAACGAGCTCTTGGGCTCGTTGGAGGCCGAGGACGGCACCTCCACCGCTGCGGACGGCGAGGACGAAGAGGGCCACGGCAGCAGCAGCGTGGAGAAAGTCAACAGGCAGACAATGGAGACGTTGAAGGCCGGTGAGAAGTTGATGGAGGCGCTCGACCTCGGCGTCGAGGACCTCGAGGCCACCGAGGAGTACGAGCGCCAGTTGGCGGCGCACGCGGCCAAGACGGTGGGCGCCGCGGTGCCCGTCAAGCCCACGCCTAACGCGGTGTTGCTTGCGTACGGGATCTCCGGGCTGGAGCACGTGTTGGCGGTGTTATTGAAGATCCGGTCCGCGCAGCTCGAGGATGCGCTTTTGGTGCTTCCGTTCTCGTACACGGTGAAGTTGTTGCGGTTTATCGAGATCTGGACGAACGAGAAGCGCATCAGCGGCAACTTGGTCAACCTCGCGGTGATCTGCAAGGTGTTGTTCTTTGTGTTGCGGGTGAACGCGAAGCAGTTGGTCAGCCAGCGGGACGAGACGCTCATAAAGCACTTGATCCGCGTGAAGAGCCAGCTCCGCGGCGAGCTCACCCGGGCGTCGAGGCAGCTCGGCTACAATACGCAAGGGTTGATCTTCAAGCGGGCGCAGTGGAAAATGAACCACGAGACCGAGTTCATAGACGAGGCCGAGCAGAGAGCGCACGAGGACAAGCGGGCCATCAAGCGCACATTTGCCACGGTGTAGGCTAGCGGCCGCAGAATTGCATATATATAGAAGAGCAGACTAGATTTGTGTGGCATGCTTGTAGTCCGCTTAGATACTTGACGCCAGCTTGTGGCGTAGACGTCAGCCAACAGAGAGACCGAGGGTGTAAATGCAAGGGTAGAATGATAGCGCAGCGTGACAGACATGCGGCGTGACAGTGCAGTGTGACAGTGCAGGGCTTTTTAGAACGAGACATACGGCAAAAATGCCCTGCTTCCGGTGTTACGTCTTCCCAAACTGGCCGTCCCTACCACGGTTACGGTGGCCAGTCGCGTGAGGCTCCTCCCATTGTCTTGCTGCGCACTAATCTACAGATCTCCGCGGGCACTGTTGAGCGATCAACGGGCGCTAGCAGAGCACAACCAGAGCAAATTCTGCCGGTTCTGCTTTTGTACATCTAGCTACGTAGTGTGGGTGCCTGCAGCAGCATTTGTGGTGCGTGGCCTCGTCTCAGTCGGCAATTTCGCAGTCTTGCGCTTATCAGCACTCAACAACCACACCGGCCACACACCGACCACGCACCTACCACGCACCTACCACGCAGACGGCCCCACGCAGACGGCCCCACACCAAAAAGTCCGCAAAAAAGCATTCGAAAAAAAAAAAATAGAAAAAAAGTGCCTACGTTGGACCGTGTAAAGCCTGTAGTAGCCGTAAGGCTGCCCCCGAAAGCTTGCCATATCCAAAAAGTGCTCCGTGGGCACAACGGCGTCCACTCCCGTAAGCAGTTAAACTTTCCCTACTGTATACACTGTGGCCCCACGCCGTGCGCTAGGGCCAGGGCGAGGGCAAGCTGAAATGTAGTAGTAGGCCCAGGTCATTTCACGCCCACGCCAGTTTTTTTTTTGTAATTTTGCATAGCATTTCCCACCCGCTTCTGCTCGGCGTCTACCACTACCTTTTTTTTTTGTCGCCTCTTTCGCCTCTGCGTTTTTTGCCGTGCACCGTCTCTCTGCGCCCATCGTGGATCCGGCCTGCGACTTCTCCGCTGCCGCATTTATATGCACCCGTCAGCGATCGTGCTTCTCCTCCCGCCTCAACCAGAAAACGTCTGTGAGCCACACAAAATCACACAAAAAAAAAAAAACAGCCGCTAACGCTACCCCCCGCCGCCGGTACCCCAGTTTGCATAGCTTCGGTTTCTCTCGCCCCCGCCCGTCGCCGCCACAATGAACGGAATGCAGCCCTCCCGAATGGGCGGCTCATGGTACTCGTCCCTCAGCGTGTCCGACCGGCAAAAGGTGGTCCAGGCCTTGACTACAACGCTCAAGGGGATCCAGCACAACAACTACAGCCCGGAAAAGGCCGCGGTCATGGCCCAGGAGTTCGAGAAGTACACGTTTCTCAAGGCTTCCTCCAAGGAGGAGTACATGGGCTTGATCAAGCAGAAGATCAACCAGTTGAGCATGGGTATGCGCAACGCCGCCAGCCAGCAGCAGATGTCTTCGAACACGGCCAGCGGCGACCTCTCTGCGGGAGCCCCGGGCCAGTTTTTCCAGCAAAACCGCCAGCAGGGCACGCAAATGACCCCGCAACAACTGCAGCAGCAGCAGCAACAACAGCAACAGCAACCTCAACAACCTCAACAACCTCAACAACCTCAACTGCAGCAGCAGCAACAGCAACAACTGGCCCGGCAACAGCAGCAGCAACAGCAGTCGATGCAGCCCACCCAGCAGCAAATGCAGCAGATAAGTGCAATGGTGCGCACGTCGCCGATCTCGCCAGCATTGTTGGCCAAAATCCCAAAATTGCCCCCCAACGTAAACACCTGGGCACAAATCTACGAGTGCGTACAGAAGAAGATCGTGCCGGCCTCGGCGATGCCCATAATCAAGGAGATTCACAACGCACACTTCCAGTTGGCCTTGCGC
This sequence comes from Metschnikowia sp. yHMJ9, assembly GCA_030444895.1. NCBI lineage: Eukaryota > Fungi > Ascomycota > Pichiomycetes > Serinales > Metschnikowiaceae > Metschnikowia > Metschnikowia sp. yHMJ9. The sequence continues at coordinate 46,980 of JAJMQU010000016.1, read as the reverse complement.
CAGCACCAGCAGCAGAAGGTGGCGCAGATGAGGCGCATGAACCCGAATAGCTCCCAAATGTCACTCGGGCCGCAGTCGAGCATGGCGCCCAACGCAATCAACAGCGGCAACAACGGCGGAAGTATGGGCAACATGAGCAACCCCGCCGCGGGAAATCTCGCCGCTTCCGGAAACGCCGCCAATGCGAAGGTAGACGTGGGCTTGAACGGCGCCAACAACATGAACATGGGAGCTATGGGCAGCAACGTTCCTAACATGAACATGAACGTGAACGGTATGGGCGACACCATGCGCAGCAACGTCAACAAGAACATGCCCAACATGAACATGAACAGCGCCAACATGAACAACATGAACAACATGAACAACATGAACAACATGAACAACATGAACAACATGAACAACATGAACAACGCCAACATGAACAACATGGGCAACATGAACAACATGGGCAGCATGAGCAATATGGGAAACATGGGCAACACCAACGGCATGGGAAACATGGGCAACATGGGAAACGTGGGCAATATGAGTAATGTGAGCAACATGAACAACATGGGCAACATGAACTTGGGAAATGTGGGCAACATGGGCAACATGGGCAACGTGAACAACATGAATAACATGAGCAACATGTCGAACACTGCAAACATGAATGTGAACAGGCCTATGCAGAACAACCCCATGGGTATGCAAAATCCCCAGATGCAAAACCAGAACAACTTCCGGAACGGTAAACCCCAGAATGCACAACCTCAGTCTCAGCAGGCAATGAACACGTCCGTGGCGCTCCAGAATCAGCAGGGCTCTCTGCAGCAACACAACGCTGGCTCTCAGATAAGCCAGCAGCAGCAGCTCTCTTCGCAGTTGATGGGTGACCAGGCGCGAAGAATCCCGAATATCCATGTTACGTCTCAGGACCTCGGAAAGTACAGCGGCGACGCCTTGGCACTTTTGAGCAGATTGCAACAAAACGGCTCTATCCAGCCCAACCTAGATGCAACCCAGAAGCAAAACTTCATCCGCAAGTTCATATACCATCAAAAGCTCAATGCTTTCAAGGCCCAGCAGAAGGCTCAAGGACAGACCGAGCAGCTGCAGATGCCCAGACAGCAGACACAGTCGCAGCCCCAGCAAAGCATTCCGAATGGCTATCAACAACAACAACAACAGCAGCAGCAGCAGCAGCCCATGGTTCCCGTATCTGCCACTCCGCAGCATGTGCCACTCCAGCTGCCAAGTATGCAACAAATGGCACCGCAGACTTCTGCCCAGGTCCCCAATAAGAACATGAGTCCTCAGACCTTCTCCAATGCCATTCTGCAGAGGGGTCCAGTTGCGCAAATGGGCAATGCCGATGCCAGTAGTGATGTTAATCAGGCCCGCACCGCGCCGGGATCCTTGAGCTCGGTAATGCCAGCATTGACCGACGAAATGAAATTGAAGCTCAGAGCTCTCTTTGAAGAAGTTTCCCGGGCCAACTTGCCACTCAAGGATGTGACGATGTTGTTGTCGGAGAAAGAAAAGGCTCAGGTGAAAGAAGGTATGATCAAAATCACGCAGCAATATGCCAACATCGACAGCATCTTGAGCTACTTCTATGTGCTTACGCGAAACATCGAGTCCACAAAACGGTTGATACTGATGAAGCAAATGACGAAGAACATTATAGAAAGTTTGCAGAGAGGGGTGTACCTCGCAACTCCAGATCTAGTTGAGAAGATGCGGTTCCAATACCAGAAGCATTTTGATTATGTCAAAGAGCAAATCAATATAAGGAGAGCCCAGCAAGCGAGAGGGCAAACTCTAGGACCGCCCCAGAGCGCCCCTCTTCAAGCGCAGCGGGCTGGACAGATGGGTCAGTTCAACCAAGGTAACCAACACTTTGGGCAGCAGAATGCTATGCCACAGCAAATGCCCCAAAGCTTCAACGGTATGCCGCAAGGATCCGCCGTCAATATGATGCACCAGCAGCAACAACAGTTCATGAGAAACAACACGACTGCGCCTGTTCAAATACAAAAGGCCACAAGCATGACAGGCAGTCAGCTAATTGGTTCGAGCCCTCTTGCACCGAGCGTCCCTTCGCCTCAGGCTCAGTCTAGTTCCAAGCCCGGGACGAAGGCAAAAGCCAATACACAAAAGAAACCGCCTGCGAAGAGAAGGTCCTTGAAGTCTACCTCAGCCATGCCCACTCCGCAAGCTAGTGCGGCCACGCCTGCCACATTGGCCAACGCCATCAAGACTCCTACTAATATTCCCACACCACAAATGCCGTCTGGACAAAGCGCGAAAGGGACTCCAAATGAGAGCTCCCCGCTTGGTGATAGCAAAAGCCATATCGCTGGCGAGAAGGCTCAGATGGCAGGGGAAGTATTTGGGTCAGGAGTTGTGGACACGGAGATGCGGAGGAGAAGAGAGCTCTCGAAGAGCGATCCCGAACGGTTCTTCTTCCTTGCTCTCTCTAATATGCTTGGGCTTTCGGAAAGCGGTGTCGACGCGAGCAAAACGGAGGACGGAAAAGTCAAGGAGGAGAGTAAGGCGCTCCGGTCTCCTCTCTCGCCTGCAGTTGCGGGAGAATGGACAGCCTCCATCAAGTCTCGGGCGATTACTAGTGCATTCAGACAAGTTCCGCTAATTGACGAACTTGCTGGCTCGGATATCCTACAGGTGTGCTCTGAGTTGGCGTCGGAGCAGATGGTGAAAGATGAGAAGCGCAGCGAGCTCAAGCGCGCGAGAGAAGATGACGATATGGACATTTTGTTCGAAGAAGAGAAGGAAGAAAAAGTGTTCGACCCTGGGCACATGGAGCTAGAAGAGTGGAAGTCATGGCTTGGAGAGCTTCAGAAAGCATAGGCGTGTGGGACTGTGGCTGCAAAGCAAAGAAAAGTGTCCGGGCTTGAACTTCTAGCGTAGTAATGCATATTGGGTTGTGAGACTCGCGATAATGCGGTGGATGCACCAAGCAAGCGTAGCATATAGTTGCAAACGAACTAGTCCCGAAATGACCAAAGACGGCAAGATCTCTGTCGCCTTTGTGTGTCTAGGCAATATGTAAGTAGAAGCAAAAACAATCAGAGCAATAGCGACGAAAAAAAAATGAAAAAAAATGGCAAAAGTACTAACATGGCAGCTGCCGGTCGCCAATGGCTGAGGCTGTATTCAAGCACAAGGTAAAAGAGTTGGGGTATTCTGACAAGTTCGACCTCATCGACTCGTTTGGTACCTCGGGCTGGCACATTGGAGAGAGCCCGGACTCCCGTTCCGCCAGCACTTGCCGCAAAAACGGCGTGCCGGTGAGCCACAGAGCGCAGCAGATCACTAGCAAGGATTTCCTGCGATTCGACTACGTCATCGGGATGGATGAGTCAAACAAAGAAGACTTGATGTTTATGAAGCCCCGGGGCAGTAACACGAGGGTAGAGATGTTTGGAAAGTGGAAAACGGACCCGCAATTTGCCGAGGTTGTGCTGGACCCGTACTACGGCGGCCGCGACGGGTTTGAAACCAACTTCAGGCAGATCGGCCACTTCAGCGAGGAGTTTCTCAAGCAGGAGGTGGGGCTGAAGTGACCAGAGAAGCGCTAAGTTGGGACAAATCCATACAGCAGCACTCTTGTTTGGGCAGTGTTCTGCGAACAGTAGACAATAGTAAGCGAAGAAGATTAGAGCAACATTAGAGCAAGACTAGAAAACAAGGTTTACACTTCACTAGCCCCAGACTATAACAACCTGTTCACTCCACCAGAATTTCGTTACCGCCTGTGAAGTGCTGCCGAAACCTGCGGGAGGACGAACCTACCACCAGAGAAGTCGTGCACTTCACAAACCTCTCGTAGTGTACCGTGCTACCGAGAAGTAGGCTACACCAGCCAGCTGCAACGCATAGGACTGCCCGGGGATGAGCTCGAGAAAGCTACAGCAGGAGTTTGAGAAGCTCCAGAAAAAGGTTGCCGAAGGCTTGCAGCAGTTCGACGACATCTACGAGAAAGTGGGCAGCACAGAGAACCCCAGCTTGAAGGAGAAGTTGGAGGGCGAGTTGCGCAAGGAAATCAAGAAGTTACAACGGTCACGCGACCAGGTCAAGCAATGGCTGTCAGACAGCAGCAATAAGCTCGACAAGGGCGTGCTTGCGGAAAGCCGCAGCCGCATTGAGAACGCCATGGAGCGGTTTAAAGAGGTGGAGAAGGTGTCGAAGATGAAGCAGTTCTCCAACGAGGGTTTGGAGTTGCAGACCAAGTTGGGTGCCCGCGGGTTGGACGAGGCCAAGAAGAACGAGGCGCTGCGATACATCACCGAGGTGTTGGACGAGTTGAACCGGCAAAACGAGCTTTTGCTGGGCGAAATGGCCCAGTACTCGCACAAGAAGAAGCTGAACGCGGTTCAGGCCAGCATCGACGCGTTGAACGGCAACATCGAGCGCAACAGCGGTCACATTGCCAAGTTGGAGCTCGTGCTCCGGAGCTTGGAGAACCAGACGTTGGAGCCTGAGAAAATCGACGAGATTAGAGACGACTTGGACTACTATGTGGAAAACAACCAGTCGAGCGACTTTGTGGAGTACGACGACTTCTACGACTTGCTTGAGCTTGACGAGTCGCCGGAGCCGGTGCCGGTTCCGGCGCTCGGTGGTAGCGGCGACACCGCTGGCTCCTCCGCCAGCCCTAAAAAGCCAACGGTGAGCCCCGCGCCCGAGTCCAAACTGCCGGCGGTGGCGGCGGCGGCGCGCCCAGAGCCCGAAAGCAGCAGCAAAAAGGGCAGCGCCAGGGCCACGGAGCCCAAGTCCGCCGAGGTTCGCCCGGCAGAGCCCAAGCCGCCCGTGCAGCACCGGGTGCTCTCGGCGGGCGGCGCCTCCACAGGCGACGGTGCCTCGGCGTCGTCCGGCAACGCGCCGCCTGCTTCTGCACCAGCGTCCAGCTCGACAGCGCCGGCTACACCGGCGACGCACAGCCGAGCGCCGCCTCCTGGGTTGAATCCGCAGACGTCGAAGCCGTCGACGCCGGTTGCGACAGCCAAATTGACCGTGGCGGAAGAGTTGAAGAAGAGAGCGATGGCACAGGCCGCGGCCAAGTCGCCGGCGCCGCACCCAGCCACGCCCACGCCGCCTACGGGGTCAGCTTTGTCGGAGCCAGCGGCGCCATCCGCGGCGGCCGCACCGACGCCGTCGGGCTCGCAAGTGAGCGGGGGCGAGCGCGAGCTGACGTCGCCGCTGCCGGTGCTTTCCAGCGAGAACAAGGCGATCTGGGAATCTACGTCGCGGCTTGCGTCGCTAGCGCACAGCCGGTTGAGCAACCCGTTGCCGTTCCGCGCAATTAGCGCGCAGCTCGAGGCGTCGCTCCTCAACTGTCCGGACTCGTTCGACCTGGAGCGGCCGCGACAGTACAACCCGGTGAACGTGCACCCGTCGTCGGTGGACTACCCGCAGGAGCCGATGTACGAGTTGAACGCGGCGTCGATCATGCGGAAGTTCGACACGGACACGTTGTTCTTCTGTTTCTACTACAACGAGACGCAGGACGCGCTTTCCAAGTGGAACGCTGCGCGCGAGCTCAGTCGGCGTGGGTGGGTATTCAACGTGGAGACCAAGCAGTGGTTCAGTGCGGACGCGCCACCCAAGTCGCGCGCGTCGGTGTTTGCGCTTGCGAACGGCGACCGGGCGGGCGACGCCAAGAGCTACAAGTACTTTGACTACCAAAACAGTTGGTTGGTGCGGCGCAAGGACGACTACGAGTTCAAGGCGGAGAACAAGCGGACGTTTTAGGGAAACGGAGGTGGAACGATGGTGGGTCGATAGTGGAGGCAGATAATGAAAGCATATACCAGGGAGGTGTAGCGTAGGCAGAGTGTAGTGTGATTTATGATCTAGAGTGCATGTGAGGGCTCAGCTCGTGGGCATTTGCCATTAGGCAGGCGCTAGCCAGATAGTGCCAGATTCAGTGCGGCGCGCAGCCCGCGAAGATATAGCGCCAAGCGCTCGCGGCCAGGAACGCAAGGCTGCGAACCGCAGGGCCTGCGACGAACATTGAAAAACAAAAAGGACAAGAAAAAAAAAAGAAAACGAAAACGAAAACAAAAAACAGGCACTTTAAAAATGTGTAAGTCGCTGCCAAAAAGTCGCCGTTTGACCGTGCCCACTTCCCGGTGGAGCTAGCATCGTTTCGAGGCAAAAACTGCTAGTACTCTGCCCCATAATGCCACTCTCTCATGGTGGTGTCGCACGGCTAGACCGCTGCATTGAGGTGCCAGGCACGCTTCGCCTGCAGACGCCGTGCTTCAGATCACCAAGGGCCAAGAACCGTGCATCTCCGACTTTTTTACACTGCCCGACATCTCGCCGCTTTTTTTCATCTCTCCCACTTCTCTCTCACTTCTCTGTTACCCCTGTAGTTTTCTTCAGGTTATCCTCTAGTTGCCCTCTAGCTATCCTCTCTACTTCTCTAAAACTGCTCCTCCAATTTCTTCTGCTTTTCTCGCTAGTAACATCGGCGCGCGCTGCGCTCGCACCTAGGCCCTCGTGCCGCGCTGCACTGCGCCTTTGCCCTAGAGACACCTACCGCGCCAGCAGCGCGCCATTTCCACCGCCTCGCACTCTCCCCATCGCTCTTCCTCCTCCAGGCCTCCACCCCCAAAAATGGACGCCAGAATCACTCCGTTTCTAGCGCCAACGCCCGTGCTACGGCCGCGCGCGGACGCCAGCTCCTCTACGTACGCCACAGACTCCGATGGTTGCGTGGTGTGCCCGAGCGACGCCGCAAGCTGCCCCAGCTGCCCCTCGGGCCAGGAGTGCAACCTTAGGGCCAGGACTTGCACGTCGTGCCCCGAGTACGTGTGCGTGGAGAGCACCACGACCAGCTCCGGGTCCAGCACGCCCGTCGGTGGGATCATCGGCGGCGTCATTGGCGGCGTGGCGGTGATTGCCGCGGTGCTCGCCCTCTACTACATGTTGGTGTACCGCAAGAAGCACCCGCGGTTGCACGAGGAGTCAGACTACGACAGCAAGTACGAGATGCGCGACCTGGGCGCGTTCGACGACACGCTCAGCTCCGCGGGCGAAAAGGCCGAGCAGCAGCGACCCGTGGCGCTCCGCACGAGCTCGGCGAACTCCGTCACGAAAAACCACCGACTTTCCGCGTACGAGTCGTTCATGCGCCCGCCGCGCTACAACAAACGCGGCAGCGGGCCGCGTGACGCGGCCAGGCGCCGTGTGCCCGAGCAGCGGGCTGGGCCGGGGGGCGCTGGCCGCAGCCCGTACCTCGACGGAGACGTGTCGAAACGCAACTCCGTCGCGACGACGATCTCCACCACGAACGCGTCCAACATCTTGCCCATCGCGTACATCCCGGGCGTGACGATCCGCGAGACCAAGCAGAACACGCGCTCGATCTTCCTGAACGACTCCGACTCCGTGATGTCGGACTTCACCGCGCTCGAGAACGCGCTGATTGTCCAGGAGCGCACTGTGCGGGCTGCACCGCCGTCTAAAAGCACAATGACGGCGATCCGCGCGCAGCCGAAACTCGTCAACGTGGCCCGTATCGACGACATTGAGGAGGAGGACGAGCGCGACGCCGCAGACAGCGATACCCACACCGAAGACGGCGCCCGCAACGACTGGGACGTGCGCCACAACCCGCTCGCCGACACGCAGGCGTACGACGGCGATTCGGACTCCGACGTGGACTCGGACCTCGGCGAGATCCACCGGGCGAACTCCACGCGGCGGCCGAGGCGCGTGTTTGCCCACGGCGCGGCCCACGACACCTCCAGTGGCGAGTATATAGACGACATGGACACTGCGGGGGGTTTGGACACTGGAGATTTGGACACTGGAGATTTGGACACTGGTGAGGATACTGGTGATTTGGACGCTGCGGGGGACTTGGACACTATGGGAGACTTGGACACGACGGAGGACGCCGACGGCAAGTCCTTTGTGCTTGACATCCGCCACGCGGTGTGATTTACAGGAGATTTCGACCGCACAGGTAGATGCCCAGTCGCGAGATGTGCTGTGGTCTGGGTTTCTGAGTGGTTGACTACGCTAACGAATTGTGGCCCGAAGTGTCTACGAAGGGCCAGTGCATTTAGGTACCTGTCCATAGTTTAGATAACCTAGTCCAGGTATAAATCATAGTCGAGGTACTAAGCCGCGATTGACATTCCAGTTCGTATAGTCAGGCACTAGCAAATTTAGTAGGATGGCAGTCTGCACATAAGCAGGAACTCTAGATGGAAGTACCAGTTTTTTTCAGGTACCAACTGTAGTTCAAGGACGTACCTAGTGAGGAACTCGTCCACATAGTGGGGCGAGTCTACGGCCCATACCTTAACGGTACCAGTGCATAGTTAAGGTAAATACCTTAGGTGTACCACTGCATGGTTAAGGTAAATACCTTAGGTGTATCAGTGCATAGTTACGGTAAATACCTTACGTGTACCAGTGCATAGTTAAGCTGTAGCCCGCATGTTACATAGTCCATAGTTAAGGTCAGTCGCACTTATGAAACCGCCGATATATGAAATACCAGTGCAGTCAGTAATACATTAGCCCATACTTTAGTAAGAATCGGCTAATTGTCGTAGACTCTACGAATACCAGACGATGGTTAAGAGAATGGTGGTTGAGGTACAAGTTGCTTTGGCCAAAATACTAGTCCAGTTAAGGTACTGGACCTTTTCCCGTACACCAAGTACATGCTACATGAAGGTACGCACAGGTAAAATACAGGCTATATAATGCTGTACCTGGCCACGGTTAGTGGATCCCCTTATTTCTACGACGGTAACCGGCAAAGTAGGACCCCCACGGTCCCGTGTTCTGCACTTAAGCTCTAGCAGACAATTATTTTGTAGTAAACCAAGTGTCAGTCGTGTGCTCGAAATTTCCAGCAGTCACCTCCTGGCCAGTCAGTTTGCAGTCATGGGCGGCGCATGTGCTCAACATGCGCAATACCAAAAACAAAAAAATACACACAGAAAAACGAAACAGAACTAGAAAAACACCGAGAAAACTCCCGCAGGCAAAGACGACACCCCCAAACACCGTAGAGTTCACGCCTAATCTACACCACCAACGTGCCGCCAGCAGCGCCGTACGGAGCCATCTCGCCCGGACAAGCTCGCCCGTGCCCTCGGAAAAGCATTATTTGCAATCGCGCGGCTGCAGGATCCCACGTGATCATTCCCACCGGAACGTGCGTTAGTAAGCCGGCAGTCGCTCTCGCCAGATCGCCTGGGCCAGTCGCGCGCGCAGAGTCCGGTCCCCCCGGTCCCCAACAGATTCACCCTCGAATCTGCAGTCGCAGCAAACGACCCCCACCCGTTTTTTCGCCAGCGTTATAAAAACTCGTGCTTCCCGCGTACAACCCTCTTTTTCCTCCACACCAGAAATCTTCCGCTATGACTGATATCGACCAATTGGCTATTTCCACCATCCGTTTGTTGGCTGTCGACGCCGTGTCCAAGGCGAACTCCGGCCACCCCGGTGCCCCACTTGGCATGGCTCCAGCCGCCCACGCTGTGTGGAAGGAAATGAAGTTCAACCCAAAAAACCCAGACTGGATCAACAGAGACAGATTCATTTTGTCCAATGGTCACGCTTGCGCGCTTTTGTACTCCATGTTGCACTTGTACGGGTTCGACATGTCGCTTGACGACTTGAAGCAGTTCAGACAGCTCCACTCCAAGACCCCCGGTCACCCCGAGAGGGGCGAGGTTCCGGGCGCCGAGGTCACCACCGGCCCATTGGGCCAGGGTATCTCCAACGCGGTTGGTTTGGCAATTGCCCAGAAGCAATTTGCAGCCACCTACAACAAGAAGGACTTGACCGTGTGCGACTCGTATGTGTACGCTTTCTTGGGCGACGGCTGTCTCATGGAGGGTGTCGCGTCCGAGGCCTCGTCGTTGGCCGGCCACTTGCAATTGAACAACATCATTGCGTTCTGGGACGACAATAGAATCTCCATCGACGGAGACACCAACGTGGCGTTCACGGAGGACGTCATGAAGCGTTACCAGTCCTACGGCTGGAACACCCTCTCCATTGAGAAGGGCGACACCGACTTGGAGGGTGTCTCTAAGGCCATCAAGGCCGCCAAGGCCTCCGACAAGCCCACCTTGATCAGATTGACCACCATCATCGGCTACGGCTCCTTGCAGCAGGGCACCCATGGCGTGCACGGCTCGCCATTGAAGCCTGACGACGTCAGACAGTTGAAGGAGAAGTTCGGCTTCAACCCGGACGAGTCTTTCGTCGTGCCACAGGAGGTCTACGACTACTACTCGTCGCTTGCCAAGAAAAACCAGGAGATCGAGCAGGAGTGGAACAAGACCATCGAGACCTACAAGGAAAAATACCCAGAGGAGGGCGCTGTCTTGGCCAGAAGACTCAAGGGCGAGTTGCCAGAGGACTGGCACAAGGCTTTGCCAAGGTACACCAAGGACGACAAGCCCTTGGCCACGAGAAAGTTGTCCGAGATGCTTTTGACCAAGGTCTTGGACGTTGTGCCAGAGCTCATCGGTGGTTCTGCCGACTTGACTGGCTCCAACTTGACCCGGGCCCCCGACATGGTGGACTTCCAGCCGCCTTCCACCGGCTTGGGTGACTACACCGGTCGCTACCTCAGATACGGTGTGAGAGAGCACGGTATGGGTGCCATCATGAACGGTATTGCCGGCTTCGGCGCCAACTACAAGAACTACGGCGGCACCTTCTTGAACTTCGTCTCCTACGCCTCCGGTGCCGTCAGATTGTCTGCATTGTCCCACTTGCCTGTCATCTGGGTTGCTACCCACGACTCCATCGGTTTGGGAGAGGACGGTCCAACCCACCAGCCTATTGAGACTTTGGCCCACTTCAGAGCTCTTCCAAACATGTCTGTGTGGAGACCTGCTGACGGTAACGAGGTTTCTGCTGCTTACAAATCTGCCATCGAGTCCACCACTACTCCACACATCATTGCTTTGACCAGACAAAACTTGCCACAGTTGGAAGGCTCTTCCATTGAGGCCGCTTCCAAGGGTGGTTACTCCATCTACAAGATTACCGACAAGCCAGACTTGATTATCGTGGCTTCTGGCTCCGAGGTCAACATCTCCATTGACGCCGCCAAGAAGTTGGCTGACCAGGGCCTTAAGGTCAACGTCGTGTCTATGGCTGACTTCCACACCTTCGACAAGCAGGGTCAGGACTACAGATTGTCTGTTTTGCCAGACGGTGTTCCGATCATGTCCGTTGAGGTCATGTCCACTTTCGGATGGAGCAAGTACGCTCACGAGCAGTTCGGATTAAACAGATTCGGTGCATCTGGTAAGGCTGAGGATCTCTTTAAGTACTTCGGCTTCACTGCAGATGGTGTTGCCGAGAGAGCTGCAAAGACTGTGCAATTCTACAAGGGTAGAGAAGTTGTGTCTCCATTGAACAGAGCTTTTTAAGCGTGAGTGGATTTGACTGATCGATACTTAAACGATGATGGATCTTATTTCTTTCACGATCTCGCGTGGATTTATTAAAGAGAATACATATTTATGTTTACGGTTTTAGCATTGATAGTAGATTTTTTTATTGGCGTAACAGTACCTCTTGAAAATGGAAACCGTAAGAGGATTTGGACTAATGCGACAGAGGGTGAACGTATTTTATTTTTTTTTCACGACGTCGCAGGCATTCATTTAAGAAAATACATGTCTAGGGGTTCAGCTCTGATGGTAGAGTTTTTTATTGGCATAACAACGTTTTGAGCCTCCTAAGAGGAGTGTCGTCCAGCGATCGAATCAACCGATTACTTGTAGGTGTCGACAACGTATCTTCCCAAGATCTTACCTTGCTCCATCAACTCGTAAACGTGAGGCAACTCAGACAAGCCCACAATCTTGATTGGACACTTGATCAAGCCTCTGACGAAGAAGTCGATGGCCTCAGCAGTGTCTGCTCTGTTACCGACGTAGGAACCAGTGATGGTGATACTTCTTGCAACAGCTCCGAACACCTCAGCACTGATCTTGGCACCGGCTGGCAAACCGACCAAGACAACAGTACCAGCTGATCTCACGTAGTCAACAGACTGCCCCATAGCCTTCTCGGAGACAGACACGTTGATCACACCGTGAGCTCCACCCTCAGTGATCTTCTTGACGTCGGCGACAATGTCCTTGCTTTTGGTGAAGTCGACGAAGGCCTCGGCACCCAAGGACTTGGCAAACTTCTCCTTGTCAGCGCCACCGTCAATACCAACAACTCTGTAGCCCATGGCCTTTGCGTACTGGACAGCCAAAGAACCCAAGCCACCAGCAGCACCGGAGATAGCAACCCATTGGCCAGCCTTCAAGTTTGCAGTCTTCAATGCTTTGTAGACGGTGATACCAGCACACAAGATAGGGGAGACCTCAGCCAAGTCGGTACCCTTTGGAATGCGAGCAGCATGGATGGCGTCAGCAGTAGCATACTGTTGGAAAGAACCATCGTGGGTGTAGCCGGACAAGTCGGCCTTCTCACAGTTGGACTCCTTGGTGGTCTGGCAGAACTCACAGGAGTTACAAGAGGAGTTCAACCACTTAATACCAGCGTAGTCACCAATCTCCCATCCAACGACGTTGTCGCCCATAGCAACCACGACACCAGCACCCTCGTGACCGCCTACCAAAGGCAACTTGGTGGCCAAGGGCCAGTCACCCTTCCAGGCGTGCAAGTCGGTGTGGCAGACACCAGAGTACTTGACATTGATCAAGAGTTCGTTTGGCTTTGGCTTTGGAACAGGGATGTCCTTGTACTTCAATTCGCCGCCGTTCGTCTCGAAAATGATAGCTTTTTGTGTGGTTGGGATAGACATTGTTAATTTCGGTTGTTGGTGATAGCAAGTGTTAGTTTTCTTATTGTTGAGAACTGGGTGCTGGAGAGAAAGAGAGAAACCCAGGGCGAGACGGGCCCTTTTTATATTGAAGCCCACGAGGGGTTGGGGTAGGTGCGGACTTAGGAGTCTGCATGCCAAAAGCTAGAATGCTAGAACAGTAGACCAAGACGTATCCGTCAGTCTGCAGGATGATCTGGGGTAGAGGCTTGAGGGTTTTGTCCGAGAACTCCGGGTGAGGCACCAGGAACATAGTTAAAGTAGCAGGGACGTTCCTAGAAAGGCAATGTGAAAAAATCAAGAGTGAGTTTCCCGGACTTCCGTGGAATTTCCAGCGATATAAACGAGGGTCTAACAGCCGCCACCCCCCCTAGGCGCTGTGTGAAATTCTCGGAGATGCAACGTTGGGTGCGCATTCGGAGAGCTTCCAAGAAGTGGGGTGCGCAATAGACAAAGCCCAGGCTCGGCGCTTGCCTCGCCAAACTCCGCGCGCACCGTGCGGTGCTCATGGGGTCTCCACCGGAATTAGGCGCGCGGTCAGGAAAATTATATGGCTCAGGCGCAAACCTGGGGTAATCCTAGTCACATAGATGCGGACGCTTGGTTTCGGGGTACTCAACGTACCGGTTGGGACTTGAGCCGTTTTACGGGCTTTGTTGCTCCGCACAGCATACCCAGGCATGCGACTCCCCCAGTCGGCCGGCCGGCCATAAGCGTAAGGTGCTCGGGCATTGACCTCGTTTTGTCGATTGTATCTCTCTCTCTCGCTCTCTCTCTCTCTCTCGCTTTCTCTCGTTGTCGCACCTGTTTTTCTCCCGCACCGCCACGCTAGGGCACCGACCCTCGGACTCGGTCCTGGCGGAAAACTCAGGCAAAATGCGAAGTGGGGTCGCCATGGGTCTGCAGCGCTGCAAGTCTAGGTCTGGTGTTTTTCATCACGTCTTCGACAATTACGTCTTTGACATTTACGTCTTTGACATTTACGTCTTCTCTCTCTTTTTCGCCGCCGTGGCTGGCTCACGCGGCGACTCTCAGCTTTATACACAAAGCAATGTTTGTGCGGCATGACCACCAGGGTAATACACGCGTAGCTCCCCCCAACCAGCAATGAGGCAACCGTGGTGGTCGGCGGCTAATTTCACATACTTTTTATAGTTCTTGCAGCCAAGTCAATTATTGGTGTCTAAAAAAGATGGCTCTTGGGGTCCCACCGGTCGTTCTGCACAAACTCCACGAGCGTCGGAGAACCCGTCTGCAAAAGCGGGTGCCCGCTCACGACAGTGAGGAACTTTTCTAGGCCCTGGCGCCGGGTCTCGATGTTCAAATCGTTGAATTTGTTCAGGCTGAGGAGGATTTTGCCCGGAAGAGGCGGAATGATCACGCGAGTCAGCTCCTGCTCCAAAATCTTCCTCAATGCGACAAAATCACTGTATCTACGGCGGACCTTGCTGTGGCGCTTCTTGAATGCCGGGATGTTGGTGCGGCACACGATCTCATAGTCCGTGTACTGCTCTCTGCCGAGGTGTGTTTGGGGATTGCGGACCTGGGGAGTTAGTACAGGGAAGCAAGAGGGCGGCTCTAACGCCGCTGAGACCACGCTGAAACTTACCTCGATCTCCAAGAAATTCTCAGGCTCGCCGTAGATGTCGTTGAACGACTGCTGCCGGTGGCTCGAGGTGAGTATCTCGCTGACTGGCTTGAACGATCTGGACATTTGTGTGGTGGGCACTGATTACGCTCGAGAGCACGAAGTGGTTAACGATTACATGCAGGACATACATTTTGTGTTCTGACTTGCAAGCGGTGAAGTTTTTTGGTTTTGGGTGGTGTGGGGAGAGGAGTGATGGGGATGGAGCTGGGTGGTTTTGAAAGTCACATTCCTGAGTTTTTGGTCGTTTTTTTGCTGCATGGCGAAAGAGTGTGAGTGCAAAGTGCCGAAACTGGCGGGCTGTCCAGGTTTTCAGAGTCTAGGCGGATATCGTCGATTCAGTACATGGCCTGGATTAGGCATGGTCTCAAGTTTGTTTCTTGTGGCGGCAGAAGCAATGAAAGAGTGGTGAGAATAGATACACGTGTTTCTGGTACGAGTATGCCAGAGACACGTCGCGTCCAGTGAAGGAAAAAGTACAGAAAGAATAGTTTGTAAGTAACGTTAGGAAATTATTTAAACTGTCATACGAACGAAACGCTTTACCTCTGAGAGAATTGGAGAGCGAAACTTCGCCTAGCTGCAAAAACACTCCGTATTTATCTGTTGTCCTGTTAGTGGTGTTAGTGTCGAGCTTCTTGTGAGGCGACGGTTGCCAAAAGCGGGTTGCGCATTTCAGCACTAGTAAGCTCTCCGTGTAGGGACAGAAACCAGGTGAGGGTATTATAAAAATGCCTCGGGCACGTATCAGGTTAACTTTGGACCAGCTTCAGTAGAGTTTCATTTATGTTTCAGGACTGCGGCAGGCATGTGTTACAGCTGTCAAGTTTTGCGTCGACTCTGGGCCAACTACAGTAGAACCTCAAGTCTGTTTCAGAGCTGTCTCAGATTTGCGACATAGCTGTTGTCTCTCTCTTCCTGTCTGTTCATTGGCAAGACAAGCACCGCCGTGCTGTCAGTGTAAGTGTTGTCAACGCAAGTGTCGTCAACCTAAGTGCTATCAGCGTGCTGTCCCAGGTAGAACGGCGTCATACCAGCTTCAGCTCCGGCAATTTCTCGCCTACACTCTCTATCCAATAATATAATCATGTATTCAATAAATATCACAATTCAATAAATATCACAAGTATGCCAGGTTGATCTTGGGCACGGCATGCATTCTGTTCGACATTGCGATGCAAAGGTGGGGCCAGCCCAAGAAGAATGAGAGACCACCGGCCCATACCGCAAGCGCGGGCATCCTTCTTCTGAGGATCTGTGTGTAGGAGACTCTGGGTAAAACTAAAGGCATTTTAGGGTGTGGATGTGTAATGTTGGGTAGTTGAGTTGAATTTGTGGCGTTGTCGTGGCCCTTTATATCGCAAGTGGTGGTCAGACAATGGGTGCAAAACCACAGCTGCAGGGCAGAGTGGGCCGATCGCTTGCGCAGTCAGCCCACTGCACCACGGAAATTCCCGCGCTGGTACGCACGCTGCGAAAATCGCGCTGGGAAATCACACTTCGAAAATCACGCTACGAAAATCACGCTACGAAAATCACGCTACGAAAATCACACCACTGTACTTACTGCTTCGGTGACGAATCAGCGGGGTTCTTTTGTTGACGTATGTGACTTCTAGAGGCGTGTGTTACGCCGTGCCATGTGCCGTCGCTGCTACAGGTAGAAACCTGTGCCTCCCCTTCCCTGCGTTTCGCTTCCAGAATACGCTGTGCGTTTTTGTTTTCTAGTGCCCGCAAATTAGATTTGCTAGTCATCAACTCGCAGTTTGTTCGCCTGGTTCATTCGGTTAATTCAATTGCCTTGAATTGCTTGCCGCTGCGTACACTAGTAATAGAAACCACACTTCGCTTCCCATGCCAGGCTAATCTCGCTGCTCTTCTCTATGTTGTCTGTCTTTCTCTGCTCCATTCCTACCCAGCCTACACTACACCCTTATCGAAATGCTCCCTTATTATTCCTATAAGTACCGTGAACGCGAAAACAAAAGGCAGTCTGGTATTTTTTTTTCTTTTGGAGTTCTGTTTTGTGTCCTCACGTAAACTTCCTTTCCCTCTCCCACTAGCTGTCCTTCTTGGCCATCATGTCCTCTTGTAAGTCGAACGTGTTGCCGTTTACCTCGGTATCGCTGATCACAGCCACTCTCATCAGCGCTAACAAGTTGTGAGCCGCGTTGGAGTGCGCATACACGTGTCCGTTGAACGCTTTCGTGGCGTCCTTCCCGAGCGAGGCCCTCACCAAAGCCTGTCCACCAGGATGCTCCTTGATGAATGCCTTCACATTGTGTACAATGCCCGACACTATAAGAAGACCCTCCTTCTTGGCAATCTCGTTGAAGTACGCTCTGTCCCACACTGGCAAGTCCTTCACGTCCGCACCCCAGTTCAACTTGGCCTTGATTCTGTCCAACTTCTTCTGTTGTTGTTGGTACAAACTCTGCTCAATGGCGTTTTGCGAGAATGTCTTCAAGTTCCACACCAAGCCAAGCTTAGACAAAGTCCAGATGACTGCCTTAGTGGGGTCGTACTGGTACCACTTCAACACGTTTCTGTAGTCTGAAGGAAACTCGTGGTGGAAGTTGTGGTAGCCCTCACCAAACGTGACAAGAGCAGTGAGCATGTGGTCTCTTGGCGTCCTTCTGTCGTCAAAAGGTTGTGTACCAATCCAGTGGGCCAACGAGTTGACACAGAAAGTAGCTTGCTGAATGACAAAGTACTTCAAGATACCTGCGTAGATGAATCCACCCATCCAGTCGCCCCAGCCGAGGCCAGCAATAATAGTTGGGAAAATGATCGCGGACGTGAGCATGAGCACCAAGTAGTGACGGTGCTGGAACACGACGATCTTCTGGCAGGTCAAGTCAGAGATATCGGCCCTGGCTCTGTTCTTGGGGTTCGCCTTGGTCAACATCCAGCCCAAGTGCGAGAACCAAAATCCTTGTCTGGCGTCGTATGGGTCTCTGTACGTGTCTGTGTACCTGTGGTGGACTCTGTGAGAGTGTCCCCACCACTTGATGGAGCCCTGCACGGCACCAGCACCGAAAAAGGCAAAGAAGGCCTTCACGGTCCAGTGAGCGTCGTAGGCAGTATGCGAAAAAAGACGGTGGTAGCCGGCGGTGATCGACACACCACTGAAGACGTACATGACAAACGAAAGTACAAACGTCTTCCACTGCAAAGGGACATACCTGGTGTACGCGACACCAGCGGCAGGAATAGCCAACACCAAAATGACATTGAGCCAGTTAATGTGCTCGTGCCAATTGCTGAGAGTCCATGGCTGGTCAGAGATGTGCATTTGCTTGGAGTATTTCTGTCTCTCTCTCTCGTCCTTCTCGTAGAAGGACTCGGAGTCCTGGGTGATCTGCTCTGCAGTGACATCAACCAAAGACTTCGTGCCCATCAATCTGCCTCCCACACCAGCGGCAACAATTCTAGGGTTTTTCTTGTGAGCACCTGCGGCAAGCCTGTTAAGCGAAAGCACATCGACACTTTCTACTTCGTTTGGAGAGGTCATAGCGAAGATAAAGGATAAGCTGATCGAAAATCGGACGGAAGGCGGGAAGCGCAAAAGTATTTATTGGCTCTCCTGAAGGTGTGCAGGTGCGAAAAAGTTGGGTCTGCAGTCTATCAAACCGAGGGTCTGCAGTCTAAGTGAAATGCGACTTGAATCGGGTGGGACAGATCGCAACCAGTCAAGATCGAGGGAAACAAGCGGGAAAAGAGCAAAAAAAAAAAAAAAAATTCAGCTGTACACCAATGCCAGCCTGCCCCAATTAAAACGAAAAAAAAACAACTGCCAGCGCCAGACTGTGCCACAAAGTTCAAGCGTCCCGGCGGTCCCATAATCAAAATGCAGATGCACTTATAGCAATCGCCGCAAATAAGCTCTCGTGCCATCCATTGCTTTTTCTTTGTGCATCTCTCTGAACTCCGAATACAAGCCGCGTGCTCGTTTCTTTTGCCATTCAATATGTGCGCCTGTCGCATCGGCCCATTAAACTTTGAAATGTTGGGCACTGCGGCTGCGCCTGCAGTTTCCGTAGGCGACCGGACTGACGAACGTTGGCGCGCGCCCCGAGGTTCCTGGTGTACGGAGGTTCTACTTCCTTTCCTCCGATTTCCACGTATTAGAAACGCCTGTAGTTTGTATGTTGCCGACACGTCAACCGAGGTTAAGCGTCTCGATATTAAAGCTAGGAATTTCCCGTTGTTCTAGGATTTTTTGAGCGAGTCGTCCGAGGTTGGAGTCCGAGGTTGTGGCTCCGGGGTTGGGGGTTTGCGCTTCTTGCTACTGTCACCCACTTGGGGCTCAACCAATTAGCACCAATTAGCACCAATTTGTGTCATCCATGAGCACCCGTCTTTTCGATTAGTGTATCCAATTGCCTAAACATACGGCAGAGTCATGGTTATCGGCAAAACAACAAACGCCCGTGTCCCGTACAATACACAGACGAAAGAAGAAAATTGCTGCAAAAACCGCTAGTTAGCCGCTGCGCAAATTGCCACGCACTACACGCGCACAGTTTGATGGGCCAGGGCTGAAACGTGGACTGATCTGCTACACGATTCACAAATTTTGCCCTGGTCCTGCCACTTGCCGCCGTATTGCGAATGATGGTAAAATTCCAAAATTCGAGCACTTGGCCCAACTTTACTCTGGCGCTGCTCCCATATCACATGCCCAGGGCACGAAAGTCGTTCGATCCCAGTTATCTCGCCCATCAGTGATTAGGCTATTTTTGGTCCCATCTGCTTAGTGTGATTTGCTTTTGGCGTTCCAGGTCCAAAATCAGCAATTTCTGAAGTCGCTGACCGTGTCTACTGACGGACCCCGCGGAGATGGCTTACCCCGGATTTACAGAATGCTGCTCCGCTCGGAGGTATTTGCCCGCGCCTCACTGGGCCTCACGCCAATCGACTCCTTGCCTGCAGCAAACTAGACCTGATTCCCCCGTTCTGTAGTCCTGCACACAGACCGGTCACCAATAGGAGTTTCTGAGCACCCAAGGACACAACCATGGGCACTGCTCCCGCCAACACCTTCGCACTCCTTTCAACTTCCGCAAGTTAAGGCTTTCTAAACAACCAGCAACTGCAACAAAAACATAACCCATCGCCTCAGAACTGGGCTTTCGCTTCACCGTTTCCCACCTGTTTCATATCCTATTAGCAAGAGTCAACTCACTTGATTTGTTTAGCTTTTACCCCACTTTTTCTTTCCGCCCTCCATCCTGCGGATCCAAGCACCAAAACAAACACACAAGCAAGCAGTGCAAAGCATTGAGCGTCCAAACTCGCCAATTCCAACCTACCCGATCAAAACCCAACCAGAAACACACCTCTATTTTCCCCTGCAATACCAAGTGCGTCCTAATACCTACCCTAACCCCGAAATGTCTCACAACTCTTCATTCCTGAGATCCCCGCATTCCCCTAAACCAAACCATCAGCAACTCAACACACACAAGCCTCTGTCTTCCAGAAAACCCTCGATCGTAGAGATGTTATCGTCTCCTCCGCCCTTGCCGGTAGAATCGCATTCGAGCTTCCCCGCGGATGACTTCAGTTTGTCTAGAAATACGTCCATTTCTTCAAGATCATCTTCTTTTGCATACCAAAATTCTACATGGCTGGACTGGAGCGAGATCCTTTTGGCGGATTTAACGGAGTCTAACAAACTCATTTCCATCAATTGCTCTTACTCCGTTCAAAAGGCCTTCGAAACATTAGTAGACCACGATTTGACGTCCGTGCCGGTTTCTTTATCCCAGGACGACTTCGACCTCTCGAACTGCTTATCCTTTGACTACTCAGACTTGAGCACCTACCTTTTGTTGGTCATGAACAGGGTTAACTTGAACGACTTGTGCGTGGATGACATTACAGACGATGGAAAGGATATCAGCCGTCAAGCCAAACAAGAAAAATTATTGGCGATGATCGCCAAGGCTAAAAAGGGAGAAGAGGTTCCGGTAGACTTTATTGTCAAATTGCACCCAAAGACTCCGTTCTTCAAGTTCAAAGAAGCTGACACTCTTTTCAAAGCAGTCGAGGCTTTCGGAAATGGTGTTCACAGAGTTGCTATTATGAATAACGAGAACAAAATCACCGGTATTTTGTCGCAACGGAGAACTATCAAATTCCTTTGGGAGAATGCAAGACGGTTTCCCTCGTTGGAGTTCCTCATGAACTCGACGTTGCAGGACTTGAAGATTGGCTCTACGAGTCCGCTCACTATTCACGGTGACCAGCCATTGATCGAGGCCTTGGAGAAAATGTTCACACAGCGTGTGTCTTCTCTCGCAGTCATTGACCGCAACAGATGCTTGATAGGAAACATCTCAATTGTTGACGTGAAGAACGTTTCATCCACCAAAAACTCGCATTTCTTGTTCAAGCCAGTGACGAACTTCATATCGTACAATCTCTCGCAGAAAGGAATCGAGAAGGGCCAGGATCAATTCCCGATCTTCCACGTCAGTAAGCAGTCGTCGTTGGGACGCGTAATTGCCAAGCTTGTGGCAACACAATCGCACAGATTGTGGATTGTGGAGTCGAAGGCTAACTCAGTCTTTGCAGCAAACCAAAATAGCCCCAGCTCCGCAGTGTCGCTGCATTCCTCCGGCACGACCGTCGAGAATCTTCTCTCTGACTCAACGACGTTGCAGCCGGAGTCCGGACGGCCAGGCACGCTTATTGGTGTAGTGACATTGACGGACATTCTTGGCCTTTTCGCACAGCAGAAATCAGGCATCAGAATTGATCCGCAAACCGCTAGAAACAACAGACGGAGGTCATCAACGTCTACAACCCGATCGTCTTTGGAAAGTGCACCAATCAACGTTGGAGCGCCCAATGCCTCCTCTACGCCTTCCACGCCGCTGAGCAGTCATATTCAGCCGAACCAAGAAATGTTCCGCACGTCATATAGGTCAGCAAAAGAGTGATATCGCCATCGACATTTCTACATGAACGATTTACGAGGATTGAATCTATCTAGCTATGTGAGCCTTATGCCGCACGTTGCACATGCACCCGCAATTCTAATGAGTACATAGGACCGGAAGAATACAACATATACATATATGGTCTGCCTGAGTAGCTAGAAACTGACCGCGCCAACGGGAGAGCAGCTGTAAGCGAGTCGTGGCAAAATCATCAGGGCTCGCGCCCTAACACCACGTGACAACACAAGTAAAGCGGCGTGCAACGACGACGTCCCGCGGCACGGCGAAAAAAAATTTATAGCAGGAGAGCTCTGGAATACCCGCTCAGCTAGCACGGGACAGAGGCATCGTCGTCTGGGCACAGCCCGCAAGCTGGAGCCCGGTGGCGCCCAGGCTGCAAGTTTACGTGAGGGCCCGTGGGGGGCGGGGTAAATCTGAGCACAGGTTACCCGGCGAGTCGCCGCTAGGGTGCGCGGCAGACTGCAATGAGAAAGTCGCACTTTTATAAGGAGCCTGCGCCCTGCAAAAAAAAATTTTCTCAACAACTTTTATTTCATAATCTAAAAATGGGTAAAGAGAAAGCTCACGTCAACGTCGTTGTTATCGGTCACGTCGATTCCGGTAAGTCTACCACCACCGGTCACTTGATTTTCAAGTGTGGTGGTATTGACAAGAGAACTATCGAGAAGTTCGAGAAGGAAGCCGCCGAGTTGGGTAAGGGTTCTTTCAAGTACGCTTGGGTTTTGGACAAGTTGAAGGCTGAGAGAGAGAGAGGTATCACCATCGACATTGCTTTGTGGAAGTTCGAGACTCCAAAGTACCACGTCACCGTTATTGACGCCCCAGGCCACAGAGATTTCATCAAGAACATGATCACTGGTACTTCCCAGGCTGACTGTGCTATCTTGATCATCGCCGGTGGTGTTGGTGAGTTCGAGGCTGGTATCTCCAAGGACGGCCAGACCAGAGAGCACGCTTTGTTGGCTTACACCTTGGGTGTTAGACAATTGATTGTTGCTGTCAACAAGATGGACTCCGTCAAGTGGGACAAGAACAGATTCGAGGAGATTGTCAAGGAGACCTCTAACTTCGTCAAGAAGGTCGGCTACAACCCTAAGACTGTTCCATTCGTGCCAATCTCTGGTTGGAACGGTGACAACATGATTGAGCCATCCGCCAACTGCCCATGGTACAAGGGTTGGGAGAAGGAGACCAAGGCCGGTAAGTCCTCCGGTAAGACCTTGTTGGAGGCCATTGACGCCATTGAGCCACCTCAGAGACCAACCGACAAGCCATTGAGATTGCCTTTGCAGGATGTCTACAAGATTGGTGGTATCGGAACTGTGCCAGTCGGCAGAGTCGAGACCGGTATCATCAAGGCCGGTATGGTTGTCACCTTCGCCCCAGCTGGTGTCACCACTGAAGTCAAGTCCGTTGAGATGCACCACGAGCAGTTGACCGAGGGTGTCCCAGGTGACAACGTTGGTTTCAACGTCAAGAACGTTTCTGTCAAGGAAATCAGAAGAGGTAACGTCTGTGGTGACTCCAAGAACGACCCACCAAAGGCTGCTGAGTCTTTCACTGCTCAAGTTATCGTCTTGAACCACCCTGGTCAGATCTCCTCTGGTTACTCTCCAGTGTTGGACTGCCACACTGCCCACATTGCCTGCAGATTCGACACCTTGTTGGAGAAGATTGACAGAAGAACCGGTAAGTCCTTGGAGGCTGAGCCTAAGTTCGTCAAGTCCGGTGACGCTGCTATCGTCAAGATGGTCCCAACCAAGCCAATGTGTGTTGAGGCTTTCACTGACTACCCACCTTTGGGAAGATTCGCCGTCAGAGACATGAGACAGACCGTCGCTGTTGGTGTTATCAAGTCCGTTGAGAAGTCTGACAAGGCTGGTAAGGTCACCAAGGCTGCTCAAAAGGCTGCTAAGAAGTAAGCTACCTGTGATTATATATTTTAGATATTGATATCATGAGCTTGTACCGAATGGCTGTAGACAGTGGGAAAGGCTTGGCCTGGGGCGCTGTCCTGGAGCCTGCATCAGGGGCTTTGACTGCGGGCTCCAGGGTTCGCGTTTGCGCTGCGCAACCACAAGCTAGCGTTTGGCACAAATTCAAGAGTACTAGGTATACAACGTGCAAAAGTGAAGAGAAGCCAAGTTTTGCGCCAAGCCTTCTGATCTCGGCAGAGCGGAAGCGTTGCTTGTGTCCGCGTTGCTTGCGTTCGCTGTCAAAAATACACTGACTCTTATCTGGACTGTGTGCAGTGCGTCGCCGTGTCGATGGCTGGAACAGACAGAGTCAGGATCCCACGCGCGGGAGCCGAGGGTGACTCGGGCTGCAGCGATAGATAAAGCCCATCGGATCCACGTGAATAACGTATGTTTTTTAAATATTCCTAGTCGCCGCGTCCTGTTCTTCTTTCTAGCACTTGTGACGAACCCCTGTTTCAGATATGTCACGTCTTGCTACGCCGGTGGCTGCGATTCTGCAACTCGCTCGGCCCTCGTGCATGAGCCGCTTATCTGCGCCGCCCTTAGCAGCAGCAGCAGTAGCAGCAGCAGCGCCGTCTGCAACAGCTTGCGTTACAGCACGGAGACGCAACGCAACGAAGGCTGACACGCTGAGCACATTTTACGCGAAGGTGTATGATCCTTCGGAAACAGGCACCTACGACAAACTTGATACATTTGCCAGACGCCACTTTGGCCCGACGCCGGACGACGTGTCCCACATGTTAAACACCGTGGGGTATAAAGACCTCGACGATTTCTTGACTGCCGCCGTGCCGCCTCATGTTTTGGTCAAGCGGCCGTTAAAGGTCGAGCCCCAGGAGGGTTTTACGGAGCTGAGCATGCTCGAGCACCTCAACGCGCTTGCTGCAAAAAACAAAATTGTAAAGTCGTTCATCGGCAAGGGCTACGCAGGCACGTACGTGCCGCCTGTGATCCAGCGGAACTTGCTCGAGTCTCCCGAGTGGTACACGTCGTACACGCCGTACCAGCCGGAGATCTCGCAGGGCCGCTTGGAGTCGTTGCTTAACTACCAGACGATGGTTTCGTCGCTTACGGGTTTGGCCATGGCCAACGCGTCGCTTTTGGACGAGGGCACCGCCGCGGCTGAGGCCATGGCGATGTCGTTCCAGCACGCGCGTGGCAAGAAGCGCGTGTACGTGGTGGACTCGAAGATCCACCCGCAGACGTTGGAGGTGCTCCGGTCACGTGCCGCCAACATCAGTTTGGAGGTTGTGGAGCTCCCGTTGGCGACTCCCGAGGGTGTGGAGGCGTTGAAGAAGCTTGGCTCTGACCTCTGCGGCGCGTTGGTTCAGTACCCTGCCACGGACGGCTCGGTGCACGATTTTACCGAGGTGGGCGAGATTGTGCACGAGCACAAGGGCTTGTTTGCCATGGCGACGGACTTGCTTGCGTTGACGTTGTTGAAAGCGCCGGTGGAGTTTGGCGCCGACATTGCGTTGGGCAATGCTCAGCGGTTCGGTGTGCCGTTTGGGTACGGCGGGCCGCACGCTGCGTTTTTCGCAACCACAGAGAAGTTCTCCCGGAAAATGCCGGGCAGAATCGTCGGTGTGTCCAAGGACAGGTTGGGCAAGCCTGCGTTGCGCTTGGCGTTGCAGACCAGAGAGCAGCACATCAAGCGCGAGAGGGCCACCTCCAACATTTGCACGGCGCAGGCGTTGCTCGCTAACATGTCTGCGATGTACGCGGTGTACCACGGGCCCGAGGGCTTGAGGAAGATCGCGGCCAGAGTCCACGGGTACACGCTGGTGCTCCGCGATGCTGTTGTGAGCGGCTCGCCGCACAAAGTGCTTAACGACACGTTCTTCGACACGTTGACCATCGAGTTGTCTGGCGTCAGCGCGGACGAGATCTTGGCTAGGGCCTTGGACGATCACAACATCAACTTGTTCAAGGTGGACGACAGCACGGTTTCTCTCACGTTCGACGAGACTGTCAACCGGTCTGACTTGGTGGGCTTGGTGTCTGTGTTCACCGGAGGACCTGCTGCGTTGCCCGAGAGCTTGCCCTCTCTCCCCGCGGAGTTGCGCAGGACAGACGAGATTCTCACCCACGAGGTGTTCAACTCGCACCACTCCGAAACGTCGATGTTGCGGTACTTGCACTTGCTTCAGACCAAGGACTTGTCGTTGGCGAACTCCATGATTCCGTTGGGCTCTTGCACCATGAAGTTGAACGCTACGGTGGAGATGCAGTCCTTGTCCATGCCCGGTTTCTCCCAAATACATCCTTTCGCTCCCTCGGACCAGACCCTCGGCTACAAGGAGTTGATCGCGGAGTTCGAGAAGGACTTGAACGACATCACAGGCTTCGCAGCGACCACGCTCATGCCCAACTCTGGCGCTCAGGGCGAGTACACGGGCTTGACCTTGATTCGTCAGTACTTTAAGGCGCGTGGCGAGTACGAGAAGCGCAACGTGTGTTTGATCCCCGTTTCTGCGCACGGAACAAACCCAGCATCTGCTGCCATGTGTGGCCTCAAGGTCATCCTGGTCAAGTGCTTGGACAACGGGCTGATTGACGTCAACGAGTTGAGAAAGAAGGCCGAGCAGTACAAGGACAACTTGTGCGCCATCATGCTCACGTACCCATCCACGTACGGGTTGTTTGAGCCCGGCGTGCGGGAGTCCATCGACATCGTGCACAAGAACGGCGGCCTCGTGTACTTGGACGGGGCCAACATGAACGCGCAGGTCGGGCTCACGTCGCCTGGCGACTTGGGCGCGGACGTGTGCCACTTGAACATCCACAAGACTTTCGCCTTGTCGCACGGCGGCGGCGGGCCCGGACAGGGCCCCGTTTGCGTGGCGGAACACTTGGTTCCGTTCTTGCCGGCGCACACGTTCGTCGACACGACGCATGCGAGTTCGGAGTCGATCCGTGCGGTGAACTCTGCTCCGTTTGGCTCTGCGGCGGTGATTCCCGTGTCGTACTCGTACATCAAGATGCTTGGGGCCAAGGCGTTGCCGTACGCGTCCACGCTTGCGATTTTGAACGCGAACTACATGTTGAACCGGTTGCAGGAGGCGTACAAGATCATGTTCGTGGACCACTCGGCGTCGAAGGAGGAGGGCGTCAAGCACTGCGGGCACGAGTTCATCATCGACCTCAGAGAGTTCAAGGCGGCAGGCATCGAGGCCATTGACGTTGCCAAGAGACTACAGGACTACGGGTTCCACGCGCCCACGATGTCTTTCCCCGTGGCGGGCACGTTGATGATCGAGCCCACGGAGTCGGAGAACCGCGAGGAGTTGGACCGGTTTGTGGAGTCGATGTTGGCGATCCGCGAGGAGATCGCCGCGTACGCAAACGGCGAGCCCTTGGGCAACGTGTTGAAGAACGCGCCACACTCGCTCGAGGATATCATCTCAACGCCGCAGTCGGAGTGGGACGCCCGCGGGTACACGCGGGACCAGGCCGCGTACCCCATTGAGCAGTTGCGGACGAGCAAGTGCTGGCCCACGGTTGCGCGTGTGGACGACGCGCACGGCGACATGAACTTGATCTGCACGTGTCCGTCAGTGGAGGAGCTCGCGGAGAACTAAAGGGTTAATAGATGGTGAAGCCCAAGAGGGGCGAAGATATAAGTGTGCTGAAGGAAAAATAATTAATGAAAAGAAAAGTTCAGTGTACAGAGAAACTTAGGTGAAGAAAAAACTAGGAATATGTAAAAAAAAAAAATGGCTTGTTCGACATGGTCAGGGTCCAGGGCCAGAGTCAGACCAAAATGCGACCAAAGTGCGACTTATGCCAACCCCGCGGCCTGCACACCCAGACTACCACCTCCCGCGAGCGAGAACTGGCAACTACAACCGCACCAGGACTCCGAACGGCAGCCCGTGATGGAGTGGCAAAACCTACGCAACAAGCGCTCGTCGCTCTCGGAGATCCAGCCGCTCGGCATGCCGCAGCTCCTGCCGCAGCAGCCCGCGAGCCTGCGGTTCCCGCTCGCGAAAACCAGCGCGCAAAACGGCTTCTTGGCCGGACAAGAGCCGTACTTTTCACCCGACACAGCAGAGACACGCACGTCGTACTTTGCGTCGCAGCACCCGCTCTACTGCGCGGACTGGACGTCGGCGCCGGCGGGCGAGTTTGTGGCGCTCAGCTCTTTTCGGGAGGGCTTTCACAACCGAATACAGATCGTACAGGGCCAGCAGTACTCGGCGGAATTTGACAGCGAAACAGACAGCGCACACGAAGGCGGAAGCCCCCAGCACGCGGGGGGCACGCCGCCCGACCCGGAGCTCGGCGACCGGCCCGTGCGGCACGGGTTTGAGTTCGCCGGCGTGGCGGAAGCGCTTGTCGATTACCCGGTGACGAATCTCCAGTGGGATCCGCGCGGATCGGAGCGCGTGGCAGCGTCCTCGGAGGTGTTGCGGCTCTACAAACTCGGCCAGGAGTACCTGGCGGAGCCGATGTTGGTGCAGACGCACGTTTTGGCGAACAATTCGACGGCGCACGGCGCGGCGGGCACGCCGACGCATGACATCAACGCGTTTCCGCCGGTAACGTCGTTCGACTGGAACCGCACGGACCCCTCGCTCATCATCACGCTGTCGGTGGACACCACGTGCACGGTGTGGGACTTGAACCGGCTGCGCAGCGCCGTCGGCGGCAAGGACACGGCACAGGTTAAGACGCAGCTCATAGCGCACGATTCCGAGGTGTTTGACGTCAAGTTCCTCCACATGAGCACCGACGTCTTTGCCAGCGTGTCGAACGACGGGTCCATGCGCGTGTTTGACCTTCGGTCTTTGGAGCACTCCACCATAATCTACGAACCTACACACCTTCTGCCGGTGGACGCGCCGCCGGGCCAAGGCGGCGGCGTGCAGTACAACCCGCAGGCGCTCCTCAAGCTCCTGACGTCCAACATCGACCAGCACTACTTGGCCACGGTGGGCGTGAACCTGAACCAGGTGCTCATTATCGATATGCGCATGCCGGGCGTGCCTGTGATTACGATTGACGGCCTGTTTGGCGGTGTCTGCCACAGCGCCATCAACCTGATCGAGTGGCACCCTGCGGCGAACGTGCTTGCGACGGGCGGCGACGACTGCCAGGCATTGGTCTGGGATTGCAACGACGGCAGCAGCCTCCGGCAGAGCAGCGACGGCAAGATGCTGCTTGATATGCCTGCGATGGCGTTTCTGGATGAGCTCGAGGTCAACGGCGTGTGCTGGCGGCGCGACACTGGCGACTGGATGGGTGTGGTGAGCGGAAAAGGCTTTCAGGCGTTGGAGACGGGCGGTGTGTGAGAGTGAGTAAGTGAAAGTGTGTGTGTGTGAGGTGAGAGTGAGGTGAGAGTGAGTGACAGCTGTTTACGAAAAGTACAGGTTTGGGCAAACGCTAGAGTGCCGGCATGGTTCGTCTCTTTTTTTCTGCTTCTCTCCGTTATCTGCCTCCTTTAGCCGTGCCCAATGCTGCGCTTCCTGCTGCGCTTCCTGCTGCGCTTCCTGTTCGCCTAGCTTGCAACCTTTAGCGCGTGTGTGCGCGGCGAAAAAATGTGCGCGGCGAAAAGACCGACGCGCATTTACGCGAGGAACACATTACAGCCGAGCCTTGGACCACGGCAACTCCAGCTGCTTGGCCAAACTCAGGCTGCTCGGCAAAACATTAGCGAGCAAGACGTTGTACACAGCACAGCCGGCCACCATCGCAATTTGCAACCCAAAGCTTGTTGCTCAGCATCACGCCAACGCACAGCGGCCAACAATTTATATTGGCTGCATTTCGCAATACTATATTAGTTGCATGATCGGTGATTAGTGGAATGCGCGCAACGAACAGGACCGAACAACGGCTCAGCAACAAGCTTTCCTGGGCCTCCACACGCCGTCCCCCTGCGGACACCAACACCACCTGCCATAACCAGCCAGAACCAAAACCGGCGGAGCGCCGCTGTTGATACCTCAAAACAAGACACTGCCAGGCACCTTGAAAAATACACAAACACCCTAAATAGCAATCAGCCACAGCTCACCCTCCCTCCCACTCCCCTCGTATCTGGAGCGTCCTGCAGCCAGTGCAAGTAATTTTTCGCAATTTCCAGTTGCACCGATCTACGGAGCCAGGTATGCTGGGGCAGTGTTTCAGACACGTTTCACGCTTGGAGTGCGGTGCCGCTGAAACGCCCCAGCCCCTCGTCATGCTGCCAGTCGCACATCCCACGCGTCTGCAGCATCTCCACCCGCTGCAGCTTGTCACTGTAACACCAGCGTCTCATCGTCCAGCCCGCACGTTGAGAAGCTTCTGCCAAGATGTCCCCCTCGGCACTGCACACACCGCGCCTTGTTGCATGGTGCGTCGTTGCAGTGTACCACCTTTCTCTATTTTTGGCCGAAGCCTCCTCGACGTGCTGCCAGGCAACCATGCTCCCCTGGGCAAAAAAACTCAGTCTACGCGGCAGGCTGAGACATGTGTAAGCTGCGATAAAACTAACACCGCCGCCCGTTGCGACGAAACACCAGAGAAAAAAAAAGCGAACGGCCCTCACCCAGCTTGTGCCCATCGAGTATCTGCTCACATTAAATATAGTGCTCCGACCTGCACGCGCAGCCTTTGCCAGACTCTCGCATGCCCCATTGTCGATGAGTGGAGTCACTGCTGTGCCTACTTCTTCCTCAAGTTCTCTTTTTCCAACGTCCACTTTTCCGTCATACAACTCTGCCTCTAGCGACTTGTCCGCCGGCCCTGTTCAGCCGTCCTCGTCCTCCCTGCTGTCGCCCCTGCCTGCCCTGTCTTCGTCGCTGGCAGTTTCCTCATCGTCCACGGCCCTGCCGTCACTGAGCTCGACTACATCCACCATTTCGTCGTCCAGCTCCACAACCAGCGCCTCACCGAGTGCCTCCACGACATCTTCCAGTTCATCACTCTCGCTTACGTCCCTCTTGCCGTCACTGTCGCCAATGTCGTCGCCCGTTTTAGCGTCGCCGTCCAGCTCGGTAATCGGCTCCTCATCTACGGCGCTCGCGTCCTCCGTGGCGCCTTCCAGCTCGCTGCTGTCGCTGTCGAGCACGCTGTCGGCGCTGCTGGCCACGCTGTTGCTTGCCTCGTCGCTGTCGCTGCTGATTTCGTCGAGCTCGCTGAGCCTGCAGCTGCCTAGCCCGCTGACATCGTCGTTTTCGTCGTCTTCGGCGTCTTCCGCCTCGCTGCTGTCGTTCTCGCCGTCATCTTCTGCGTCTTCGTCATTTTCTTCGTCGTCGCCTTCGTCGTCGTCCTCCGAGTCGTCGTCGTCGTCGTCATTTTCGTCATTTTCATCATTTGCACCTTCATCATCCTCATCTTCTTCGTCATTCTCCAGCGAGCTGTCATCGTCGCTGCCCTGGGCCTGGGCCAGCTCCTCTGCCACATCCACCGCATCGTCCGCGTCCAGCTTCCTGTCGTCGGCAGCACTGTCGTCGTTTTCGGCCTCCTCCTTGCACTCTTCAAGCGTCGCTCTGTCCACCTCCGAAAGTTCGAGCACAGAAACCTCTAGCACCGAAAGCTCCAGCACCATCACGTCCGCCATTACACTGGCCGCTGCCTCGTCAAATGCAGCCTACGTCGTGTCAACCGTAAGCGTTCTCCCCGACACAACAATCACGACTCACGTGACCGTGCCCACCGCCGCCAGTTCCAGCACCAAGAGCTCCGGCAGCGACACCGCGTCGCGCAACGGCAAGATCATCGGTGGCGTCGTGGGTGCCGTGGGCGGGCTGCTCTTGCTCGGCGGGCTTGCGTTGCTTTTCTTCCTCAAAAGGCGGAGCAGAACCGTGCCCAACCAGCTGCCCGACTTTGCCGACGATTCCAAGGGCTCCGACAACGAAAAGAGTTCCGGGTTCTTCAAGATCTTCGGCGCCAAGGGCAGCGCCTCCCCCGTCAACGATGGCGGCGCCGCCGGCTACAACGACTTGGAACACCAGGTCAACGCCCGGCCGGCACGCGATCCCAACGACGACTTCGAGTACCGTGGAGTCACGAACAGCAACAACTTGGACTCTGTTTTCCGGTCAACGGCCAGCAACACTGAGCCGAACTCCATGGGGCAGAACTCGTCCGCGGATACGCCGCGGCAGGGCCACTCGCGCTACAACTCTGTTATCGTTCCGGCAATGGGCACGATGCACGAGAACGAGCCGGAACCCGGTTACGGCAACCAGGGCATAGAAGGTTCCGGTGCACCGTATCCTACGCAAGGCGAGAAGGAGATCTCGGAGACGTCGAGCGAAAAGTCTTCAGATTACGCTACGGACGAGGAGTTTTTGTTTAACGCGCAGCCAAACGCCATCTTCAGCCACACCAACGAGAGCAACAACTCGCGGCTGCGGTTTTTTGAGGATTTGGCGTGATTAATAGTAACCATTTGTCATTTGTCATTTGTCATTACCTGGCTATACCTTACGGGATGTAGAAAAGTGTACAGTGTTGAGTAGTGGGACGGGCGAAAGCGTAGAAAACCGTCGAATGTGCGGACAGCGTAGAAAGTGTGGACATCTGCCATGGCCCTGCTCATGGCCCTGCAGTACTGCCCAAGGTGTTTTCAGATGGCCATGCGGTTTTCAGGACGTTGTACTACGGTCATCTATGTGCGACGCGCGGCGGTGCCCTTTGATGCGCTGCAGCACTGGGGTACGCCAGACATGCCGTTTCATGTTGGTTTCATGCTTGCAAGTTGTATTTCTCAGATGTGAGTGCCGCGCATTTCGCGTTCTCTCGGTTTGTTCCCTTGACGCAATACTGTATCATCTGTGCTCCCGTAGCATTCTGCCAGGATTTCTTTTGCCCTTCGGCGCATACATCCTTGTCTGCATAGACGTGTATTCATCAATAGCTAATTGTCTATACATATGTTTTTTTTTTTTTTTTTTTTTTTTT